>CM063502.1:33711381-33723881 GCA_032207245.1 Pardosa pseudoannulata | reverse complement strand
GAAGAAATTCTTCAGATGTTCACAGACTTTTTCATAGAAAAGAGGGTAAAATAATGTAAGCATATTCAACTTTTTAACAGAAAAGCTATATATATTTAAAAAAATTTCAAATTCATATTCAAACATAAAATAATAAAATTTGGCGTAGTTGTGTTCCTTCTCAATGCCAGCTGAAAATGAACAATAGTGCATTTTCAGTTGGGATAAAAAATGGCTGAAAATCGATACCTCTATACTATATTGAATTAGGAAATAGAAATCAAAATGGGAAGTGAAAACGTCTTTAATATACATAACTTGATAACGAATGTAGTTCTGAACACAGCATACGATAAAATTATTGCCCATAATAATTTCAAAAATTTTTTAAACAAAGTTTTTTGTATTTTTAGTATATTTAAAACAAGTTGCGCATTAGTAGCAGGTCAGTTGTTTTGAAATTTATGTGACTTAAAGAATTTTTTTAATTACAGTTAGATTCAATTGACAAATTATGCGTTTCTGAACATGTTAATTTTGTACTTAAAAAAACCTGTTTGTACAGGAAAAAATAACATTTCACTATTATTCTTTTTTTCTGTTAATAATTTTCACGAATGCTTATAAAAATTACTTTTCCTTCTAGCCCTTATATAGTATAGAAAGAAATAAAAATTGTGTAGTAGAAAATGTACTTTTATGCCTAATTTTTATATTTTTAATTTTTTAATTACTTTTTATTATTTGCAGGATATGATATATTCTAATATTTGTGGAAATAATTTTCAACACAAGATTGTTGGGATAAAAGATTAAGTTCTAAAAGTTTTCACCTAAGTAAAAGAACCCTTTTATGGTTAAAAGAACTTCATATTTTTAATAAATTTTTTATAATATTTATAGATAAAAATTCCTAAAATATTTAATGGTTTAAGTTCCGATTTGGGCAACTTTTAGATGAATATATCACTAATGATATGTACTATTTTCAAGTAAATTATTTTCAAGTAATAAATGTTAATTTGTTAGTCTATGATCGTCTTAAAGGAATAGTAGGTATTAGAAAGTATTAAAAACTATAAATTATGAATAATTTAAAAAATTATTAGTTTAGGTATAGAAAAGTTTGTACACGTATGAAGTGCAGTATAAATAAATTAATCATATTAATTTTTCACAGATTCCTACAAAATGTTTACCAAACACTCATATATTAAAATAAATCTGAGAATCCATCTTAAACTTCTACTTTATTTAGATTACTAAAACACAATGTAAAATTTAAAAAGTTCGGATTTTTTCATAAAAAGTCTACTATCAGAAAGAAAATATTTGATATGAATTATTCAATCTATCAACAAAATAATACCCAAATGTGTTCAAAATATTCTTTTAAGTAGTAAAAGTGCAAAATTAAAAGAAAAATGTTGAAAATTAACTAACAAAAAGGAATAATAAAAATAATAAGAATAAAAAAATATTTGAAAAAAATTGAATATTTTTAAAACTAGCACATTAAAAATATTTTTAAATGTGATTTGTTCAGTTCACTATATATGTGAGGAGAGTTTCATAACTTTAAGTTAATATTTTTGAAAAACGTTTTCAAGCATTCACTGTCCCTATAATTAACATTACTATTGAATAGAAAAGTTAAAATGAAACATAAACTCTGCTTCGAAACTCTAGACATGCGAAACCATTCATGATTTTTGATAATCTAAAGTAATTAGGAAGAATCGCGAAACTCCGGAAATTGCGTTTCAGATTTCCTGCCTCAGTCTAGGGCAAAAACCTATACATTGAAGGTTACAAAAATGTATTTCCTGATACCTATAAATGGTTACTTTATAGAAACACGGGGATTTCCTAACTTTTTGTGAAAACAAATGCGTAAAAACGTTTTGGAACTTTTTTCATTGGGGTTCAATACTGACAACTGCATTGACATATCTATTTATTTATTTTTAAGTGTGCAGATGCCATCAATATTCCACCCCTGTTTTCCCTATTTTGGGGGTTCAACACTATGTTTACGAGACGCGTCATTTTGACGCATTTCGAATTTTATAAGGACAATTACAAAAATCTTTTGCATTTTTATTTTATCTCTTGTACTGACTTTTATCCATTGAATGAGGTAAATATATATTGAAATCTATTTTTTTAAAGTGTTGAAATATTGAAATTTTCTATAAGGCGATTTCACTCAGCAGGGTACATCTCAACTTATAACAATTCTGACTCTTGTTTAAAACGGAAGGGCAGCTTATTGTTTGCCTATTGGCTGTAGTAAAAATCCAAATGAATGGGAAGGGCATTAAAGTAGTTCCTGACGTTGCATGAAATGGCTCTATGTGGTATACCTATCTCTACAGATATGCGTCAATTTGACGCGATCGTAATATAGACAAAATTTTTAGTTAATTAGTTCTATTCATGCAAATATTACAACAATAATAAATAGGAATGTACCGAAAATACTTCGATCCGTTATCCGATATTATTATCTCAAATGAAACAAGAAATAAGCAACAGTAAAAATAATGAAATGTAGAATGTCAATTGAATTCAGAGTGTGAAGAAATTTAGAAGGTTTTAGTTGCTTGGTTTGAGTATTGAAAAATAAAATACTGTAATATTTTTTTAATTAGTAATATTATTATGAACTTCAATATTATCTCATATATTAATTTTTTTACTTATAGTGTATAATTACGTTGCTTTCTGTGTGTTGTTATATGTTCTGTGTGTTGTTATATGTATCATTCGTCAAACTGACGCATAGATATATAATAGACGCATAGATATAGAGATAGGTATATAAGAAACATCCGTAAACCTAGTGTTAAAAGTTTATTGAGTATACTTCTATAGTTATTTACTCTTTGAGAAACGCACATGTACACACACAAACATATACATACACTATACATAAGATATAGTTAAAATGTGAAAATGTAAAGTGTTGTGGCATAAATGTGTAGCAAAATAGTAGACCATAATGGTTCAAAACAAAGCCCAAACCATAAAAGCTGTATGTACGCATACAAAGAACAAATTCAGTCATTCAATGTATAAGTCTATGGGGTCAACAGCCCTCCCTTTTTTAAGACAATAGACTGATAGAGAAGCTGTGTTCTATTCTCAAAAAATAGTCTTTGGGTGAGCAAATTAGTATTCAAAAAAATTAAACATTCGACCACAAACTTCAACATCAGCAACAACCTTTATTTTCTTTTTCCAACTCTTTTTGAGTTGCCACCGGCGGGAAAACAAAAAACAGCCGAGCTCGCGACAAGCTGTAAGATTGATACATGCTGTAGCCTATCATGATTTAAGAGACTTTTCAATGTGACGGTAATTAGATTGGGAATTTATGTGTGATTCGATTTAGAGTATTTGGATTCAAATACCACTATTGGTAGGCATGTTCATAGCCATTTGATGAAGGGTAAAACATTCATTTTCCCCATTCACTATTTTTTTGTAGTATCACATTTTTAATGCATCTCATTAGCCATTTGATATTACTAATTTGCATCATACAAGAATGGCTACCGTGCAGCAAACTAATGTTTTAAAAAACATAAATTCTATTTGTGAAAAGTCCCTTATCAGCGTTCTCATTTCATTCAACTTACTAAAAAGCAGCTCTATAAATTGCCGATATTTTTGTCAATCTTAAAGATCTTCAAGTGACATTTTATTAACAGTTGCCCTACGGAATGAAAGACTATGAAACTGTAGTAGCACAAAAATGTATTTTTAGCACATGTGCAGAAAATTGTTATTTATTTTACACCCCATATCTCACTGAGTTTTAATATATTTTAGCGGTATATTACTGCTATTTTTTAATCAAATATTCTGTAATTTTTGTAAAATTTGATTAAAAATCGTAAAGATATTGAGCAAAAATTCTGCAAAAAATATATTTTTTTAAAAATAGACTATTTCTTCATGATTAAATGTTCTTTTTCTCTGGAAAATGCAGACAACAATCGCAAATACTAATGTTTATATTTTGCGAAATTTACAGATTATTCGAAACATTTTTTTTGTACAGGGTGAACCAATTTCTACTTCTCCTTTAATTTTTGTTTTTTCCCTAAATGCATTGATGACTCATATTTTATAAGAATGTGTGAAGAATTACATTGACTACTCGTGGTTAAATTTTCCAAACATTTCATCAAGCAGTTTTTTGAGAGAAAATAGAAACAAAAGTCAAAGAAGTAATGGCCGGACTATGTATGTATACATCCCTACATATTATAATAAAAACATGCATTTTTAGCATACGCATATAGAATGATAAATCTCAAAACAGTATAAACAGTATTCAAATCAAAATCCTATTCTGTATTACATTGCAACCATTTTGAACTTTTTTTACAAATTGTTTGGCAGTTGCAGTATTCTAAATAAAACTTCCATTCTCTGCGAATTCCCATTTTGCTACAATTGACGGGTTACACTTGTAAATAAATTGGAAAATTTTCGACGGTCAAGAAACAGAATGAGTAGTAAGGAGAGTTTTGTCTGCAATTATAAAGCAAATCTTGCAGCATAAGATGGAAATAAAATGGATAGAACATAGTTACACCAAACAAAAAGTCAATTTGGACAGAAGCTTTTGTACTGTTTTGATTTGTTTTCTCATTTCCAAATAAGTCTGTCATTAACGAGAAATTCAACATGCTTCAGCAACATTTGTCTTAATAGCATCGAAATTGGATCATTTTTAATAAAAAAATACACATTCTAGACTAGATCTAAACTCATCTTGAGGGAAAAGTATAACTTTTGAACAAAAAAAGGTAGTATTTGTGTGCTTAGACCTCGATCCCTTATTATTCTTGAGTAAATACGTTCCACTCAGTACAAAGGAATTTTTGACTGGAAACAATTATTTTTAATATCACCTCGTATTGTGGAGTGTAACTATAATTTCAAATGAATAGTTTGGAAGTTTGTAGAAGAGAAACGATTTTAAGGATTTTGATGTTTACAGAATAGTGGTTTTTAGAAAATTATTTCTTCAGCACAAATGTTTGCAAATCGCTATTTTTTCTGATAGGCTTTTTCATAGCTAAATGTTAAATTTTCCCGTTAAAAAACTAATTTTTTTCTAAAATGTTCTACACGTATCTAAGAGCCAATTTAATGTATTAACAGTTTCTACTTTAAATTAAAAAAATAATAGAAACAAAAACAATTATGTAGCATGCATTTTTTTCAAGACTTATATTAAAAGCATTCACTTTCATTTTTAAAAATGAATTTGAGGTTTAATTTATTTCTGAGAATACGTAAAAAGGTATAACATTCTTAAAATCCACCTTCAATTAAAAGAGCTTTTTTTATTTCTTCTCACCAGATTGGTTTAGTAATTGGTTAAATCTGAGCTACGTTTTGCTACAAGAGGTCTGTCTGCATCCGAATAACATGTCCTTGAGACATTATAAAGCTTTAAAAAATAGTAACAAAGGAATAAATAACCATATCTTTACTTCAAGGCCGTAGCGAGAAGTTTTTCAGGGAGTATTTCTACCCCTTCAACACATATCACAAAATTAATACGCAATACATTCATACCTAATACCTATGTACAGCAACCCACATGGGGGGGCTTACAACATTTCCCCCTTCTCTACGCCACTGCCTTGCGTTCATTCTGGTGGTTTGATTGAAAATCTAATTGAGAGCCTTATTAAATTATTTATTTTCATCACAGCTATTTAACTTTTATTTGCTGCTGATACAATGAGATCAAAAGATATACTTTTCAATAAAGTATATAACAGACAAAGACACGTGGACTTGTTAAAACCGAGTTACAAACGCCTATGATTACCACAGTGCATCTGCTTACTCTAGAACAGTGATTCTCACCTTTTTTATGGCTATCACACCCTTACAGAGCCGAAATGTGTTCACCGCCCCCTTTTCAAAATTTGCATAATTTAAAGTGTAGGGTAGGAGAAGTACTCAATTATAAGAAGCAAAATGTTTAAGTAATTTTCTTCAGTATAGTTACAAATAAAATTTTTGTTATTGAGATACGTTGAAGCAATGCTCAAACGAATGGTTAGGGCGCTTACCTTCCTTTTCGGAAGTTCAAATCCCACTGGGGCATAGATGTTTGTAGCCGATCTTAATCGGCTTTAAGTAGTAGGCCCCGGTCTTAATAGCCCTCATGCGGCAAATGAGTACACCTTAGCTCTCCAAACCAAATCAAACCAAACGAATTCTATCGTTTAAATATATTTTCCTGAATTTGGCCCAATTTCACGTAGAAATAAAGAACTGGCTCTGGTACCACAGCTGAAGTTCTGAGAAGAACTGATTGGAAGCCCTAGCCATACTGTTCCGGTATCCCACAATCCTTAGTGTGTGAATATCATCTCTGTACGAGATCCCCGAATGTTAACATCCTACTGAATTTGTACATAACTGTACATAAATTATTCGATTGAATAAAATATTTAATCTAGATTACCTAGGTTTCTAGCCTGTTTCATTGACGGCCTCTCCTACTACATTCCCAGTACGTTACAGTATATTCCGTAGTATACTTCTGAATGAAGAAAATTTGAAGATTAATTTATTATTTGATTGCTTTTATATCAACTAGTTAACACTTTAATAACATATTATTATGAATTATCCTTATGTTATATTATAAAAGAAAATTTAAGAAATTGCCTCCACCGATAACAAATTTGATTTAAGATAACAGATTAAGCACATAAACTTAATCGTATTAGTAACTAAATTTACTTTTTAACAAATACTAGATCTCAAAGAATTAACATATCCTTCCATTCATAATTCGTGTGAGAAAAAAAAATAAAAACACTCGTTATATGACTGAACACAGCATAGTTATATATGTGTGTGTGTGTGTGTATATATATATATATATATATATATATATATATATATTATTATTATATATATATATATATATATATATATATATATATATATATACACTCAAGAGCCAAAACATTATGACCACCTGTCAATAATGAGTTGGCCCACCTTTGGCGTGCAACACAGCTTCAATCCGCCTTGGCATGGATGCCACAAGTCCTTGGTAGATGGCCGGAGACAGATTGTACCAGATATTTATGCAAAGGTTACGCAAATCAGAGATACTGCGAATTGTTGGACTTTGAACTCTGAGCTGCCGTCCCATGACATTCCAAATGTGTTCTATCGGATTGAGATCCGGTGAGTTAGGCTGCCAGGACATTAAATGGAATTCAGCCTCGTGTTCCTGGAACCACTCCAACACAATTTTAGCCTTGTGACAAGGGGCGTTGTCCTGTTGGAACATTCCATTTCCAGCTGGAAAAACAGATATCATGTAAGGGTGCAACTGATCCGTAATGATGTTCAGATACCCTGTAGCATTCATGATCTGCTCTAGCACAACCACGGGTCCCAAAGATTAACAAGAGAACATCCACCAAAGCATATACCGCCACCACCTGTCTGTGTATGACCTACTGTATATTGAGGGAGCAACTGTTCGCCTGGAAGACGGCGTATCCTGACACGGCCATCGATGTCATGAATGACAAACCGTGATTCATCTGACGAGACAACTCTCTAACACTGATTCATGGACCAGTCGCGATGTTCCCGGGCCCAGCGTAGGCGCAGTTGGCGATGATGCTTGGTCAGCAAAGGCATACGAGTGGGACGTTTACTGCGTAGCCCCATATCCAACAGTGTCCGCTGAACAGTGCACTCCGATACTGTTCTACTTGGCCCTGCATTTTATTGGGTTGTCAGTTGAGCCAATGCCTGGCTCCGGTTTTGTTTCACCATGCGAGACAGTCTTCGACGACCTTTTTCTCTGATAGCGTATGGACGTCCAACACCATGTCGTCTACTGCTGGTTTCACCGTCATTCATCCACTTTGCATAAGTACTAACAACTGTAGATCGCGAACAACCCACGAGTCGTGCAGTTTCGGAAATACTTGTTCCGAGCCTTCGAGCCATTACAATCTACCCTCTATCAAAATCGCTTAGATCCGCAGCCTTTCCTATCACACACAGAAGTAAGTGAAATAATGATTCTTCAGACTCTCCAGCAGCAGTTAAATACCCCTTCCACCTGATCAAGTGTCTTTCACACATCCAGGCGAGTTCATTGCAAAATGTAGGTGTGGTCATAATGTTTTGGCTCTTGAGTGTGTGTGTGTGTGTGTGTGTGTGTGTGTGTGTGTGTGTAACGTGGTGCAGTGTTAAGGCGAATGGAAATGTCTTTCTTGATAATAATAAGTTTATTAAATCATCGTTTCTTTTAAAAGCAAAACCTGCGCCATTTTCATTGTTCGTAGCGGAGACAGGCGTAGAGAGTGTTCCCAGTTCCATTCGCCGAACGATGGCCGAATGGTTAGGGTGCTGGCCTTCGGAACCGGAGTTCGTGGGTTCGAATCCCACTATGGCATGGATGTTCGTAGCCGTTCGGAATCGGCTTTAAGCAGTAGGTCCCGGTCTCATTAGCCCTCGTGTTGCAAAAAAGTAGACCGTAGCACTCCCAAACCTAACTAAACATAACTAACCCAGTTCCATGCCCACGCGCTGACTGAAACTTATCTGTTTGCAAGCTCATCAAATAGTTCAAAAATGATTCCGCCTGACCGGATTATCCTAAAAGCTTACGCGAGAGTGGATCTTTTTCATTTATTTTATTATTATAAAAAAATTCCCTTTTTAAAATCGTTTATAACTCACGTAATTTCTGACTACCCCTTTTTTAGACCTGACATATATACATGTATATATAGATGCCGTAATGTTTGGATGAAGAAAATCTAAAGACATTTTTACGAACGATTTTTAATTGCTTTTGATCTTCCTGTTAACAACTTTATTACATTTTTAATGAATGATACCTATATTTATTTCATATAAATATTCAATTAAATTAATAAAAAATTCGGAAATTAGTTCCACCGACAACACATTTCAATCCAGATAAAAGATAAGTACATGCATTTATTCTTATTAGTATGTTTATCCTCTAGCAAACACAATTGGCGTTTCGCAAAAGAAGTAAATTTATCAACAGTGTCCAGTCATAAGTAAGAATTCAAAATGAATTAATTTTCTCTCTCTAGTACTACCTGATATAAAAGGATTAACATATTATTTCGATCATATCGTGTGGGAGTAATGAAAGAGGAACAATGCTATCGTAAACTAAATGTCTACGATTGAAGGACATGACATTATAGAGTCGTTTTTGACTGGGTTAAGTTTAAACAAGAGTTAAGATTGGTAATTGACTTTCCTTTCACTTAAAAAAAAAGTTTTCTTGTTAAGTTTTTTTAATTTCACTAAGTGAAAGTGTTATCATGATTTTTAAGACTTTAATATTAAAAATACACAAACAACTTATTTTGAATATATACCATAAGACCTCAAAAGCCCGGCACCTTTGGAAACAGGACACTTTTATATAAAGAACACTTTTCCAATCAACAGTCCCGATATTCATATTTTTTATGTATTACCCCTAAAGAACAGACACTTCGTATAAAGTAAATTTCACCAATAAAGTAAATTGTCAGTAATTGACAGCAAATTTCAATAATAAAGGGTAATAATGGATCATTTCATTAAAGCAAAATTCTTAATGGGATAATTTTCAAGGAAATGAACTGCACACAGAAAAGTCGTGAAATTTTCTTTTTAAAAGGGGTTATTACAAAAGATTAAAATCATTAAATTGCTTGCAACTTCACTTTAACAAAACAAGTAATATGTACTGTGAAGGAATAATAAACATTTGCAAATGATATTTTTAAATAAACAATTAACATACCTATACAATAAAACGCCATACATTGCACCTATTAAGTTTTCATCTTAATTTTCAATACAAGAAAATTTAAATTTTTAAAATAATTTATAATGAATTATTTATATATATATATATATATATATATATATATATATATATATATATATATATATATATATATATATATATATATATATATATATATATATATATATATTACATATATACATAAACTAGAGATTTATATGCTAGTTACTTTTAGCAATATTTTTTCCATTTAAAGGGCACCTCCAAATAGGGTACAGATTTATTATTCCCGAGATGTTTTCTATTCAGAGATTTCGCTGTATATGTATATACAAATATATAGAATATCTCATAGTAGGTGATATTTTACAAGATCAATTCTTGGATCAGTGAAATGCAAAGAAGCAGGGAAAATCGTCTATTTTTCCCTTGTTTTTATTCTACGGCATTAAAGGAGAAAGAATAAAATATACTATAAAAAATAAAATTAAAACAAAAACCGATTTAAATTTTTAGCTGAATGAAAATCTTAACAATTTCTTAATGGTTAAATATGATTATAAATACATATAAATACTTTCTGAAAAAAAATAATGCATATATATATATATATATATATATATATATATATATATATTCATATATATATATATATATATATATATATATACATATATATATATATATATATATATATATATATATATATATATATATATATATATATATATATATATATATATATATATATATATATATATATATATATATATATATATATATATATATATATATATATATATATATATATATATATATATATGTATATATATATATGTATATATATATATATATATATATATATTATCAGCGAAGTGTACGCAGTATTAATAAAAAAATGTTATCCTTAAAAAAATACCTTGCCAACTATAATATTTACTTTTAAATATATGGGGGGAAGAACATACATTTTACATCAAATATATAATTATATTTTTAAACTATATATAATATAGATAACATAGTTAAATCTACGCAACGGATAACTATAGTTAACCATATTAAAATTTATAAACATATGGATAAATATTATTTATTTATGTAGCGATTTGCTTACCTTCGTTGAGATTTTAATTTTGTTTACGTTATTCTATCAAAAAAAATTTAATGGCTAATACTACCTTATTCGATAACAATATTACCTATCCATAATTCCTATCCTTATAATTTTCAAGTATGTTTAAGAATGTAAAAGGTATAAAACAATTCAAAGTAAAATTATCATAACATCAGGAAATTCAAAATTTTTGTTGACTCTTTCAAAACATCAAAAATAAGTTCAATACTGAATGATCTGGAAGAGGAGTATAAATTTATTTTACAGTAAAAACATAAAATGTAATGAGTTTCACTCTCTAAATCTCTACAAAATTCTTTCTAATTTCCTCTATTTAACTGTTCTAATGTCAAATGAAAGAAAATTACAAACACTGTCCTTACCTATCTCGTTGCGATTATAACTCTAAAATAATCAAGAATTATTTTGGTTATCGGTGACAAATATGTTTAAAAACTTAAAAGGTTTAAAAGTTAACAAAAATTATTTTAAAGGGATAAATACATTAACATTAGAAGTATTGAAATTTGGGTTAATTATTTCATAACACAAATTGCTACAGTACTGAATATTCTAGAAGAAAATATAAATTTAGTTTTATGGAAAATCAAAATAAAAGTTAAATCAAAATATTACTTTTGCCCTTTAATATTATCTTTAAATCTCTAAAAAAATCTTCCCAATTTTCTTTATTGCCGTTTTAATGTGGAATCAAATAAAACTACAAACATTATCCTGACCTATTTCGTTGCGATTTCAACTCGAAAATTATCCAAAATTATTTTGCTTATAAATTACAAATATGTTTAAGGATGTAAAAGGCTTACAAAAATATTTTAAAAGGAAAAATATCACAACACGACTAAAATTAAAAATTTAATTCATACTTTCATAACACCAAATATAACTACACTACTGAACGTTCTAGAAGCGATATATAAATTTATTTTAAACGAAAACGAAAAAAAGGTATCAAGTTTTTCCCTCTATTATTAGTTTTAAATCTCTAAAGAAAATTTCCCAATTTTTATTATTCAACCATTCTAATGTGGAATGAAAAGAAACTCCAAACACTGGCCTTACCTATCCCGTTGAGGAAAAGCCAGAGGAAAGGTCCTACCATCCTGGGATTTTCCGCAGTTTTCTGGAGGTGGACTCCTGGAATGCGACTTTCCTGCAAAGCTTCGGATCGAAATAGTTCCGATCAAAGCCTCCAAGATGCTTACCGAGGAGGTGATGGCGCGTGCGCACATAAGCAGGCGGGTCTTAATTTGACGCGTGAAATGCAAAAATAATAATAAGCACCGGTCTTGGAGAGATTTTAGTTTGTTTTGAGGTTGATCGATTGACGAAGAAATAGCCGAAACATTCCGATACAGCCGGATTTCGCGGTTAACACGGCCCAAATCAGATTCCGAGATAGTTTTAGTGGAACGATATAGTCTTATTTAATAAGAATTTGAGTTCAGTACTTGAATCATTGATACAAAGAATGTTATGAATTTCTGAAATAATTTATGATACATATATATTCATAATAATAAG
>CM063502.1:33321381-33706381 GCA_032207245.1 Pardosa pseudoannulata | reverse complement strand
ATGAACAAAGCGCTCGACAGCCGAATGGGTATGACGTTGCTCTTCGGTACCGTACTTCGTCAGTTTTAATTCCACTTCTGGCTTGAATGCTAGCAGTGATTTGAAGTCGTATTTAAGAGGTAGGTTTCTAATTAGCCTTTGTGTATCAAAACAAAAAGCAATAGTGCTCGAAACCAAAACAAAAGAGCAAAGAGTGTGAAATATTATTTAACGTCAATATCATGTTAACTTCAGCTCCAGTATAGGATTCGTTTCTTCTTATAGGTTATATTTCCAGTAGTCCATTTTATAATTTTGTTATCATTCATTATTTCCCTCCTAGCTAAAATATTGCCTGCATTTAATCAATAACAAACAGTTTTAAAGCCAAAATGTTTGCATCCACCTATGCCTTTAAATGTATCCAAGACTGTAAGCAATGTCTGCAAATTAAAGAAAAATCTTTCATACCTTTTTGTAATAATTATATATTTCAATTTTTAAGTTTTCCACTAAGGTTTCCCTAAGAATTCATTTCCGGGTTAATATGTCATAAGATATTAGATAATCTATTGTGCTCAGATCATTATTAGAAGAAAAAGAAATTTATATACGAAAAGTATATAGAAATTGTTATATTGATAAATGTTTCTTTTATTTCAAATGTCAATCATTTAGTACATCATACTCTGCGTTACTTTTTATTTATCTGTGTCTCCTAGGAATTTTTCCATATTCATGTATCTTTATTTTACTATTTATTAATTTTTATTTTATAATTAGAACGGCCACATATTTATTCAAAAGCAAATCTGAAATTATTACATCTATAAATTGCTTAAAGCAGTTAGTTGGATTTGTTCCAAATGGGAAGCAGCAGTACTTGGATATTTACATTTCATTTTCTTATGGTTATTAAATGCATAAATAAGATATTCGGCTTTGAAAAATCATACCGAAAGCATTTGCAGTAACATACCAATATATTAAATACAGTTGTCTTTTACTACACGAATATTTTCTTTAAAGTCTGTTCTAAAATATAAAAATTCATTTTCAACTTTACTGATGAATTACCCTTCTCACACTCATAATTTATTATTGAAATCCCTATTTTCCCTTAAAAAAAAGCTCCTACGATCTCTTGGGTAAATTCTTCAGGATTATGAAGCATATGAAAAAAAATCTATCGAAGTATATAACAGATTAATTTTAGAAATTCTCTTACAAACAACTTCAAATTTCTATTTCATTATTAATAAGTGTCCTTGAGATGTAAGTGGAGAGATAACAAGTTTGAGAACTTTTAAATTCTTTATCTCCATGCTAAAAAAATCTTGCTACCTGCTATAAAAAATGTTTGTTTATCATAGGTATCTTGTCTTGTAAAAACTCTACATTATTTATAACTATGACATATAAAAGACAATAACGCATAAAATAAAAATTTTAATATTAAAATATTTCTGACTGAAGAAATATTAACATTAAAATATTTCTTTAGATATTTAAAAGCATCAGAAATATTCTTAAAACCTGCATCTTGCTTTCTGAAGGTTTAAAAACTTTATTTTTCTATCAATATTTCTCTAAAAGTTTAAAAGAGGTTTGTCGACGATTTTTAGACCTCTGTCATCTAAACTTTACGTTAAATATATTACTATTATAAGGAAGTTTAATATGCAAATATTCCATAGATATTTAAACGAATCAAAACTATGATTTTTAACAAAATATATATCTTAGGCTCTACAAGATTAAAGTTTTTGATTTTATATTAGTTCTTCTCTAAAAGTTTCAAGTAACTTTATTAGTGACATTTGTACCTCTACTACCTAAATATATCTGCGTGAATTATACTAGCATTATAAGAAAAGTTATTTCTTGTGACATCCTTATTATTTTCTCCAAACGAAAGAGAACATTGCTCTGATTATACTTATTCTATTATTGAATGTTTCTAGAACTAATTTTTGTTTTCATTGCGAACATATGAGATATTCGTAGTTCCATTACTGTTATCTTCAACAGTTGGAGACTACTGCAATAACCTTATGGTAAGAGAAATCCAAAACAATGTTACTTTTCCTAGAGGTCGATAATCTACCAAATGAACTATTGTGCCAAAGGGAGGCAATATTATTTTCGCACTCTGCCTCTGGGAGAGCAGCACAATATAAGATAGTTGTAATAGAAAAAATATCTTCCGTTTATTTCCACTTACTTCACGCACTAGAAACATTTGTGAAATAGGCAATATCTTTATTTTACTGTTGAATACACAAAAAACACTTTTAACTGTACACCTTTAAGAAGATAGCTTGAAAAAGAAGTAAAATGCAAACATATTTATGCCAGTTTAGCTACCAATCTAAAAGTAATCTTTAGACATCTTATCGATGTAGAAAAGCAAGATTTATCTTTGCCACAGTTTAGGCTTTTAAAATTAGTAGCATTTTTTAGCGACAAATTCTATGATAACCTATAATAATCTATTTATATTTGGTTTCTTACTAAAACTCGAGTACTTCCTTGACTGTAAACAAACTTTTAAACCATGATTTTTTAAAAATAAAGTATTGTAACAAAAATACTAGTGTATTAACGCATATGTTTAACTTAAGCATGATCAGACATTTCCAGCTGAAAAAAAATAAAAGTTGATTAAATAAAATTTATTTTTATTAAATGCTTTTCTTATTGTTTTTCTTAGTAGTTGAGAGAAAGATGTTTACTGGAACTTTCCAAGAAATGCTACGACTGTAAACTATTTTGTTGTACTTGGCTTTACCTGGGAGCCTCACAAGGGATGGGATCATGTTACACTTGTTAAGTTCAAATGTAAGTACAACAGATGCAACAGATTTAAGTTTATATATCCTACGATTATATTACACTGCAAGAAAAACAAGAAAAAACAGCTCTCCTAATAAACTCGTCAAAATGCGTTAATGAGATATAAGATGAAGAGATTTCAAAACGCAACTCCTTTAGATCCATTAGCCTGTTGTTAGCTTGGAATTATTATAGAAATTAATTATAAACTACCGAAATAAAATTACTTTTATAAGCAAAAATGATAATCAGTTTTTCTTACATAAGTAATCATATACTTTAATTTTTTTAGTTTATTCAGTAAAACTCAGGATAACTTAACTATATTTACTTAAAAATAAGCAGAAATTAACACTAAACATACCAACACTTAATACATACCTATTTCTACCATAGCCGGTCAAATGACCGGACTTTATTTTTTCTGATTATAAATGTATGAAATATGAAAATTGGAAGGAAATAGACAAATAAACTTTATTATAATGAAACAAAATTGTATATTGTCAATTTTTATGTATTGCAAACACAAAGAATAAGAATTTTTTAATTCATTTCCCATCGAATTTTTTACAAAAACCTTATGGGTCATTTGACCCGTTATATGGTATGTTTAGTGTTAAGGAATTAAATGTAAATTAATAATGCGCTTGTGGAGACGTAACTTTACTTTTATTATATAAAATTATAATTAATAAGTTTTTCTTATATGCGAGATCATATACTTTATTCGCTCTTTCAGTAGCAGGTTGGAACATCTTTAATCACTCGCCCGCGATTGGCTTATGTTTATTTATAGGTATAACTATCACATTATTGGAAGTAAGTTGAATTTTGTTTGTAAAAATTATAATAAAATATTTTCTTGCATACAAGATCATATGCTTCCTGAATTTTCCATTTATTCAGCTAAAGCCTGGCACTTTTTCGACCACAAATAAAAATTTAGAGTAATTCACCTTAAGGATTTCTTTTTCTGCAACGTCACGTCGAGGAATTCAAAACAATGGCAAGCCCTACATTTTTACCTGTTTGGCATTCTTCCTGTGTATTTATTTGGAGAAGTAATGGGTCTCATTAGATTGCGCTCTGTATATTTTTTTAATCAGTTATGAAATCTTAATGATTAACTAAACTCCACCTCACTCTTAATCTTGAAGAATCTAATTATTGGGCACCCAAACATAAATTTTCTAATCTGTTAATTTCCGTATCACAGCTTTAAAAATATTTCTACGTTTTTCGAAATTCTAAAAATGGCATCATGTTTTTAAGAATTGTTCTAGAAATGGCTTCATGTTTTAAGAATTATTTATGTAACATATACGGATCTAAGTTCAAGGCAGTATTATGTTTTAAATGATGTTTAAGAAAAATACCTGTGTGTGTGTATGTATATGTGTATATATATATATATATATATATATATATATATATGTATATTTTATATATATATATATATATATATATATATGTATATTTTATATATATATATATATATATATATATATATGCGTGTGTGTGTAATTATATATATATTCTATTTTGACCCGCATGAATCAGTTACATAAATTCACTGATTTTATTATGAATTCATTAAAAGGAGTTATCAAGGAAAAATCCTATAAGCCATCTAATGAAGATTTTATTAAAAAAAAAAAGTTTTTAAATTGTTTGCATTTTCCCTTTTTAAGCTGTACATTATTATTTTTTAGATAGTAATTGGATATAGAGTCCCTTTGATTATAGATATTAGAGCTAAAGTAATACTTATTTTCCCCCTGTGTATAGAGATGATTATATTTAAAATTGATCAATCTTCATAATTCCACTGTATGCATTTGCTCTTCTTAAAATTTACAATTTTTCTTTAGATATCAATTTGAGAGTCACTTTGTTTTATTTATTTCTGTTAAACATCTGAATTATTCTCCTCTGTTTGAATGAAAAATTTAAGAGCCTTACTTTCCCAATCCCTTTCTGCGCCTCCAAATACACAGTCTACTAATTATAAACAGCAATAAAAATTAAAATATTCATAAGATTGTGTTACGTGTTTCAGGCCATTAGTATCCGGATTTTGAACTCATTATATTACTGTTTTCTCTTTAATGCATTAGTGTTTTTTCGCAGTTGCTTGGTAATTCTTATTTTACATTCGGCATTTTCTATGAAAAACCTTTTCGCTACTTAGTAGGGGTAGGCTTTTTAAAGATGCTGTGTAAAAATATTTTATCTTCAATTACTTTTGTGTGTAATATTTTATGTTTTTTTATGTTGCTATTAATTTACAGACATTTTTTATTTTCTAAGATTCTGATTACTTTTAGCAAAAGCCCAAGAACTTTTATCTATTTGGTGAATTTTTTCAAAAACTTGGAGGAATTAAAATGCTGCAGTCGCAATACTTGTTTTCAAAGCACAAGAAAATCAGAAGACTGAGATTTATCCAGCTTTATTAATGATATTAGGTGCAGACTTATCGTGGCTAAAGTTGTAAATAGTTAGGTTCTTACAGAGCAACCTTTCACCCTTTCTACGCGAAAAAGAAAAAAAAGGGGTACAAAATTTAGTATTATTATTATTGGCTTATGGGGTTGATATCCTAACCCTAAAAAATGAGGTTAACTGTATCTCCAGTATTAACAAGATTTAACACCAGGTTTAGGCATTAATATTTCCTATTAATAAAGCTAAGTGAAAACAATATCATCCAATTTGTCTGTGCATCTCCCCATTAGCAAAACCCTCACTTGTTTCACTAATGCAGTAACTTTTAAAAATCCTTCCATCACTTAATTACTAAACCATGCCCCCTCTCAAAGCCTCTTAAACCACTTATACTCCCATTATGAAAAAGCACGAAGCAAATATTGAAGACGTCCTTTTGTGTAAGCTACCCAAATTGGCTCAGTTTGGTCTCTTAAATATGCAGTGGATTTTTATTGGAGGTTCTTAAATATTTACAGGCCATCCTTTTATTCGCTTTGGGTATTTTCTTTACATTTACCTGTTTGTATGTCAATAGAAATAAGTTATTTTAGTTTAATATAAAAGCTGCAATTTAGACTAAAGGGATTCTTTAGAAAATATACAAATTTTTGCGCTTTCCACTAATCTTTATTCATTTCATTTTTTTCTGCTTCATTTTTTAAATGAACGTTAGGATGAGGTAAAGAATTATATATGTTAAATCAACAATCACATCCACTTAAGGGAATGTTGGACATAAAAGCATTTTCGTAAACTGTGATTTCAAAAGTTATTAGCTTTATTACACATATCCATTAAAATATAACTAAATTACTAATATACAGTTTTTTTAAGTCCTATCATTTTCAAAAGTAAATATATAATTAATCCATTGTTAAAAAATATTGTTAGTTTTCAAAATGGCCCTTGCGAATTAATTTTCAGTTTTTCCTCTTAATTTAGCTTAATATTGCTTAAAACTGACTTTTGAACTATTTTGGGTATTATTTTGTCATTACCTTGAATAGCTCATTTTTAGGAAATATTTTTATGTGTATACAGTGAATTTACACGAAAAATCATTTATTAAATATCAACTGAAATTTATGAAACTTAATATCGAAATTTAATATCCAGATTCTTTTAATAGCTACTAGAAGTATTTGGCAGACTTTTTGCAAGAAAATGGGAAAAATTAAGTAGAAAGGAGCATTTTAAAAGTTATCAAAAAAATTCATGAAAAATAGTTTTTCAAAAATATTATCTGATTAATAAAAATTTCAATGCACCTAATTTACTTATATTTGAATTTATGTGTACATAAAATTTTATAATTAAAATTGAATAATTTAGAAAAGGTCTTTGTAAAGTCCAACATACCCTTAACAGGTAGAAAAGTACATGATTCTTGTAATAAAAATACCATTTACTTTTAAAGCGATATATTAATACTAGCCACTTCGCACCCATCTTTCGATCTGATTATTTAAGGTTCTCAAATAAAAAGTTGTGTTTATTTCAAAATTGAAGTAAATTTTTAGAATTTAGCAAAAGCTGTTTGAAACATTTCAAAAATAAACTAACACAGTTTTATAAAATGAATATAACACATTTTAGTTTTAGTCTTCAGAAATTTAGCACTATATTTGGAGATTTATCTTTGTCCTTGGCTAAAGGAAAAGTAACTGCATTTTTTGAAAAAAATAAGGGTACCTATAAAATTAAAAATATCAAGGCCCGATCTAACCAAAGATAATCAGGGATTTGCTAGATTTGTATAATATATAATCGCTGATTAGCTATAATTGAAAAGTACTTTAAATTTTTAAACCAGCCACTTTGTTGCCACATCAACGTAATAGATTTTCATTTGAAAAAAAAATGGTAATATTGAAGATAAAAAGAAGAAATATGCCAAATAAAAATAGTTAAAGTAAAATAATTTGTCAAGTAAATCTAGTCAAAAAGCTTTAAGACTTGTATTATCTTAAAGAACATTTTAAATACTATCTCATTAAATAAGTTATTTGAAACAGTTACGTTATTTTAACACTTAATTAAAAGAAGTAAATATCAAATGGTGCCAAAATACAGTCATGAAATCCAACAGAATGAAAATAAAGAGTTCTACATCCACACGGTCTTGACTTCCTAACAATTTGACATACCTAAAACTTTTAAGATCACATTTCCAGGATTGGCCTGTATCATCCTGCAAAATTCCCTCAATACCGATCCAGCCATTTTGGAATGCATAGCGAACATACATACGCATATTCACACCTACAAAGGATTTTATATAGAGAGATGTTTCATGGAATACCAAATATTGGCGACATGTCGTCAAATTTAGACAACATTTAAAGACATTAAATCAATAATGAAAATGAATAAGTCATGGTGGTCATAGAGGCTTTACAGGTCAATAAACACGTTTTTGTCGATTTATCATCAATACCTATCAAACGACTGCTCAACATCGAATTAAATTTTACAGTGTACTCTACATGATGCAAACGTGTATCAAATTTCGTACCGATTCGTGCAGGTATGTGGGTTTGTATAGCTGTAAATAAGAAAACCTGTTAAAGTCACTTTAAAATAAAAGACAAAAAGCTAAATCGAATTCCAAAAAAAGGGCTTTGAGAATTGTCGCAGGTTGTCATGAAGAATCTCTATACCAAATTTCGTGCGACTCGTACCGTTTTTACGCAGTCGTATTTACAGAGCCCCACACACACACTCTTAATTCACTTCAGATATGCATTTGCTATTCCCTTTTTGCTTACCTTAACTAACATAATTAAATTTTACCAATTTTCATCATAATTTTTCAATCAATTTTCCAACTGTCTCTTTTGGCGTCATCTAACTTTACTTGAAAACTCGCAACTGCTTTCATTCTGACATTTCTATTTCAGTCTGACTAAATGTGGTATCTTGAATAATCAGATTCGGCCGTGCCTCAACGCCTTAGCTGCAACTCATTAGCTGGCGGGCTTCAAAAAAATTTCTCTCTCACATCCTTCACTGTATCAGATTTTACATCTCCTTGAGATGAATATTTATTTTAGAAGTGCACCAGCGTTTAACTTTTTAGATTTTCAGACCGAACTTAAAGTCATTTATATCAAATTATTTACTTCTTTAGAATGCAAGATCTTTTTCTTCGCTTTGTGATTATTCGTATCAAGATTCGGATTAATTGACGCTTGATGAATGACTTTCCTCCGCACACCTAACTAAAATCTTCATTGGGGCAAACAAAGTTTCCATCTCAAAAGATTTTTTTAAATTTAAGATATAGTCTATTTTTTACTATATCACACGATTTTTATCCTCCTGCCAAAGAAATTTTTAAAATGTTGCATAATTTCATTTATTCCGTTTCTCAATTTTTCAAATTGCCTTAGTATTTTCTTCGAAAATACTTAAAAATTTCATGCTTATATTTATTCTTTAACAGCTTAAAAATAATTTGTAAATTTTTAGTAATTGTATTTGTGTATGCATTTAAAAAATCAAACAATGACAAATAATTGGCTCAGTTTGCTGTTTTAGCCACTGAGTTTCTCGAAGTGAGTGCTGCTCGCTCGAAGCTGCGAAAATGCTATCTGTAATCAATCTCGAACTGTGCTTTGCATTGGCTATACAAATTTATTGCAATGTCCCGGCATAAGGTTTTACCATCTTCACGAAAAATGTTTTGATGTAGATCCAAGTAATATAAACCAATATAACATATGAAGTAAAGAAATGTAGATAAATTTTTAATGCATAAAATAATTTAAATTACTTAAACCTTTAAAGACCGATTAACAAAATATCTTCGAAGATTCATTATTGAGAAAATCTAAAAAGAATAAATAAATTTAGTAAGTAATTGGCATCCAAATTCCCAGCTTGTTTGTCTTCTTATGACTCATAATAATCATTCGTGTTTGGAGCAAACCCATAATTTGTCAAACAAGTCTTTTGTGGATGACAAAATTTTGCATAATACACGCGATACACTACCTAGATTATCAATCTTTACGGATGATCAGTGAAAAGATATATAGTAGAGAAAAACGATAAGATGTTACGTTTAGGAAACAAGTGAGGTATGACTGACACTACTGCATCAATGTAAGACAAACATGCAAGGAAATGACAGAAAAATAGGCATTCTCGAAAAGAAAATGAGAAGTTAATAGAGTAATAACTCAGTGCAGGAGTTTTATTCTAATTTTTTCGGGGAATGCAAGCAAGATTTGTCTTTCAGATACTCGTAAGAAAAGCCAACCATGAAATGAAATTTGGTAGTTTATTGTTTTAAATAACATTTTTCAAAATCTCTTTTCTACAAAATTTGCTGCAAAATCAGACATTTAAATCAGTGTTTCTCACAATGTTCGCCCTGGAGATCATCTATTTCCTGACAGGCTTTTCGTGAAATGTTACATAACTTTTATAAACATTGTTTACATTTTTAATTTTATTTTATAAATCGTAACCGAAAGAATAAGATTAATTTTAAAATTTACTGTCTAAAATTTTAGAATGGTGAGGAAAGGAATGTTCAAAAGAAACTGAGGGTAGTTCTACACAGTTTGATCCCACAACTTTATGTTTCCGTTTAGTTTCTAGCGTTATGGTCAATGGCTTTGCAGCACAAGGTTTAATCATACCCGCACCTACTGCATAAAAGCAATTCCTAACAGCTACTAACATCCATGACAGCAGTAGATCGTAACCCTCAGTCTCTGGAACCAAAAGATAATGCCCTTTCTAACCGTCCATCGACCAGATCAAGGTTGCAGTTTTATGTAGTTATCGGTAGTCTCATCTATCCCACTGATTATCATAATTATTAAAATTTGTCTAATAAATTTTTATGTGACCTAAATGTTTATTTGTAACTAACGTATACAAAAGTTGTACGTGGTAACTACATTTTATTAAATAAGCCTTTAAGATTAAAATTTGTCACAATTAGTTATTTCGAAAATAATTAACTGTGATGAATACTATAAGTGTATACTGAAATATTGGGATTTTAATTGAAACATCTTGGAAATATTTAATTTCATCAATAACGCCAGAAACTGAAAAATTTGGGAACCACTGATTTATTCAATAAATTTTGGAATAAACCTAACTAATATTTAAATTAAGTTAATCAAAATAGGTTTAAAACTTATATATCAAAGAAAAGAAAACACTTTTTATAATTATTATATTTTTACATATTATTAGTTAAATTTAAAGAATAAAATCTTGACTTAGTTCACTGCTGTGAAATTCCCCTGTATATACTAGAAGCTTACCGTCAATAAGTTATATAATAATTGAATTAAGGTAGATAAAGTTCTACGAATGGAATAAACTTTTTTAGGAAGTCCAGCGGGATTTTTAAATAACATGCTAGAGTTAAAATCTTTTAAGCCAATGGGTTGATTTAAAAAGCTTTGACAATTTAAAAATAGTTATTTAATTTCAGTACATTTTCAAAAGTTTAGTTTTATTAAATATTTTGCTTTCTACCCTAGTCGCTTTGATCTAATGGAGTTTATTTGTTTTCAAACTTTAAGTAACCTACGTTGTTAATTTAAGTTTACTTGAAATCATACAGGTACTTGTACTACGGGTATGGGTCTTTTGAAAATAACTCAAAAACTACCAGATCAAGTATTTTATATAACACCACTTCAAAAACTCTTGCATATCAGGTATTTTACTATTTATTTTGTGCTTTTAGACATTTTGAAAGGTGAAAGTTATTAATGTGTTACAAGATCATAAAAAATGAATGAACGTTCATAAACAAAAGCTTCAAAACCTTAACAAATGGATTTTAAATTTTTAGACTTTGTGCGATGAAAGGAAACGAAAGAAATAGGTTCGAAATTTAATAGGTTCTAAGACTATTATGTTTAGTAAGAAATCTAACAAAATGACAGTAATATTTTTTGACATTTTGTGTGCTTTAGAGATTATAAATGTCTTTTAAAGCGTCTTGAAGTATGTATCTGAATTTATCCGTAGCATACGTCATTCTTTATTGATGATATTTCTCTTTTATAGCCCTTCCTCATGAAGAAGGGTATTTTGTCATATGACGTTTCAGATAAAGAAAAAACTAAGGGAATGATAGACATTATGAAACGTTTTTATAAAATATAAACTTTTATGTTTGAATAAGAGTTGTGAAATTGTGAAGACATAAATTGAAGTATAAGTAAGCTAATCACACCAAATCATTTCTTAGAATACGGTAATATTTCTTTAAAATTTATTTTTTATAAACTATTTTGTAAGTTTTTAGAATTTATCTCAATGCTTAATATTTCTAGATCCCCATAAAATGTTTATCAACGACTTTTATACAAAAACAAATCTGGGTATTTATTTTAAATTTCGATAACATTTAGATCATAGGTTTTCAAAAGGATGATATAAATATGAATATTGAAAAAAAGGAATATTAAAATAAATTAAATTAGCATTAGGTCTACGTATAATTAATATGATTTTGTATTATCGGTGACAAGTCTTTGTAAATTTGTAAGCAATTTGATTAATGCAATACAGCTTTTGTCGACCAAAATATGGACGCTTGTAATGACAGAGCAAAGTGCACTATTATCGCGAACAAGCAAAATCATAAAAGTTGATGGAGTGCTCAAAATTAAATTTAAAAATGCTAGATCTAGGAATGCATTACAATAGAAACTTATTTTTTAAGGAGATAGGACTAGAAAACGAGAATTGTGCTAAATGCATGAAAAATTTCGGTTAAATGTGTGACTAGAGAGCAGTGTTTGTGTGTCTTTGTGCAAACACGATTGTGCTTAAACGATGAGAGCTGCACGCACGAAAACATTGGTACAAGGATTCTTTATGACATCATGGAAGACTTTTCGGAACTATGTTTTAATTGAAATTAGTTTGTTTTCTTTTTAAACCCCATGAACGGATATTTTCCTTTGATTTCAAACAAAAAATGTGTCGTAATTTAGCTTAAATAAAACAGACAGCAAACTTATTTTCAAAATTATGACATCAAGGATGCACATTATCTACATGATTTTACTATTTTTCTAACGTTTTTTAGCACTACATTTTCCAAAATATCGCATTTATTCAATTCTTGAATTGTTGCATATTGTGTCATAAGTTAAAATCCATTTTTCTTAAAATTACCATATTCCACAATAAATTATAAACTGTACAATCAGCAAATTATTCAGGTTTTTTATACAATTCTATTAATTATTATATTCTTCGATTAATTACTCAATAAATGTTTTATGATTGAGTTCCAATCAATTCCTCCATTTATAGTTATAACATCTTCATGTCAAAAATACAATTAAAATATGAGATTACGAAAATATAAATAAATTAAATTAAAAAATAAAATGGGTGATGAAGAATTTAAAAAGTGTTTATATTATTCGTTTTAGTTACATGTGTTTTAGTTACATACTTACATGTTTTATATACATTTAATAAAATATAAAAAATATTTATTAAATATCACTAAAATAAAAATTACTCTAGACTTCAAGTTAATTTTTTCTTCGCTATTGTTTTCTCTCTAATTTTTGTAAACTTCCGTACATGGCTTTTTACAACAACGGCAAACATAAGGTGTCTACCAATACACATGTAAACTTGTTGGAAAAAATAAACAAGCTTGTTGAAGAGCTTTTTGTGTTTTCCAATCGTTCTTCACCCAATTCTGATCCCTCTTTAATTCTTCGAGCAATTCATTATCTGCAGATATTTTCCAAAAAATACTGAAAAGCAAGTGATTTAACAGCAATATAAATAACTGATTTGACATATTCTAATAAATAAATTAGAGACTCTACAAACCAATAAAACGAATTGTAATTTTACTATTAACATTGATATACTCTTCTCGCATTAAGAAATGCTCTAGTCTCAAAGAAAGAATATATGACATTCTGTAAGAATAAGAAACGTAAAAATAAGTATATAAAAAATGCACTGAAAAATCATATAGATACAAATGACCTACATCAATTCTGCAATTCTCGTCACGCTTTGTTTGAGAGTATTTGAAAAATGCATGTCACTTGTATTTCCATACGTTGGTGATGTACACACATTTTTCATTCATTTATGTCGGTTTCAGAATTTTTGTTCCTTTTTCTCTCAAATTATACTTATATGCGTATTCTTAAACAATGCCAATATGCTAAACTCAATACAGTGTAATGTATCATCAATTCTATAACAAGAGTTAAATATTTGTACCATTTTTTAAAAATATTTGTCTCAGTTAAAACACATGGAAAACACAATCTACACTTTATGAGGGTAGTGTATACAATGAATGAATTGCAATACATGACCGACAGATAGGTTAGGTAGGATTCCGTCTTTCGGTTATGTTCAAATCACAATGTGGCATACATACATATTACTCCAAATAAATTAAAACCGAACCAAAAATGGATTATCTAACAAATTTTTTAAAAGGATTTTTAATGCAGTGAACTAAGTTTGAACCTTATATTTGCTCTAACTTTTTTGTGATACTGTATTACATTAATATTAATTATAGGATTTATTTTATAGCATGATACAGAATTTTCTTTAATTTTCAATTTCTTGAGAGACTTAAAATTTTTTAATAGCATTTCCCATTTTAAAATTAAAGTGTCAGGCTTACAAAATGAAAAATATAGTTATCTTCAATTTTATATAAAATTTAGTTTCTAATATACATATTTCAAAAGTTCAAAGATTTTAAATCTAAAAAGCTACTATGTTCCCGTTAGTGTGTTTAAAAACGTGTTAAGAGTCGTTCATAGGAAAAATACTTTAAATTCCACATAGTATTTCTATTATGCTGCCTTACTGGAGTACACCTTGGAATTTTCAAAAATTAATTTTTTGAATATATAGTTTTGAATAGCCTTGAGATTGCTGCCGATAACTGATTAAATGAAATATATGATGATGCGTGTAATAAGGAAAGCCAACTTCACGGTGATTAATTACATACGTGTTAGTTTTTTCAGAGCAGAGCTTTGCTTCCTGATAACATATGCGATAGACTAGATCTATCGGCTGTTTTAAGTCAGGAGCATGTCGTTATTTACTTTTTAAAAAGCGTGCTCTACACTTTTTCCTTATAAAGTTAAGCATGATAATTTTCACATATATGCATACAGAAATAAATCTAAGTATATTGTTTTTATGGACATTTCATAAATACAACGATCATTCATCAAACTCTTCTTAGGACAAAATACTGCAAGTGAAAACAAAATAGTCGAAAGTCTTGGTAAGTTTTTACTACATAGCAAAATTTTTTTTACTGGGTTTCGCGTTGCTCTAAGATTTACTGGAACTTTAACAGATGTCCCACGTGATTACTATTTTTTTAATCAAAATACCAAAATATTAATAAAATTTTAAAATATATAAACGATCGAATTACGGAAGGCAGCTTGTAAAAATATATAAATATTTTATGGTTAAAATAAAATTTAGTCAAGCTGATATTATGCATTTTTGGATTAAAATTAGAAGAAAATATCGTGAAATTACAAAAGAGCCGTAAAACATCTAACATCATTTGTTTCAACTTATCTATAAGAAAAGTTATCTCTTCGTACTTTGTGACAAAAACAAAATACAGAGAGAGATTATAAATTTAAAACTGGTGATGACATTAGGTTGCAGATTTCAACAATTATTTTACACGTAAAAATACTTTACAATAACAAACAATCACAGCCAAGTCATTAAAAGAATTTTCTTTTTATTAATTTGTTATAAATTAAAATATTGTTGCTTTTTTTCTCGGTATTCATAGAATATATTTTAGAAAACCATAAAAAACCCATTAGGTAACTTATCATTCAATATCTTAATATGTTTCTATTGTTACAAATTAAGGAAGCAATAATTTGTAAATTTGAGTAGAATAAAGCTTCGATATTCTATTTTTTCTGTTCTTTGAGTAAGAAGTTCCTTCAAGAAAACGGCAAGCACAAAGGGTTCTCCATAGTGTAAAAGGTTGAATACCCCTGCTATAGAGGAAGCTTCGATAGAGCAAAGCTTTATAGAGAAAACAAATAGAAATATAACGATTCTATTAATCACCTCTTTTATTTTCTCTATTTTCTCAAATAACTCAATGACTTTAATAAATTGCCATTAATGGTAACTATATGCAAAGACTTTTTACCCGAGGAATAACTATTAATTATTTTAGAACCACGTTGTCCATTTTTCCTCTTTAAAATAATTGTATGTTAAAGTCCTATGCAAAAAGTCCTATGCATTTTGTGTTTAGAAAATGCTTTTTTAAAAATTGATGCAAAGAAACACGAAGAGCGTAGAATTTAAATTGAGGGTCAAAAATAAAATTAAAAGAACAACAACCTTCTTTCAAATCAATCAATTTTTTTTTTATTCTTAACACCTAAAATTCCAATGTTCTGTAAACAGAATAAATATGCGTTTCTTATTCCAGGGAGTATTTTAGTAGTGCCCAAAGATACATAAACAGTCATTTAAAGATGTTTGAATATATATGCATCATTAATCTTCAGTTTTATAATAGCGTAGCTGACAAGACATTTTAAAATCTTTAATTGTTTAGACCTTCAAAATAAAGACTTAAAATGCTTCCAAATAACAAGTAATCACAGTTGTTTATATCAAAAATACTTATTAGTCCTTTCTGTTGAAACAAAAACATTCAACTAGTATCCTTCTTTATTTCAAGATAAAAAGTACTCTCTAAATAAACTGGCCACACTCATTGTAAAGAAGTAGATTGTATTACCATTTTCAACTTTCATTTTAACTCCTCTGTGTGTATGTGTATTTTTTATATAATTTATAACATCAGCAGAACCAATTCACTCAAAAATTTAGATTATTTTAAAATAGAAGGTCCTATTCTAGATATCGCTGAAAATTACTTGCATACGATGTTTAATATACATTTAAGAATTTGTATCTTCTGTATAATCTGTAGTATAAGTTATTTCCGACAATGAGAAAAAAAACCACACACATTTTATCACAAAAGTTTATCACAATCTGATATGGACACCACATGACTTCCTTGCATGCCTATTAAATGCACAATTTTTCTGTGCTTCATTTAAACTTATTTTATTTTAACGTGAAATGTGATTCTTTAATTCTTAAATAAAGTGGATCTAAAATATATTTTAATAGCATAAAAAAATTATAGAATATTAATTCTACAATGAGTAAGGTTGTATTCAACAATGAGCAATGTGTAATAATTCTACAATGTGTAGAGTTCAAGTACTCCCATCTGAAATCGTATTGTAGAGTATTAATATTCGTTATAAACTTTGTTATATAGAGAACAGATTGCAATGAAAAAGTGCACAGCAAGATGTTTCAAAATTCCTAAATTACAAAATACCCTCCTACGTCTATTAATTTTTGAGTTACGTGAGATAAGTACATAAGTACATACATATGTACGTATAGACGCGAATGCGAGCTGTTAAAAGTGAATTCAGGGACAGTCAAAATGGATATTTAAAGTTTTAAAGCTAACGTTTCTTAGACGTAATTATTAAAGTAGTCAAAATAGATATTTCCATTGAAATCTGAATACTAAAAGTTTTCACAATTATAATGCTGCCTTTACTTCTCACAAGGAAATAAAAACAAACATTAAACCAGAAGCTTAAGAGAAAAATCTCTGAAGTAAATCAAACTAAAATGGGGTAGATAGGACTTTCTGCATGAATACCCTTGAAAACTAGCGGAGCGAGGGCCTTAATAGTATTTCTCGATGTCTTTTACTTCTCACGTTTGGTTTACCCTGTTATATAGACAAAGTTTTGAAAAATAAAATGTTTGAAATACTGTTATAACTTTCCAGTTCAACTTCATTCAAGCATAATAAAAATTTAATTCTATCTTAGAGATGGCATTCATAAATAGAACATACCCAAAATAATATTTTTTTATCTATACTTGTAATTGAATAATTAATAGTTTGGGTTTAGTCTGGAGCGCCTACACCCACAGTCAACAAGATCACGATGTTTGTAACTGCCATTGTCTAGTAATTGGTTTATTGGTTTGTATTTTTCAATCCTGGAACTGAATTTCTCCATGTGTATGCAGAGAACGTGTAGGTTAAATCCGTCGCTCTAGATGTCCTCTCGCTGGGATGTTGTCAGATAGGAGAGAGGTTCATAATTCTTATCGCCTCAGGAGGATTAAGAATTGGGGGGGGGGTCCTCCAACGTAACATCACAAATGCCTTATACCGGTCAGGCTAGACCGTCTATTGGAAGTTATCAAACATAAATACAAATAGTTAACATATTAAGAAGTATTTAACATAGTAAGCATTTTGGAGCTGACTAGAGAGCCATTGCCCTTCCATTTCCAGTTACGTTAATTGAAAGTTATCTTGAATAATGATATCCATTTGTAAAATAATTCCATATTCCAGATTCTCTATCCATTGAAGTAATACAATTGACTAATTTTCTGAACTTAAAAATATCAGCTATATGTAAAGGCTATGCGGCCTACTGTGAGTTATCAGTTACAAGCAAACTCCCTGAAAGCAATAAACATATTAAAATTATTAAAATTAACAAAATTAGCAAACATTTTGTCTGGTGCTGAGTAGACAGCTATGGCACTTCCATTCCCAGTTACGTTTACTGAAAGTTATCTGGAATATTGGCATCCATTTGTAACATAATTCTAGATCTAAGTCGATTTCTATCTCTTGAAGTAATACAGTTGACTAATTTTCCGAATTTAAAAATACTTGCTGTTATTTGAAATATGTATACAAAAATATTTTCTGGACAATTGTTACTTAAAACAGGGGTGGCTAATTCCTTTTTTAAACATTAGAGCTAGTGGCGGTTTTCAAAAAATTTATAATTTAAACACACATAACTCTGATATGGTAAATATTATCCAATCGTTTTAATTAATATTATTGTTATAATTATTTATGTATGGTCATAAGTATATAACTCTTTTATTGATAATATTTGAATAATAATGGAAACTTATAATAACATATGCTGCTTTAAATTTTCTCCTTAAAAATTATAGTATATGCATACGTATATGAAACAATAAGTATTGTGAACAATATTTATACATATTACATATTCTTGTATTTCTCAGTTACTGTTACATCTTTCAACTCAGAAATATATTTTGATTTATATGCAATTTTTTTTCTTGTTTTCCTTGTTTTTAATTTTGTATATTTTTTTACTAGCTGTTTTGTCCCTCGATATACGACAAAATAATGCTTACAAATGTTATTTAACTTTTATAAACATTGTTTTGTACCTCGGTTACTGTTACTTCTTAATATAAGTTTTTATTCATCATTAACTTATACTGGATGCTTCAAGCTCTGAACATTTTTGGCCTTTTGTTCTTAAATAAATATAAAATACCCAATATTGGTCTAGGTTGATCTAAAAGTGAAGGCAATGCTTAAACTACACATCTTTGTGAGATTTCTTTAACCAGTATGAAATGTATAAAAAAAAGTACAGAAATTATATTGAAGAGTAAACAAGTACAGAAAAACAGATTGACTGATGAACCTTTGGACAACTGTAATCGAATGGCACCCACTACCTACTCTCCCAAAATTAAAAACTTTGTGACCAAGCTGCCACCCTTCTCCTTAAAGTTAATAAGAATGATGAAAAATCTGTTCTTATATCTCTAATATATTACTTGCGACACATTGTTTGTTCTCTGCATAATTCCTCTAAATACAGTTTTATTATAATTGATTTTATATTTACGTTCATGTTTATAAACAATAAAGAAATGTATGATTTAGAAAAAAAAAATTCATATTTTTGTTCTAGTTTCTTTAGGTAGCTCCCAGTAAAAATTTTAAAAATGTACAGCTGCTCATAACCCTTTATAAGTCTTTCAACCATTGTTCTAACCATTTGGCTTGGTTTGGTTAGGTGCACTACGGTAAAGAATTTTGCTCTACGAAAGCAAATTAAAATGTGACCTACTACTTAAAGATGATTCCAAACAACTATGGTTATGTCAGCTACGAGATAAAACCATAGTCTTTGAAACGGACAAGAAACGCCTCACCGATTTGGTCACTGTTCGGCCTCAGTTACTCCAAATCAGTTTTAAGCGTTAGGTTTCTATCTAATTAGATCTCGAATAGCAAAAAGATGTCCGGAATACTCCAAACTATACTGAACGGGGACAGACAAGTTCTCTCAGTATCAAATCTGCTGATAAGTATAAACATAACCCACGTACACTTTCATTCTTGTTTGATATTATATATATATATATATATATATATATATATATATATATATATATATATATATATATATATATATATATATACACGAGTTTTCTCCCTAGATTCCCATTTTAGAATAAATATAATGCACGGTTACGCATGGAAAACACAAAAAGAAATTTTCAAAGTGCATAACCTAAAAAAAGTTTAACCCCTTCCCAGTTTTTCCCGAGCTGAACTCGGGCAGGCGAAATATACCATCCTGGCTCATCCCGAGTGTAGCTCGGGCACTGTGCAATCAGTCTTTCCCGAATTATTTCACATGTGCCTTTTATGGTTTCGAATGCTTTTGTTTACTTATCTGGCTACTAGATTATTTACTGCTCAAAGAGAGACAGTAGAGGGAAGAAGGTAAGGAGAGAAACAAGGTTCTACTGTCCAGATTGCGATGTTGGTCTCTGTGCAGTACCGTGTTTTCGATTGTCTCATACACGACCAAATTTTGATTAATAATTTCATAATCATTTATGTAAATGCATAGGATATAAATAAAATTTAATTCAAGTTAAAAGCTAGGTATTCTAAGCTTTATATTTATAATTAGTGTAAATTGATTCACACTAGTCTAATGATTTCTGCCGTACAGAAAACAAACTATACATGTAAATTACTTATTTATTTAAATTGATTTTTTTACATCAATTTTTAGAAAATTTTGGATGCGAATGATGCTGTTATGTTTAAAAAGCTATATATGTATAAAAATAAGCATAAAAAATTGACATTTTTTTACCCATAATCCTGAAATAAAATGAACATGGAAGGGGTTAAGTCAATATATTTATAAATTGTAGTTAAATATTGAGAGGTATCTTTCGCCTTCTTTTTAGAAACAAAATCCGGATTTTGTTTCTCTCTCCGTATCATATTTAATGGATTCAGAGAGTGGTGTAATTTTTCTGATTCATTTTTTATGGAAGGAATATGAAACGCGAGTGTTTGCCAGGCCACGGCAGTTCTGCTTCGTCGGAAATTCCCCTGGTTCCCTTGTACTTCATCCTCCTTTTTTTCTGATGACTATAATATCCAGAGAGGGCAGAGCTCCAAAAATATTCAGCACATTTTTGTCTTTATATCTTTTAACTACAGTTGCTTTACTCTAAACATGCAAATTTTAAGAAAATTCAATCCATTTTCTCTAACTAACGTTACATAAAGAAAAAAAACTTCAGAAAAACTATTTCATTAGCATCTTCTCCTTAACATATCCTTAACATGTAACATGAAAATTGCTTTATTTAAAATGAAAAGTATATTTTACTATCCTATCTTGAAGTTACAGAAGTCTAGACAGATAAATTTAGTTAATTTTATCTCTTCATTTGACATAAACAAATATAAAGACGTGTTTCTTTTCTTATCATGGTGCACACTTTTTCTAAAAGTTTAAATTGGTCAGACTTTCAAAAACTGAAACACTGAAGAAAAGAAAATTTGATAGGTCGCCAGCATTTAAAACTCGATGTAGCGATGTAGAATTTTAAAAAGGGGATCAGGGGTAGAAGTCAAGTGGCTAAAAAATTTGTGAGGAAAAGTAAATTGACTAACAAGAAAATCCCTTCCAAAAAGATAGTAATAGACAGTGTTTAAAGGAATATCTTTTGGAGCGACCCATTCCGTGAGAATTATTATTTCGTCCTGTAATATCGGCAGTTTATTCTTTGAAGCTTTTCAAGTTATCGTTACAACTGCATCATATCAGCATTATACTCGGATCAATTCACTGGTGAAGTCTAGAGATAATCACCAAAATGCTGTTTTGGCCTTACTTGGCATACAAAAAAACCTTAATATCTCGAAGTCAGTATCAAAGGTTAGAGTAAATAAAATGTCTTAACGTAAGAAACAGAATTTTTCCTCTTATATGCTTTCCTCTTATACACATCGTCCTTTTGGGTAACAAAGTTGGATCAATCCTGAAATGGCTGATTCAGTGAAGGACTCATTTCTTGAAACTTTTACAGTAGATACAAGGATAATTGTAAATATCATGTATAGCACAAAAATCGCTATAAGATAGCCAAAACAATGATGACTATTCTCCCCCAAAACGGGAGATGAAATGACTAGGTAGTTGTCAGCTGTAGTTACTTAAATTGCAAACTCATATCCTTTGTCATGATACTGACACAAAGGTGGCTAACCAATAAAGAATAAGACTTCCAGTGCTTAAAAAAATATTTTTACAAGTATTTTAAATTGCCCATGGATGGAAAATTATTAATTGGAGTGTCTTTTCATGGAAAAGTATTACTTAAATGGTTTGTATTAAATTGTTTTGTGTTTTGTATTATAATATAACTGCAGTATGATTTTAGTTGTGCGTATCGGTCTATTTATTCTAATAATTAAATTAAGGCCTCTGTAACAGGGTGAATGAAGCACTCTAGCAGCCTTAAGTCAGAAGAATACAGGAGGGTACTCGCTAGTAGTGATATTTCGAGAAAATGTTCTTTCTTTATCCCCTTCTTCTCAAATACTTCTGTTGCCGGGGAGGGGCTGTAAATTATTCTATATTTCTCTGCCTTAGCTATCCTTGTCTCATAGAACGTTAGGTGGGTCTTTTACAGCATTATGCTAAACCTCTCCATAATACGACTTAAGTCTTACTCTTCGCATTAACGGGAGCGAGATTAGGGGGCTGCGGATTCACTCTAAAGTCTTTGTCCAGGGAAGTTGTTTTTGAAATGGATCGAAGACCCCGCTACTCTTTGGTACCTGAGTTCGTGGTTTCGAATCCCGCTGATGGCATGTATGTTTATAAAAGTTCGCAATCGGCTTTAAGCAGTAGGTCCCGGACTCATTAGCCTTCGTTTATCTAATCAGTAGACCGTAGCTCTTCAAACGAAACCAAACCTTACACCCCTCAGAGGGAGAGAGCTATTTCTCGGGATATCTTCACTTTTGTGCGGAATTTTTTAATTTATGCCAATTTTAATGCTTTTTGTATAAAGTGTAAATATGAATTTATATGTATAACTGCTAATGCAGAATATTTTTTTAAAGAACACAAGATCCCCACATATTTTTAAGTATGTTTCAGCTACAAAAGGTTTTGAGCCTTTCAATATTTTCCCCTAATTAATCTTAATAGTTTCGCATTCGTTCTTAACCTCCAATATCCATTAATATAAACTGCACCATAACTTTCTTGGAATTTTCAGTTTTAAAATATGACGGTTTGACTCCTAACTGGCACCATCTAAGGAAGCTGTTGTGTTTGGTTTAGTTTTGGAGTGCTACGGTCTACTTTTTGCAACGCGAGGGCTAATGAGACCGGGACCTACTGCTTAAAGCCGATTCCGAACGGCTACGAACATCCATGCCATAGTGGGATTCGAACCCACAAACTCCGGTTCCGAAGGCCAGCACCCTAACCATTCGGCCATCGTTCGGCCTGTTGTGTTTGAAAACCTATTTTCGCATGAACCGTCAAAAATTACCTATATTGAGAACACTACTCCTTTTTTATACTATTTTCATTAATTCATGAAAGGATACTTTAAAGAAATTCTTTTAGAATAAATTTCAGACATATTTAATTCTTTCCGAGCCCTAATATTATAGATTTATTTTCTATCGAAAAAAAATTTTTTACGGATTCAGGATCCGTGTATCTGTATAAACACATATATTGCCCTCCACCACCACAAAAAAAACTTTAGTATTCTTTAGCCAGAATTTTTTTTCCTTTTTTTCATCACGAACACTACTACTTAAATTCAGTTAGAACAAAGGAACAAAAAAGTTAGAAATTATGCAAAATATGTCTCAATCAGAACCATACCAGAATAACATTATAAACCGATACCGTTTATAAGTTCCTCGTTTAAAAATGCACAGAGTTTGCTCCAAACCTAGAATACTTTAAAATTTTGTCAATCTTGAATACCGAAAAAGCAGTAGCCTAAAAACCATGATTAAGCTCTTTAAATCATAAATAAACGCTATCCAAACACATCATATTTCACTGCAGAAGTTAATCGGACTTAAACACATACTGCAGTTCGTAAACTATAAATAAAATCCTACTGGATAAGTACGAAAAAAGTTTGTAAATGGGCATTTACAAACTTCTTTTCCACGTTCATTCCTGAATCAAGAATATTTAAAACTTATTTATAACCAATTATATTCAGTGTATTATCATCCCCTTTAAATATAAAGGCCTTATTCATATTAAGATTTACTAAACAGAAATATGAAACTGTTAAAAAAGACCACCAAAAATAGAACTTTATTGCTTGTAATATAAGTTAGGAGAATGAATTTGGGGTATTGAATTTTAGGTAAGGAATCTATTTAAGCTGCCAACATTTAGTACCATTCTTCTTCAATATGTGTACGACGTTATACGACGTATTTAAATGTACGACGTTAAGGGAGGGGAGAGTTCTGAACATATGTGTCAAGAAATCGTGAAAGCGTTAAGACTGATCAGAGAAAAAAAATGAGAATAGACATCCTATAGTAGTCGCTGGTTAGTAACTTATAAAATGGCTTTTGATTAGCGACACTTATTGATTGAAATTCAGTTTCCTTACAAAATAGGTATTGTCAACAGAAGAAATAATTTAAAAACCTTTTTTGTGTGTGTAGTAATTTGGAACCAGCCTTAGGTAGTAGTACCCGATCTAATTACTGAAGTCTTATGCCCCAAGGCGATTTGGTGGAATGGTGCTGATATGCATATAGTTTCCAACACTAGTAACAGTGGGTGTACAAAAATAAAAAAAAATATGGCCAACGAATGAACTTACCCCACTTCCTCCAATATTATTTAAATGCGTCAATGTCAAGATTTTCTAAGTACCTAGTATGTATAACTAATATTCTCAATATAACATTTTTGCACATAATGTATGAAAATTTGAGTATATAAATTTGATAGAGCCTATTTGGGATCTACTAAAGAATGATTACGGAAACAGATTATGCAGATACAACTAGATTCTTTGTATCTAGATGCATCTGCCGCCCACATAACAGTAAATTATCTTTATCACGTTCTTACGAATTATAATTTAAATCAAAGCAAAATGGAGAGAAATGGTCGCAGAAGATGTATTAAGGATTAGGCTTAGAACTATCATTATATATTATATCATATAAAGATGAGGTTAAATATAACAAGACATGTAATTTTCAAACAGAGATAACTCCTCTGTAAATGGCTTACACTACTCAGAAATATACTGAATATGCATTTTAAATATGTATATAGCAGTAACTGCATCAAGTATTATGTTATTCCAGAAGTATATATTACAGTATATGATTGCATGATAGTTTTTATACTGAGTGAAGGAGAAAAAAGTTTACTTTTAACAGAAAAGACAAAAATCATTCAAGCAAAAAGAAATTTCAATTAAATAGTGAAAAAGGCATTGACTCCATTGGAGTCGATTTAAAATAAACAAAAATGCTTGTAGTGAAAAGTGCTGAGTAAGCTTTACGTGTCAGTGTCGATGCGGATTTGTTGGCAATGTGTCAAATGAAAAAAGTAGCAGTCAGAAACTAGGAAATTGGCCATGAGTGTAAAAGTCTCTCGACCTATGATTTGATAATACTTCAAATAGCTTTCATTCCTGAATCAAGAATACATAAACTTAATTATAACCAATCATATTCGGTGTATTATCATCCCCTTTAAATATAAAGGACTTATTCATATTAAGAGGTACTAAACAGAAATATGACTCTTTTAAAAAATACCAACAATAGAACTTTATTGCATGTAATCTAGGTTAGGAGAAAGAATTTTAGGTAAGGAATCTATTTCTTAAGCAGCCTGTATTTAACACCATTCTATCTTCAATATGTCTTAATTTAAATGAACGATGTTAAGGAAGGGAGGAGTTCTGAACAAATGTGTCAAGAAATCGTTAAAGCGTTAAGACTGATCACAGAAAAGATGAGAATAGACACCCTATAATAGTTGCTGGTTAGTAAATTACAAAATGGCTTTTGATTACTAACACTTATTGAATTTCAGTTTCCTTGCAAAGTAGATATTGCCAACAGAAAAAGATATCACACTATTGAGACTTTAAATTATATAAGGCATAAAATAAGAAAAAAAATTATTATTGGTCATTTGAAAGGGTTGCAGTACTCTTAAACCTTTCGTAATTTATGATTTCCGGAAATACCTGTAAGAAAGCACGGTTAATATTGTGCAATTAAAAATACTCTTAGAATAAAGTTTGTAAAAGTTTTATTAAGGTACTTAAAAAAATCCCTATAACTTAATAATTTATAAACTAAAACTTATCTATTGAATCAGAAAAGAAGTACATGGTAAAAGAAATCTTAAATCCCAACATGTTTCCCAAAACTTCTGAACTCATGATTTTTTTTGTCCTTGTTCGTATGATTAGTCTCAAAATATTGCAAGCCTTTATGATTTTTTCAATATGTAAATTTATTTAATCTCTTTTTTATTACCGGAGTTCGTTGGTCCGAATCCCGCTGCTGGCTTGGAAGTTCATAGCCGTTCGGATAGGCTTTAGGCAGTGGGTCCCCGGTCTAGTCCTCGTGAGCAAAACAGTAGACCATATCACTCTCCAAACCAAACATCTATTTGATCTTAAATTTTAATATTTTGGTACCAGTGGAACAAACTTCACACCCGCTCCAAATACTAGAAAATCTTATTTTTCTTATTCTTTTCTGATTGCTATTTTTAAGTTTCATTAATTAAAATTTTATAGAATCAAGACAACAAAGGAATTAAAACAATTTTAACTGTTACGAATTATCAATTTTGAAATTTCATGTTAATGTATCATAGCGTATCTAAGTCTAGTCCGGAACACAGAAACAGGAATTTAAACTTGATTCTTGATTTGAACTAAAGATTAATTTTTCCCCGTTACTACTACATTTTGAGGGGGATATTCACTGGCATATATCTTGAGATAAGAAACAAATACGATTATTTAATTGATGTATTTTCTCGAAACATTTCTAAAAATCTAAGATTTGATTGAACTAAGATAAGGATAATTTAATAATTTTCATTAAATCCTCTACTTCAAGATATTGATTCGGCCAGGTTTATAGCGCTATGGAAAGTTTTTGTAATGAGAGAGCTAATTAGATCCAAAACTTACTGTTTAAAGTAGATTCTAAACAGCACCGCAAATGCATACTAGGTGTAGGATTTGAACCTACGGAATCCGAATTGCTCTGACTGTTCTGCACATCCGTGAATACTTCAAGATATGACAACGAAGCATAAAACTTTGGTACAAAACATCAAGATTAACTTTAAAAAAATGCTTCGTATTGTAGCAACGTTAAATGTGTTTCTAAAATCAGTCCATAATACCTGGGGGAATATATTGTTCTAAATGTTTTACTTTAAGTTAAAAGGTCTTACAACGACCTAAATTATTTATTAACAGTAACTTGTCATCAGTCACTTACTTCATAATATACTGAAACATTGAATGTCATAAGCTGAAAGTATAGAAAACCTAGAAAATACTACAGACAGTATCCTATATAACTAGTTATCAGATTTTACACTTTTTCCACCAAGAGATTTTTTATTGTTAAGAATAGAGGCTTAAAGAGCAGGGTCATTATCACATCTACAACCATGGAGCAAATCAAACTGCTGATAAGTTGTATATTGTTCTAAGTTGAATTGTATTGTTTGTTCTAAATGATTCTAAAAGTAAACTGCTAAACAATGATATTGACATATTACCATTTTTTTCCTTGTCTTCCATTGGGTTTAATGTGTTGCAATTTTGTTCCCCCTGCGGGTTCTTTTTAAAGATTAATTTATTCATCTATGCATAAGTTTCTAGAATTCAAACGTTAGCATATCTCCAACAAGGTGTGTATTATTACAAATTTCAATGTGATAGTATGACCGATAACACAATGCCTTTAGGTTTCTCAGTGAGTTTAAATCTCACCATTAGCTTGCGATTCTGCAGGCGCTCGAAATCAGCTACAATGTCATTAGTGAGTATCTCATTACCCTCCATGAAAGAAAAAAAAAAGTGGAACATCGATCTATCGTTTCAAAGGGATGGATTTGGGAAACGATGAATGCGGGTAATTCATGGATGCAAGAAATTGGTGTGAAAATTTGATAAACTATGAGACTATGAATAAACTAATTATTTACAACATTAATTGAAATTATATTATGTGTCGTAAAATATAACTTACATTATGACTTATACTTAACATTTAGAAAAAAATTTTGTAATTGATATGATTTGTTGATCGCCTAATTTTAAAAAGAGCGTGCTATCACCTCTACCTCCCCAAGTGCACTATCAATATAATTGTGCACGTATTTGAATGATTTTAATTTTGACACAGCAAAAACCTCTGTATTAAGGATCGTTTACGTCTTCTCCCTCCTCGTGATCTTGCGTAGGTGCACCACTGTTGTGACTCCACTAGTTGCTAACTTACACCCTCTGGTGGTCTAGAAAAGCCTCTGATGAGCAAGAAATCTTTTTGATGTCCATACAACCTCGAAACGTTCTTATCAACACAATTCCTTTCTCCAGTTCTCTTAACCTTCCCAGAAACAATACTTATCGGATGGTAAAGGGATAAGACCGAAATGTTTTAGCGATAATACAGGAAAGAATAATCCAGGAACATTGACACATAAAAAGTAACCGTTGTTCTATGTGTGTCAAACCAGGACCAAATGAATCCAACAATCAATGCAAAAAAAACGAATTCGAACGTGGGAACGATACATCCAGGTTCCCTGTAACCATATTCACACACAAAAAATTTCCAAACTGTCAGTTAATAAAATCAAATCTTTCACTATTTCTAATTGTTTACTCATTAAATACTGACATACTTATCACAACCTGACACCAGTCTTTAGTTCAGTTTCTAAATTGCATAGCATTCAACCTCAAAGTAATTTATGCTTTTAAAAAATGAAAATTTTTATGTTTAACAAATAAAGGTCAAATTTACTCCTATTCCGAAAAACAAATATTTTTGAATTTGTCGAAAAACAATTTGGGCAACTATGTTACCAGATTAACAACTTTTTATCAACTTGAAATTTTGAATTTCGAAAAAACGTTTTAGCGGGATACAATGTATATATGTATTTATACAGAAACAAGTTTAATTTATATAGAAACAAATATATATCTGGGGGGTTATTGTATAGATGCGTATAAATAGAGACACTAAAATGTTACAGAAACTTTTATACAAAAGACTTTAAAATGCCCGTATGGAAGCTTAGTTTCAAATACCTAAAAGATATTTATTATTCCCTTATGTCATATCGTTTATTCTAAACTGTTTCTTTTTAAAACGGTAGAAGTAGTAACAAAAACACAGAAATCGTTATATGTGCATATTCTTGCAGCGATTTCCTTCAATTTTTTGTTTAAGAACACAATTCATGCTTCTAAATATAAAGTTGCAATCTTTCTTTTTTTTTCATTTTTCCCCCTGCCTTGAAGCTTTTTTGGCGCATCTTTCTTCTTTACTGTTCATGTTTAGAAAGGTTTTAGGTACTTTGAATTCATGCGAGTTGCCACTACAACAATTTTCTTCTCACAGATTCTTTTTAGATAGTACAGCTCTTCTCCAATCCTCTCGGAAGAAACGGTAAAAAACAAAATATACAGTCAGAAAAACTCATTTCTGGACGGAGAGATGCTTAGAATCTGCAAGAATGCGAAATATGCGTGATAGATAAACAAATCCTTTGAAATGAATCTGTAAACATTTCGGAAGCAGCAAATCTCGATGCATTTAAGTAAAGCATTATGCGAAACTGAAAACAAAATCCATTTATTTAAAAAGAATGAAAGTCTATTTTCACATACTTATAGCTGATCTTTAAACATTTTTCTTTGTGTATTAAAAATTGGTGCTGTAGGTGCCGTAGAAAAAATGTTCTGAGAATAAAAATTACTAAAATGAACATGACTAGCCCCCCTAGATTTTATAAAATTGTACTTCCTATGAAAAATGAGGCTGTGAAATATTTAAAAGGTTAAAATAAAGAAATCATAAAATAAAAGTAAGGTTTTACCGCAGTAGTCTTTTTTTTTCGCACTACAAAGAGTAGATTAGAATTATTTTTCAGCTTTATTCAATCCTGACATTTATTTGCACCTTTCGGAGACTACTCCCCTGATTTTATATTTATTATGCCTTTTGACTCCCCTTTTAACAAGTTCTGTCAAATGCCCCTGTGCACCTTGATTATTATGTTAACCCTTTCGTGGGACGTGGGAAGATTACTTCCCACCACTATCTCCATACACGATCTAATAAAACACACCTGTGTGAAGCACAAAACCCATTCTAATATATTGGTCTTGCTATTGGAATGACGGTAAGACTAATTCCCGCTTCAGTTTTTTGCTGTCATCTATTGTTCGATCGATTGAATAAAATTAGCAATTCTGTTTTGAATGTTTGGAAACGTGGAGTGAGAAATAAATGGCCCACGAAAGGGTTAACCTACTGCCAAACTTGTGTTGCAACACCATGATGGCATTAAGGTATTGAAATCTGGAGACTCACGTCCTACTTTTCGTGTAAAGTTTCATAACAATTCAGAGTCAGTTTTAAGCAGTAGATATGTCCAAGGTAAATATTTCACCGTAAAATAATGGTCATACAGTTTTTTCAGTTTTAGTAAATTTAGAAGTTTCTAAAAAATGTTTACTTTTTTCTACGGAGAACTGTTAGACTGCATAATGCAATGCACCATTTTTATGTTATGCCATTTTTTATGGCGGTATTGATAATTACACGTTAAAGAGTTCATTTGCTCTAAATTCATGTTAATAAAATACACTACCAAAAATATTTAAAAATAAGCAAAATTCTTTCACATGTGTACATTCAAATAAAGTTTAATTCAGATACAAGAACAAGATTTGTTCCTTGTTTTATAATAAATTTAAGCCAATAATCATTCAACATAGTGAAGTTTGCAGTGATTACATTTTAATTTCTATTCGATATCAGCTGATATAATAAATATGGAGGAAACTAACGTGCCACAATCAAAAAAGGATGAATAAGGAGAATATTTTTACCGTAATAAACAAAACCCTTTCACAAGCTTATATTCAAACAGAGTTTAATTCAGAAACTATACAGAAAATACATATGAACAGGATTTTTTCCTTTATTAAAGTAAAACATTGTTTTATGTTAAGTATATGCCATTAATCATTCAACACCGTAAAGTTTACGATGATTACATTTTAATTTCTATTTGAAATCAATTGGTATAATAAATACTGGGGAAACTAACGTTCTGCAGTCAAAAACGGTTGAATAAGAAGTTAATTTTTCGGTTGAATGACGGTATTTCACGTTTCCACTCAATCACTGTTTTGGATTACTCCCCGTTTGCCATAAAACCCTCCTTTTATTCTTAGAGTGTGCTTCTAACAACTCTTGTGTAACACAATATTGGCTAATACGCTGAAAGCAAACCACATATATTAACGACACTGATATTTCCTCCTATAAACAATGAATGAATTTAAAACTAGGCAAAATTCTTTCAAAATGCATGTTGATTTACGCTTTCTTTTAGCTTCAGTTTTGTCAAGTAATAAGACTCATAAGTGACTAGGATACTTATTAGTCGTTTAAGTGCAATACAATAGCAAAAAATTATATAATCCTAATTACACAGTAAAATGGCCCAACCTGTACTTTCGTGTATTGACTATTCATTGTCTATAGTAAAATAATTAAGATTTTCCGTACAACTTTTATTTCTATCCCGTACAACATTAGAAAATGAGATAGTAAAATTCTGATAAAGCAATTAATTTTATAAATTCTTTTAAAACAGTTATAAAGCCCAAAAAGTGAATTGTGACACACCCAGAACTTTTGACTGTATTTCTACTGTTAACTTTCATTAAAAAACATTTGATGTACATACTACAATTTGATGTTCTAAAACATGACAGAAATGAGTTTGCAAAGCTAACTGCAAAATGGCTCACTTTTGCTTCATTGGTCAGAGGAGAAGATGATCGAATCTCCATACTGCTGTCTCTTCTAATTTCCTTATATATTTATACGTATGTAATCTTTTAATTTATTTCGAGCTATCTACTCTAAAATACGCATACGCATGCACAAAAATAAGCACGTACAAAGGAAATTGGGTTTAAAAGCTTATTTTCGGGAAAATACAGTGTGTATCCAATTTACTGTAGATACATACCTTGTTTATAATCAGAGAACCCTCCAACCCCATTTTTCCCATAAAAGAGATGTTTCAACTTTATTTCAACCTTGAGTAACTCTAGTGAATCTTAACTAATCCCTAAAAAAAGAGGAAAAAAAGTTTTAAAAATTTCTTGAATTTTGAATTTAAATATCTGGATCAATTTTTATCACAAAGAAGTGGTATTCATAATATTCACTTTCTTAGCATGGGTTTCAATTTTTACTCAATATAATAATAAAAACTCAGAAAACGTATAAAAATCAGGTTTTGTAATTTTCTCGAAATAGAATTTTAACTTAAAAATAATGTAAAATGAATGCCTATTTTATGCGAGACATTGCCATAACAATAAATATATGTCTATGACCAAAGGGTTGTAAGATAAAAGCCAGTCAAGGATTTCAATATGCCCCTTGTGTATGTACATGTGTAATGTACTAAAAATACTTGCCCCTAAAGTTCTTCAAAAATTCACCCAATATGATATACAATTTTACACATCTCTTATTCTTAACTATTCCAGACACTCAGTATAAGTCAATGATTTCAATTATTGAGATTTCATTCCTTTCACATTTCTTAAAATTAAGCCTGAATTAATAGTTGGTACTTATGACCTTTTCCTTCCTTTTCTAACCTGTTGTCAATCCTATTAGGAAAAACCGTAGAATCCTGCATTATATATGCCATTGTATGCAATTTTACTGCCACGAATGTTTTAAACCCCTAAAGAACTATTGATTTAAAACTTTTTCTCGGGATAATTTATCCAAGAGATTTACCCTTCCTCAGACAGGTATTTTCACAAATCATCATATGTACATTTGTCTCTTGTGTGTGTGAGACCTGTCCTTCGAGTACTCCGATTCAAATTAACCTGGTCTTGTATGACTGCAAAGAAGTTGAATTGCAAAACCAGCCCTGGCAAACAGAAAATGTGGGCTTTAACTTCGTACAATCTGTGAATAGTTTTACCGTTACGCATATGCATCCATAAATATACATATGGTATGTGTTTATTCCTTTGTAATATTTTTTCATTTGATTAAATATAAATATAACACTCATGCTCTATCATATATAGGCAAAGGTAATATCCATTAAGGAGATATTAGTTAACAATGTGGATAGAGGAGAATTTAATATAGACAATATTCTTCTCATGATATCAATTTAATAACTGTACAAAATTGAGTAAGTCTAAGATAAACATTGGGAATTTGTATAAAAAAGAAATGGGCATTATATATATATATGCATACTAGAAACATGTGCCCAGGTTATGTATAATATAAATTGTGTAGCAAAAGAGTAGACTGTAGTGCTCCAAACGAAACCAAATTCAATCTATTTTGTTTCCTTTTATGTTTGTGTTCATTACGGTCAACATAAATCTATGCTTTATAAAGTTACGGTTTTTCACATTCTGGATATCAAGAATTCTGAACTACCGAAGTTAATGGGATACAAAGTGCATTTTATTTGAGATAAACACGCTTTCAGGACCGACCCTAGGCAATATGTAAGGTAGAGACTGCCTACGGCGGCAAAATTAAGGAGCGGCAAACCATCTGAACTAGAGTGCAAAATAAATGAACAAACGTAACACATTAAAATATATTTCAGTCCCTTGAAGCGGGAAAATACATTAGTCTATAAAATTAGTAGCTAAACTAATAACTTTTTTATTCTATAAAATGAATAGCTTAGTTTTTATTAAAACATTTTTAAGTATTTTTACGCTTGAGGGGTGGCATTTGTGTGATTTCACTTCGCTTCAAAAGAAGTTAGAGGCATCCAAACATTTTTGAAACGTTACATGTATCATTACGTATTCATACTATTCATTTATCTTTTATATTTATCATCTTATCTAGTACAGATCTTTTAAGAGCCCTTTCAGCCCAAGATGCTTGAAACTCTTCTTCTCGATATGCATTTATTTATCTTTATCTTGAGTTAAATACACACTGTGTATACTCATATCCTTTGTTTGAGTACACTTTTATTTTTTAAGGAGAAACTTAAACATTACTCTCAAAATTCAGTAAATAGAGATTGTGGTAGCTGATTCAGAATGTTAACATAAAGAACGACTGCAGTCTGGATAAGATATTTTATTCTCTCATTTATTTAATTTTAAAACTACATCATTATGCTCCGGAGACATTTTGTAGTTAAAATAATAAATGGTTAAAAGCTGAAAATAATTTTAAATCATAGGTATAAGGAATAAAATCATTAGCATTAACAAAATATATTTTTTTAATGAAAGTATGTATTACTTGCGTTTCTTTCCCAATGCGATGCACTTGTTTTAATTACGATTGACCGCTACAATGGCACACATTTCCTTGATCATTTTATAATAGGGAGCACTATATAGGTGGTCGACATTATTTCCCATGAGAAGTAGACACACGCCCATAGGGTGGAAGCGCAATACTCTAACCACTATTCAATCTAGGCGGCGCCTTTCCTTCCTTTAAAATAACTTTTTAAAAGATATCGTACAGGACTGACAATAGTATAGAATTCAATAATAGTAAATAGAGAGCAAGCAGGATAGCGTTTTATGGTTTACTTTCTTTTTCGAAGTAAAAGAAATATTGTAATTGTTGAAAACTTCGGTGTTCAGAATTCAACACGAATACATATTTTGACCAAACCTGAATCAATTTTGATAAATTTAAGCGTTACATCTGCATGCACGTACAAAGAAACTTTAATTTTGAAATGTTAAATATCTATTTTGACCATCCCGAACTAGTTATGACTATAGTTTACTCTTGACATCTGTAGATATGTTTGTACATCGTATGTCCGTATATGTCTCGCATATCTTTAAAACGATTTTCCATAGAAAGTCGATATTTTGTATTTAGAAGTGTTATGTCTTGATATGCACCTCCTGTTTTGATTCCAATCCTTACTCTACATAACAAAAGATTTTCATATAACGTTATAAATTCTGTGGGCTATAACTCAAAAACGATTAGCCGTAAAATGTTGACTATTTGAGATGAAATAAATATTGAATGTTTGAAATTGTTTTGCATAGAGATTATATAGGGAATTTTTAAACCTATTACTGTCTTAACATCAAAAATAATTTTAAATATGTATATTTTACATCAAAAATTTGCCAAATATTTGCCCTCACTTAGTGGGAATGTTAAGCTAGTAACCATGAAATGGCCCTATTTTCTGTTGAATTAGCTGTTGTCAAAAAAAAAAATAATTCTGGTTTAAACGAATTTTAACTCTTGTTAGAAGGTGGGGCATTCATATTCATTACGACACAATAAAAGTAACATCTGCTTACATAATTATAGAAACATGCAATTATATCAAACTTTAAATAATTTGTATTATTATACAACGTAAAAAAATAAGAATGTTATTTTCTACCGAATTTTTTCGCCTACCAGACCCCCTTTAACGATAAAGAAATACACTATTATATAACATTTGTAACACAAACAGCAACATCCCGCCCCCTTTCTCAGTCTTCAGACTTTTCCATTTTAGCATTACCTTTATAGATATATCTAGACCGAACGAAAAAAAAATCAGAAGGCTTTAAATTTTTATCCCTAACAATCAATCATATTACAATGCGAACTGTTTTAGCCGTGACGTTTGTCTGAACAACCGAGATGCTACATTTTTTATCTTTTCTAAGAGCAATCAAATTCTTTCAAGAGGTAAAATATTCGAAATGGTTTATGCAAAAGTCGTTTTGGATACTTAAAATAGAAAGGAAAATTTTTCATTTTTTACAAAAGTGGAAGCTTGTAATACTATTTAATAGACTTAATTATAATTTTAAAGCTGTTTAATTATAACATTATAAGCTGTTTTCATAACAATCCAATTCTAACTTTTATAATACTTACCGCTCCTTCAATGTTTTATTTTCTATAACTGTAACGAGTAAAGTTTTCAGTAATAAGAATTTTCTAAACTTATTTCATCTTACTTTAAAACGTTTTTAGAGCATAAGTGAGCAGACGCAATGTATCAAAGGAAGAACCAAATTCAATCAGACTCTTGTAACATACCTTGTCACCATTAGAATTATACGCCTATCTTACAAATGATACATCACGATGCCCGACACTGAAAGTTGACATGCTTATAATGAATACACTTCTGAATGGTCCATACTACATTTCTAATACATCCATAATCACAACTGTAATTACTGTCATCATCACTAGATAATTACGCATTTCTTTAAGATATTAGAAAGATGTAAACGCCTTTAACTAAACCCCAAAAAGACTAAATTGAAACAATTCAGAGAAATGGCTCAAATTCAAAGAAACAAAATGCTTTTGTGTTAGAAAATCTACCTGCTCATAGGCCCAGGGGGAAAGCTATAATTACGCACTAAGGGAAGATATTATTTGTATGAACTTGTTTAATGTCACAAAATGTTTCCATTTATTTGTCTGAATTCACATAAAATTGTTATTATACTAAAATAGGGAGAATAATTCTCGTAATCTCAAATAATTCTCGTGCCGAAATATAAGGTTTAGCACTAAATATTTTTGTAATTACATATAAAGAATAGTTAATTTATTTTTTCATATCTAAAAACAAGATCTTTAATGAACGTGGTATACCTCATTTTTTTAAACTTTTGTTTATTTTAAAAGTGTCTTTTAAATTTAACTGCGAATATTTCATGCAGCAGATAACATTCAACTATATATTCTTATCTCTTCATGATTAAAAAAAAATGCTTCCTTTATAGCAGTGATTGAAACTACTTTTGATAATTTTGCAGTGAAAATTAATGTAATAACAACTAACATTTACATGGGTAAGAGGAAAATCTTAAAGTAGGTCTTTTCTAATTTGTTAACGGATCAAAAATGGACTTCCGAAAATTGGCGTACATACAAAAATTTCTTTAAAGAGCTTGGACTACGTTTCAAATTTAACTTCTATTTCATATTACATTTTTAAAGATTATGCTGATTTTGCCAGCTTTAGACCTTGCTGACCCATCTAACAGGAGAGCTCTTAGGCAGTCCCTTCTCATTACATGCTTCTCTTTTTTGTTCTAACCCCTGTTTATTCTTAGAGTTATTAATTTTTGGACCTATATATTTTATTCTTAATCTTTCTATTTTACTTAATTTGTTTGATTTTGAATTCATGGATATGTCTGTTTTTTATGGTAAACCTTAGTGATTTAATTTCTTTTATTTGCTGCACGCCACCAAATTTAAAAATAAAATGTTAATGAAGAACAAAGTTAAGGGAACAAAGTACCTTCAAAAAGAAAAATGTTCCGTATAACAATCTTTTCCAATTTATCATAAAATAAAAAGATCTGCTCGATTTAAAATAAAGTTTTACAAAATCTTTGATAGGACTCTAGCTTTGAAAAAAAAGTTAGGTTTTTTTCAATTAATACATTTGAAAAAACATAAAATATTTATACAACATGAAAAACATTACATTGGCTTTCCTGCAAAATGACTTGAGAAATAAAAGTTATAAATTAAATTAACAAAAACTTATAAATTATACCAAATTAGATATAAATATATATATTTTAATCTCCGATTCTCAGAAGCTAAAAGAGCAGTCTGTCGATCCAATCTGCTGTTTTACCGAGTTTCTCGCATTGATAATGTGGCATATTCGTAGCTAAAAAACCATTGTGTGCGTTCATTCTCATTTTAATTTTAAGCTGGATATTCAATTTGTTGCTATATTCTGGCACAAATGTTTTTACCTTTTCAAATTAACTTAAAGTTGTGAAGCTTTGTACACATATAAATTATAACTAAATAAATTAAATTTCGTTTTAAATTATCCGATAATTTTTTCATTATAATTTTAAAAACAATGTGTAAAATGCTCCTAACGAGTTAGTTTTTCATAGATTCCTGAAAACATTAATATACATTAACACAAATAACATAAATATGCTTAAGCTCCAATTTGATTTAGATTAATAAATTTAGATTAATAAACTTAAGTCAGAATTTTTCTATAAAGTTCATGCTAGAAGAATAGAAACATTTTCTTTAACTCTTCAATCAGTCAACAAAAAATTATCCAAGTATGTTCAAAATATATTTTTTTTTTTAATAATAAAGCAAAATTAAATGAAATTTTTGAAAATTGAAAGAGCTAAATTTTTAAAATTAACAAAATTTTAATATGGTTTAGTTATAACTCCCCCGTAAAAGAATCTTGATTCTTGGAATGGTCGTACCTTGGTCTTACGATGTTTTTAAGGAAATAAGGAAGTTGTCTGTACATTTGATACTGCACCTGACTAAACTCAGTCTAATATTTTGATTTTATTTTTTTTTATGGAGAGAATTCATTCCCATTTACACCCCCAATAATTTATATCAATAAATCAGATACTATTTACAAATGTATTAATTTCAATATCCATAATTACTTTATCTCTAAATGAGTGTAAACAACAAATGCGTAGCAGTCTACCTGTAGTACCTTGAACTGTATTCTTTGTTTTACCCCTGTTCAGACCTCTAGATACAAAATCCTACTGCAAGTTTCATTTTTTTAACAATTTTCATAGTTATTCGAGTAAACATTTGAATTAAATAACATTTTTATTGTTGCTCCCATTTGATAAACACCATGCCTCTGTGCACATCGGGCTTAAAACTGCTGGGTATATCATTTGTTTTTATTGTATTAAGCTTTGTAGTTGAAGTTCTTGAAGTTAAATTTCATTTTTAAGGTATCCTAATTAACTTATAGATTAAAAACAAGTGACTTTGCATTTACAAGTTAATGTTTACTAAAGAAATCAATAAATGTTTTTAATACTCTGAATTGAACTTTAGCTGTTAATCGTTCAGAAATATAAAAATGGATAATATGAAAATTGTAATAAAATTACATGCCTTTACTAACAAGTAGTATCAAAATAACACTCCAGGGTTTTTTGTTTTTTGTGGAATAGAATAAAATTCAATAAAACCTAAATAATAAAGGTACCATAATAAAGGTACATAATCTTCCCCTATCGGTGTACAAAATTTTATAACTCTAAGATATTAGTTTCCATAAACGCTTTCTAACGTTCCCATCCGTAAACAGTTTTGTCTAGAGAATGCTGATTCCCCCCCCCCACACACACACACACATACTGTCTTTAAGAACTTGTCAACGTTCGAATCTTTCTTGCTTGGATGAATTGCAATTTGTGTTTAAAAAATGTAACATGCACTCTCATTTATGTCTACCGAAAGATTGTCTTCGGCACAAATTTAGCTAATGAAGTATTTACTCAAAGTATCTGAGGCTAAATCTTATTGATCATGCGTGAGATACACAAGGAAGACAAACTACTTCTCGTTCAGCCATCATCAAGATAAAAGAATCAATGGTTGAAAATGGTTTTATAGTAGTAGCGTGACGTGTTGTTTACTCAGTACCCTAATAGCGTGGTAGAGAGTATAAAATATCAGCATGAGACTTGCATAGCTGCAAAATAAATAAAATAACTATGGTCTTTTTCCTAGTTGTATAATATAACCATAGTTTCTTCAGATCAGATACCCGCGGAACCATGGAGACCTATGTTTTTTGTGTCCCTGTTATACAATCAATATAAAATGTTACCTAAATCTGATTTTATATTTAGATAATTTGTTGTTTTGATAGCTTCGCAGTGAGCGTTAATGTGACAGCAACTAACATGTTTATTGTTTAAAGGTAAATCTCAAATTATCTGTAAAATAAGTCTGATCTAATTTGCTAACTGTTCAAAAGATTACTTTCGAGAACTGGTTTAAGCACGAAAATACCTACAAGGAGCTTGGACTACTCCATACGTGTTTAAAATTAGCTTTTGTTTTACATCACAGTATTAACGATGATGTTGATCTTGCAATTTGGGCCGTACTGACTCATCTAAACACGTGCGGGTGATAGAATTGGTATCAGATTGTATTTCGACGTGTCAAACTTTTCTTACCCAGTCAGCTTGTGTCAATAAAGTGCGTAAACAGAAAAACACTTCTGCAAAAAGATTGGTTTTATTCTTCGGATAAGACAGATGAACGTTTCACAGAGTGTCTAAATGATATAAAATCCCGCAAGCAGTAGTAGGCAAAACCACTAAAAATTCATGACGCTACAAGGCTTAAACAGACAATACACTACGAAAATTGTTCATAAAAACTTCAAATATACATTTTTATTTAGAGTTTAAAGGTATTTTTTATTTATTGGTAAAAAACTTAACTTGCCGTTAAACCGATAAAACGGTGTTAAAAACCCTACTCCTGACATATTAGTTTGAACTCACTTTTGTTTTATTTGTCCTAGGTAAATAGTTGATAAATCTCAAAGCAATGGAACAATTAGAAAATTACCTGAAATGTTTCAAGTATCCGTAAAAGTCAAAATTTTGTTTTGAATAATTATTTAAAGTTATTAATTATGTTTCAGGTTACAATAATGATTTTATTCAGTATAGGGTAGTGAATATTAAAACACCTTTGCCTTATTAGTTATATTTCACAATTCAGTAAGATTTATAGAATTTTCTATCATATTTTGGCCACTGTAAGTATTGTCGCCTTAATACAGCTTAAAAGGTTTTTTAGTAAATTACATAATCCCTAGTTTTAAAACTATTGTGAAAAACTTAGCAGCTGTCCAGAAAGACTGACACAAACTTTGATGAGGAATAATAAACTTAATTAGATCTTTAACTCGCATTTGAATTCGCTCCATTTAACTCAGCAATTACTGAGCATTGACTTAAACCTTCTTATCACAAATATAGTTAAAAAATATAAGAGTAATACCAAATATGCACATTTTTTTCAACGTTCCACTTCCTTCTTGAAACTTGATTATTGTTCGGCTTTATGACCCATCAACCTCCTCGGCACACAAAACCACTTAGTAAAAGTATGCGAGCAATACAAAAATTAGACAAACAAAGCTCGAATTCTATCAGCGTAGACGCAATCACTCAAGCCTTAAAGTAAAAGATGTTTGTTAGCAAAGATTCATTATTTAATATGGATCACACTTGGGATTTTCGAATGAATTCGCTCTTCTCCTGTAAACTTTATAAGTCCATCTTTATAATCTAGATATTCCATCTCTTACGGTCTCAACACCCTTAAATTTTTCAAAATAACCATTTTTCTGAAAATATATGAAAGAAAGGCTGTTTTCGTACAATTTAAAAGATCTCCTGAAATTAAATTCCTACAATTTAATGGATTACAGTGGAAAATTATCGGATAATTCATAGAAAATGCATGGTAAAAAAATGTTAAAGTCATTTTTTTCAACACTTTATTTTTTATCTTTGGGAGCATAATTTTTTTAAACAATGACATTTAAAATTATCCAACTATGAAAAGTCAAGTAAGAGCTTCAATATGAATCTAAATATAAACATTTTGGTGCCAAAAAACAATTTCTATACTTTTTCAAATACTTGAAAATAGGTTATTTTTCTTATCGTATCACAAACTATTTTAAGCAAATATATCGGTACTACTAAAATATAATTTAGCTTCAATCTGACTAATACTTTAAAAATTTACAGCACATATGATATTTTACATTCAGAGATAACAAAGTTCTAAATGTGAGTGCAAGTGCACGTACCTTGTGAGCGCAAGTACAAGTATTAACTTTAAGTGGCATCTATTTTTTATTAAATTTCACTAATTTCTTATTCATTTGCGGGTACTTAATAACTATGATAGTTTCTTTTATAATTAATAAAAGAACTAGATTCATTTCAATTTATATTTCATGAGGCATGACAAGCAAAATGGTATTGGAATTTCTTCAGTTTCTTGTTTAACCCCTTGATGACCAGCACTTAGATGCTATAAGAGTCAACCGTTGCCTACTAGTAATTAAACCGAGCATTTAAAAATTAAAATAAAACGTTCAGATCTTGTATTACGCATACGCGACGCTGGTCTCTCAATATCAACAGGAGATCATCGCGTGGAGGCGACGCTGGACTGATAAGAGTGAAATCGCTGCGTCGCGTATACGAGACGTTGAAAACAAAGGGGTAAACGGTATTCCCTTAAAAATTCCATCTCTGACTTGGCACACATATTTTTCCTATTAATAAGGCCTCACATTTTAAATTTAATCCTATGCAACATACGAGTCGTTCAGAAGCCAACGCAAATGTTCTTTTTATATTTTCTGAGTTTCGTCAAATTAAACATAATACACCGTATTCGTTTTAGTTACTGAAGAGTTTACTAGTTACAATTATTGTTGAAGCTTATCCTCCAGCTGTCTGACGAAGTCGAACAAGATCATCAGGCCGCTGACCCTAAGGAAGTCGAGGACAAGAAGGGGGGACGAATATATATCTCTCTGGAAAGTCCCAAACAGTCCATGATGTGATCAGAAGAAATTATGACTGCATTAGTTAATACAATTAATGCTGTTTATTGTTATTCTTAATAAATCAAAAAATTAAAATATATTGAATTAAAAATAATTTTTCGCAAATTTTTTTCTCAACTACATTGAATTCTGAGTGACATATTTAGCGCTCTAACAAAACTAACTTCGACAATTACTACTATTTATTGTTAATATTCTTAATAAACCAAAAAATTTTAAAAATAATCAATTAAAAATCATTTGTCACAATTTTTTTCTGAACTACAGTGGCTTCTGAGTGACTCGTTAGCATTCGAACAAAACTCAATAAGTATAAAAATTGTTTTAGGGGCGATTTAGAGGTAAATACAACTTGGTTATCTCTAATTGATCTCATTGGTAGCCTATTTTATGATGTAAATTAGCCATCAAAACATTACTAAACCTACTTTTACAGTTAAAAATCCGTAAAATAATGTTGTAAGTTTTATAGCAACCCATAAATTGTAATTGGTTACTTATAAATTTTCTAATTAGTAATTTTTGCTTGAACGCCAAAGATATGTCTTCTATGTATGATTTTTTGATTTTCTTTCAGCGTCCTCAGTGTTGCAATCTTTTGTATTACCTCTTACTATTGTGTTATGATTTTTAGAATATCTTTTAATTTTGCTTAATGAATTGACATAAAAGTTGAATAGCTTAGGGTTAACAGTTATTTATTTTTTTATAGAATTAATTACTTTTACAGAATCAACTTTAAAACTTTTCAGAATTAACTGCTTACAAAAGCTCATCTAATTGCAAATAAGTCACCACCAGCTACGATTATGTTTACCTAAATTTATTTGTAGGTCACAGTTACTTATAGGTCAAAAAGAAGACTTTTAAATTCCTATTATAGTAGTCATTTATTTGGGGATGCTAAGAAGTCTTTAAAGTTCTAAATTGCCCTAGATTTTAATTCAAAATAAACAAGTCCTTTTTAAATGTAATTTGACCAAAAGAATATGAAACAGGTTGAAATCTCGTATCTTAATTTACAACACAGTAGTCTTTTATTTAAAAATTGATGTTTAAAGTTTTTTAGCAACTCTAAATTTATTAAATTTTTAAATATCAATTAACGCTAAATTTGTAAAGCTCTAAATTGCCTTAAATTTTAATTGAAAATTAACAATTCTTATTTTTATGTAATTCACTAAAATAAGAAAAAACAGATTGGTATCCATTTACTTATTTACTAATCCATTTACTAATTTACAGCTAATGTATATATAACTTTATGGTATCAGTCTTTTATCTGAATATTGACAAGTTTAATATCATACAAGTGTAATAATAAATTTCCTTTGATTGAATATACCATTCTATATGTTCTAATTTATTTTAATGATTTCATTAATTGATTCGTTAATTATTTTAATCATTTTGTTATGGTATGCAAGTGTTTTACAAAGAGCCGTTATAATAGCTTTTCTATTTCTCTCAAGAGCACTTCCGTGTGGCTCACCTCGAAAAAAAAATTTTAATTATATTCATTACTATAACCCAATTCGAAATATGCATTATATATTATAAATATCAGCAAAGTAATATCCCGTATAAATTCCTGGAGGTTGTTTATGATATAATTGGATAATTCGTTTCTGGATTGAAAGTTCAAAAATGATTCGTTCTTTGGTTCAAAAACATTCCTTTCTGGACTGAAAACTAAAATATGATTCTTTATATAACTATACCACTGCACAGAAATCCAATTTTAATTTCATTTCAGTTAAAATCTCATGTTATGGGATATTATTTTGTACCACATTTATTAATTGGGAAGTTTAAAAATGATTCGTTCTTTGGGTGAAAACAACTATACCATTTTTTTTTTTATTTTAATTTCAACTAGAATCTCATGTTATGGGATATTTTGTGCCACTCATGAATTATATTGGCTTCGGTCAGTATAATTTTTTTTAAATTGTAAATCTGAAAATTTAAAATATTTTCAAACAATATTAAGAGTAGATCAGGGATATTTAAAAAAAAATCATTTAGCAATGTCAAATTTTTGTATATTAGATAAACATATGAACTTTTTGGGGTAGATTATTACGGGTACACATGCATACATTTAAATATTAAATGTAAATATAGTTATAGAAAATCAGTGATATTTTCTGCAAAGGGTTCTTTCAATCACCATACTAAATATAGAATCTTCGTAGCTATGCACGGGTATACAGTTAATATAATAGTTTTAGTTTTGAATTATCATATTCACAGGAAAACACAAGTACACACATAATTCCACTGTTTTATTTTATCTTAACCTAATAATGCCTGAACTATTTCTGTTAAAGGTACAGAATGCATAGTTAAGTCCGTAATCGACCTTTATCTCCGCAATCATTGGTCTTAGACATATACTTTTAATTATAAAGATGTTTCAAATAAATAAGCATTTCTTTTATGGCATTTTCAAACTTAAAAATTCAGTTTGGGGAAAAATTACAAAAGTAAATTTTTATACTTTCCTCCACTTCCTATCAATACATTTAATAAAATTGAAATTCGTTCTAAAAGCTGTAATACAAAAAGTTTCACTTCTGTGAAAAAAATTAACCGAGATATTTAAATTCATTGTTTACGAATAAAAACTTTCTCGGTTGGGGAATAGTTTGATATATTAACTTTAAGCTGACTGAATTATTAACTATCAACATTAAGCAGTAGGTCCAAATAGACTTCGTAAAGCAAAAAATTAACCTTAGCTACTCCAACTAACTTGTCTACTCCCCTTTCCACCGAAGCAATGGCCAGCTGAATTCCGTTAGCTCTATTTTTATACTTTAACTAAAATCTGCTACAAAATATTCATACTGTCTATGAGTTGTTTTCTTCTGTCCTTGAACTTTTAAGTATTATCCTCAATACCAGTTAAAACAGAATCAGAATTAAATATTTCATTGGCTTAGTTTGTTTCATCTTCATTGTAATGCTTCAGTTAACTTTTGGTTGGTTGGTTGGGGTTTAATGGCGCAAAGTCCAATGAGGACAAGATGCGCCATATGAGAGGTAAAAATGAAAAACACGCTAAAGCCAACATTAAGAGTCTAAAACAATTTTTTTTGAAAGTACAAGTAAAGCAGATCAGATTAAACAAAATTCAGCACACACATAATCAATAGTACACACAGTGAAATAAAAAAAAAATGGAGATAAAAGGAACCACTATAAAAGAAGGGTAAACACCAATACGTTTAAGAAAATCGAAAAAAGCAGGGCGTGGGGATTCACCCAAGAGATAATTTAAATTTACATTGGTACAATTAAAGTAAATTTGATAAAACCGCGTAAAACGAATGCAAGATGTTAAAAGGTGATGGACGGTGAGTTGGCAATCGCAACGTCGGCAACAAGGGGGAGGTTCCCCCCTTCCCCAATAACAAATGGGAAGGAGTAAGCCTAGTGTGGCCTATGCGAAGTCTAGTCAAGAGAACATCTCTTTTCCGATTAGACGTTGATGGCCAAGGGGTGATATTAGGTTTGATTTTATGGAGTTTATTGTGCATTTCACAGTTCCATTCTTTAAGCCAATTTTAAATTAGAACCTTTTTTCGTTTTTATAATATCGCTATAAGGAACTGAGCCAGTATAATGGTTTGTAGCATTTTTAGCGAATACGTCAGCATTTTTATTTCCCAAAATCCCTACATACCCAAGAACCCAACAGAAAATATGAAAACCACGACGAATACGCTGTTTATAAAGTTTTAGGATCATATATAGTTATTAGTTACAGTACCCGAAATGAGGTTATCGAAGACGCTCATTGAGTCAATATATATTTAAAAAAAATTTCTATTGAGTTTGGAAATTTAAACTAAGGTTTCGTACACTGCAATAAGTTCAGCAGTGAAGATTGAGCAGAAAAAAGAAAGGCAATAACTGCGAGTGACAGTGTTGCACGTGAAACCAAACCAACATAGTTTTCAGATTTGCAACCATCCGTGTAGATTTCGTCGTAATTCCCATATCTATTCCTATGATCGTGGAAAATTTGCCTGTAAATATAAGGGTCGCTTTCATTTTTTGTGAAATCTTTAAATGGCTGCAAATAAGGAATATTAAGCTCCTTCCATTGTGGAATTTTAAAGTTAACTTTTGACCTCAGAGATAATTTGAAATATACAGTTTAATATTGATTAGGAATCTCCCCAAAATCGAAACTAATAGTGGAATTTGAATTTTAGTCTGTAGCTCCATAACACATTCAACTTTTGTTTTAATTTATCAACTTAAAAGTACTTTAAAAGTACGGAAGAATGCCAAAAAAAAGCCCTGTATTATCTCACTTGTACAGTAAAAGTCTTGTTTTCACTTGGACACAGTAGAAATCTTGTTTTCAATATTATTTTCTTATTCCGTTTCTTTTACCCCTGCTACTTAATTCTAAAAGTTTATTACATCACTTTTTCCAGTAACTAGCATCTTGCGTTCACTCCCCTATATTTGGTATTAAACAATTAAAATTAACTCTCATATATTTCATACAAACAATTAAACAACAATTTTCATACACATTACCTTTAAGGGAACATATAGTACCTTTCAGGACTAAAAATGCTCTTTATAACATCCTTTCCTCGATTCATCCCCCATATAATAATAGCTTAAGTTATCTGTCGGTCTGTTCTCGAATTTATGAAGCGATTGTACCTGGAATGAATACAGCATCCATATTGGATGCTTGATGAGTTAGGGTTAGCAAAATTCAAAGCGAGTTCGAAATCCACCCCTTACCCCTTTTCGAGTTTTTAATGCCATTATTTCAAGCCCTATTTTCCCCGGCAGGCGATTAAATTTATCAATTCATCACATAACAAATAGGTAAAAATAACATTTTTTTCTAGCATTATGACGTCATTCCTTTAACATCTCATCATTTTTTATTTTACATTATTTAAATATCGTCTGCATTATTTCATACGTTTTATCACTGAACTTAGATGTTACTTAAATAATTTTCTTTTATATTTGGCTTAAATAATAGATTAGGTACATTTTAAATTTAATCATCGATTATTTTTTGTTGCAATGAAAATTTTACTACCGGTATTAACAGCAAATTCTTTTCATAAAAGTTTAACAGTCTATTTCGCGGATTAATAAATATCTAGCTCTTAAGTTATATATCTTTGAAAATTAAGAAGTTTGTTCGCTTGTGGGGTTATTTTTATACATAACCACACGGTTTGCAATCGATTCGCTAAATTTTGGACATCATTCATATATACCACCAAATAATCCCTGTCAATATTAAAACCTCTGCTGTCCATCCTATCACGTGATATGGCAAGATAAATTAAAGTTGGTAACTAACATACGGTCAGTAAAGTTTTTTTTTTTTTTTATTAAATTTATATTTTACTATGTCAAAAACTCGAAATAATTCTAAACTTTTAAGATAATTTCGAAGAAGATAAAGTCACGGACAAATAAGCATGTATCTTATTACTTATTTAGGTATATCAAGAAAGCATCTGTTTAATTTTGTATTATTTGCAAATGGTCAGTCATATAAGACGATTTCACGCAGTAGGGCAAATTCTCAAATTATGACAATTCTGGCTTTAGTTTCAAACTGAAGGGCAGTTTATTGTTTGTCTATTGGCTGTTGTAAACATGAAAATGAATGGGAAGGGCATTATAGTAGTTCGTGACGTTGCGACAAATTGCCTTATCGTAAAAAAATTTTGGAGAGTATTCTTTGATACGGAGAAATGAAAAAGCATTATACGCTGCTGATGTTGAAAATTTAGACTACCTCAAAATTGCTCATTGGCATAAATAGAAAGAGTTGTTCTCGCCAGTTCATGTTTCAAGTAAAATTAAATAAATTTTTATACTAAATTCATTTTTGATGAGTTAGGGTTAACAAAATTCAAAGCGAGTAAAGTTTAAAACGAATAACTTTTCGTCAGCATAAGTGTAAAATGGAACATTAATTAATAAATATAAAAGGGGAAATGGTTCCCCATACGGTCGTTCCAATAGTTGGGGACTGAGCATGTTTATTTCGATTGCTTTCGTATCTTATGTTTGAAACACAGTCTTTTAGCATGTGAAACGGAATGACTTGTAATCGGGATCTTCAATCTCAAAGATTTCTTTGATTCAATCAATGTACATTGAATTATCAGGAATATTCAAACTCTTATATAAGATGGTTTTAAGGCCCATTCTCCTCTACGCAGCCTCGGTCTAGGGATCTGCATCCAACACAGAGATCCAGAGGATACAAACTATTCAAAACAAAACTCTTCGTTCAATAGTTCATGGCAATCGCTATCTGCGTAATGTCATCATTCACTCCAACTTAACTATAGAATCCATAAGGGGAATTCATAAAAAAAACTAGCCATAAATTTTTTGATAGAATTAATCATATACAAAATGAAGAAATATATAATATTCCGGATTACGACCCTCTGGAGCATCATAGGCGCCCTAGGGCTACTACGGTACTACACGAGGGTATTCGCCCTCATTAACTATTTGATCATTGTAAATATCTCTGCCTATCTAATTGTATTTTATTTTATTAGTGTTTTCACTGTCCTCTTTCCCCTTCTCTTCCTTCTTATTATACTATCTGTCAGCCAATGTTAAGGATAAAAATGCCACTTGCGAATTTATATATTATCGGGGATAAAGGGCCCACGGCCCTAGGTACCCCAAAATAGTGAGTTCCAGAGTTCCAGAAAGAGCCCCATCGCTGATCGCTCATCGCTGTATCACTGATTCGCTGTTTGGGATTTAACTGTACACCTCGCTATTTGACATCGCTTTCTGAGTATCACTGTTGAATTTCGGCAAACTTTAGAGGATTTTCCCCGAATTCACTGTATTGGGAGACTTTGGAGGTGTATGAAAATAAACAAATTATTGAGCGTGTACCAGATAATTCTCAGCCAAAAAACAAACCATTTTTTACCTGCCTCATATTGTATTTTAAAATTCTGGAAAATTAAAAATTTTACTTTTCCCGTCATATGACGGGCTACACACTAGTTAGAAAATAAAATGTTCTACTGCTGTTATAATGATTTTTTTTATAAGCCCTTGAATAAAATCTCTAAATTTTAAAAAATTATTTAGTTTTATCATTACAAGTGGTATATTTTAATAACATAAAAAATAAAATTCACTAACCCCGAAAGTAATTTTTGAACTGTAAATATATATAGGGAAGCTAAATTTTTATATCAAATTGAAATAAAATGTTTGCTTTATTCTGTAACCAAAACTAAAAGGTATGAAGCATTTTAAAGTGAAAAGCATTTTTAAAACGCTTAAAAATTGTAAGTTCTAATAAAACATTAAAAGAAATCAAATATATTGGTCTCAGTATAACTGATGTTCACAAAATAAAAATGATAATTAGCTTATATTTAATATACAAAATAATTTTCGTTTTATAAATTTCAAAAGTAGTTTGCAAGTAAATGTATTTCCATTTTTGTTCACTTGGTGTATATATTTCAAGCTTTCTCAAATGCTTCGATTCCTATAACAAAACTAAAAAAAATTTATAAAGTTAAACCCGTATTAATGAGCTAGTAAAAACGTTACTCTAAACAGAGTAAAACTTTTTTATTTTGTATCGAGAAAAAATTAGGCTACTTTTATGAATACTTTTCATCTCGATAGGTACTATGTCTTCTTAATTATAACCCTCAATACCCCTTAAAATGGAATCGCAATTAAATATTCTATTAGCTTAGTTTGTTTCAGGCAACTTTTGTCCATAGAGATATTTGGTTTGAACTATGCAGTTTAATGTTGTTTAGAAAATTTCTCCCAAAATCCATAACAATAATGGAATTGGAATGTTAGTTTGTAGCTCCATGGGCAGCAAAAAAAAAATTCAGCTTTTGTCTTAATTTATTAACTTAAAAAGAAGTAAGCGAAAATGGTAAAAAAAAATACCGTTATTATCTCCCTGGAGCAATTTCAGACACAGTAGAAATCTTGTTTCAACATTATTTTATTTTTTCATATTCCGTCTCTTTATCCCCTGCTATTTAGTTCTAAAAGTTTTCGATTAAAGCTTACTTTTTTTATTTATTTTTATCCTTTTTTTTCTTCACCGACTAGCATTTTATCTAGGATTTACTCCCCTCTATTATGAGAGCTAGGATTTACTCCTCTCTATTTGGCATTAAATCACTTTTATAAACAGTACCTTTGAGGGAGACTAGTAACTTTCGGAGACTTAAAATTTCATTATAACAGCCTTTCCTCAATTCAGCATAAAATAAAACGTTCTGCTATTTTAAGAATGAATTTTTATAAACTCTTTAATAACTCTCTAAATTTAAAAAAAAAATTATTTAGTTATCTGTTTCAAGTATTATATTTTTATTACAGTATAAAAATATACAGCAAGTAAAAAAATTTAAATCACTTACCCGTAACCTGGCCGAACGATGGCCGAATGGTTAGGGTGCTGGCCTTCGAAACCGGAGTTCGTGGGTTCGAATCCCACAGTGGCATGGATGTTCGTAGCCGTTCGGAGTCGGCTTTAAGCAGTAGGTCCCGGTCTCGTTAGCCCTCGTGTGCAAAAAGTAGACCGTAGCTCTCCAAACCAAACCAAACCAAACTACCCGTAACCTGACTTTTGAAATATAAATATTAGAGACAAAATTTTTATGTCTAATTTAATTAAATTATCTTTCTTATTCTACAAACCATAAATTTACAAGTACCTAACATTTTAAAATGAAAACAAAAATTAAAAACTCTTAAGAAAATTTAAAAAAATAGCCTTTATTATACTATAAAACAAAATATACTGCTCGAATTTCTGTAATTGAAGTTTGCCGAATAAAAATTAGGATTAATTTCTATTTTATATAAAAAAAAATTGTTTCTAATTTACAACTTTCAAAAGTTATTTTACAGTGAGTAGATTCTTATTTTACTAGGTGTATACTTTCGATATTTTAAAAATTTCTTACTTCATCTAACAAAATGAAATACTTTCTATAAATTTAGAACCTTATTATTATGTCTAGGAAAGTTTTTATTCTAAAAAGAACTGAACATTTTACTTTATATTAAATCAAAAACAGGCAGTTTAAATAAATACTTTTATCTCGGAAGGTATTATGTTCCCTTAAAGAAAACAATTTGTGTATCAAAGAAAAGGGACTTGAAAAAAGTATTTTCATTTTATTCGTGATGCCTCTTGAAGTTTTTGCTGAATATTTACTTGAAGGTCTATAGAGAGTCTTAGTGGTGTAAAAATTTCAAATTATGAAAAAAAAAAATAAGTGCAATAAGTACTCTTTTTTTTCTTTGCAGATTTATCGCACTGTTTTTATCTTAAAGAAAATATTAAAAATCAGATAATAGGCTTTTCAAAAAGCTTAAGACTCCAAACAGAGGCTGTGTTTGTGAAATGCCACTTAAAACAAGCGAAGGCAAATGAAATCGGATTCTTTTGAAGTTAAAAAATAACAATTTTCTTATCATGCAGTTCTGAATGCGTTGGTTTCAAGTAAGTTGTGTGAACGTGGAAAATTAGAAAATATACTAAAGCTTTCTTCCTTAAAAGTGTGTCATCAGTAATATAAAAAACGAAATAAAAGAAAAGAAAATATAAGGGGGAAAATGAAATGAAAGATGGGAAGATCGTAATGTTATTGCAACTCCACTATATTTCTACCCGTATGCTTGTTTTACTAGGCATAGCAAAATGGCTCAACTGATTAATAAAATAATATTTATGATTAACATTAAATTAGTAATCCGTAAGTACTACAGTGGACTCCGCTTAATGGGATCGCGGTTAATGCTATCAATCGCTTATTGTTATCGAAATCACTTGGTCCCGATTTTCTCTATTCATTTGTATGTTAAAATTGTTGCTTTATGTGATCGTTACATCGTTTAATGTTAACAGTTTCCGAACTAACTGACAAAGAAATATTCACGATGTATTCAGAAGGAGCCCATTCTTTCCTTTCCCTTCTCTGTTGTTTGAATTTCCGAGAATTATCTCTCTTCCACCTAGGGAAATGGAAAATAGAAATGGGAAATGAACAAAAAAGTGGGAAATTACACGTCCCCTGAATTTTTCTCGCTTACATGCAGCTTGTCGATATGGAAGCCAGAAAGCGAAATGCTTTAACCTTAAAACGAAAGATCAAAATTTTAATGTCGTTATGGCAGGTAACCAAAATCACAGAATCCCAAACTAATCACATTAAGCGGAGTCCACTGTACTTTATATTTCCAAATTGGTGACTAGATAGGCTGTTCAATAAGACTCATACATACTATTCTCAAAAACTACACATAGTAATAATTTCTGTGGAATAAAAGAAATGTTGGTGCTTAGAAAATTCCTGGGCCCTTGTCAAGCCTTAAAGGAGTCTTACAGTAGCCAAGACCAAGATGGCGATGAAAATTTCGGATCTACCATCAAGGTACATCACAGCAAACTGAATCGACCTGTCAGAACCAGTGAGGTTAGAAGTCCCTGTACTCATTGAATTTAATAAAAAATAAATTATAGTTTCAGTTTTACAAACTACTGATAACACTGCAAGACAGTAATGTAAAGAGTACTTTGGCATCAGTTATTTCATATACACATTTGATTACAATATTATAACAATTCGTATTTCTAGTTCTATTTATAAACTATTCTAAATATTTTAATTACATTTTTTACCTTTAAAAAAATTATTTATTATTCAAATGTAGATGACAGCACTAATATTTTTACTATAAATAGATCAATTAAATATAATGTAATATTTTCATAGTATAACTTCATTTCTTAGTATTTTGGTTGAATTTTATTCTAAATCTGTTGATAAATTAAAACTAGTGAGATGATTGTATAAATTCAGTAATTATTTATAGGGTTTTGGAGATGGTACATATTTTTATTCCTTTAAGAATTGAAACACTTATTTGGGCGGGTGAAGTGCAATCTAATGACGGTATTTCTGCTGATATAGTTATTTTTCTCTCAATCCATGCATATAGTGAGGTACTTTTTTTAATATTATAAGAAATGTTGGTTTAATTAACCTATTGTTATTATGTTTGAACCGAAGGCGAGGGTTGTATGCACACAAAAATGTTACATATATGTATACATATCATATTACATTTCTTTACAAACTACTAATATCTTAAATTATAAATGCTTTCTTATTTGTTTACAATGTTTTATCGCATTTTCCACTAATATTCTTATTAAATCATGAACATGTGTATGATCCATATACTATTATTTACCGTACGTTGCTTAGTTATACACACACAATGAATACAAAAATTATCAGTAACACTATACAGCAATCTTAATTTACTTACTTCAATTCATTTTTATTTTCGAAATTCTTTAACATTTCCGTAATCAAGTGTTAAGCCTTATATATCTGAATTACTTTATTACATATTTTCTGTCACGAAACATTTCCAATGTATTACATTTACATGCAGTCCAATGACTCATATTCTGTCTAGACTATATATATATATATATATATATATATATATATATATATATATATATATATATATATATATATATATATATATATATATATATATATATATATATATATATATATATATTACATAAATTACATTTATATGCAATTAATACGTAATGTACGTACATTTGGGGACTGTATTAACAAGAAAAAGTAGATCGAGGGGGCATACAGGCTGATATGCCAGAGTGTCACGTGACTAAATGCAAGCTTGGATACCGCCTACCGCCAGCGATAAGTTATCACGATAATGCAAGATCCCATATTGCTGGTTACGTACTGGACGCTTTACTGAAGAATAACGTAGATATACCACGCCCTCCGTATAGTCTTGACCTCGCACCGTACGATTTCTGGCTCTTTTCTCGGTTCAAAAAACCACTAAAAGGCAGCTTTTGGAAAACAAAGCAAGTAAAAAAGGCTTCAGAGAGAGTTTTGAAACAAGTTAAGTTTAGCGTTTAAGAAGTGGACATAAAGTTAAGAGACACTTACATTTTGTCTCACGATACTTACTTTTAAAAATACTTCGTAAATAATGATGATTAATGATAATTTGTTTTCTGTAGAAATGAAGTTTTACTGTACATCTTGTATTTTTGTTAATTTTTTTATGAATTATCACCTTAAACTTTATATCTTGAAAATAAATTATATGCCGCATGTAGTTGCTACTGAAAGTGTTATAAATTATTCATAGTTTATTTTTAGGATAACTAATTCACTCTTCTTAAAATAATTATAACAAACAAACTCTCTAACCAAGTACTGAAATCTCGCATTATCTAAAAAATAATTAATTATATACATCTACAATCATTTAAAATTCACAGATTTAAGTTTTAGGGGATTACAATAACATAACTGACATAATTATTTATACACCTGTTACCATAATCACGCATTAAGTGAATGTGAATCACAAATAAGCGAAGTATAAAGATTAAACTACTTTCACAAATTCATTCATATGTATGCATGAGTAAATTCGTCAGTAATAGTATGTGAGTAATTTCCGATATTCGTTTTACACTTCCTGTTGGTGCAGCAAAACTTCCCAATTTCCTACACAATTAATAATGAATTCAAAATATACCAAAGATGTATCTAAACTCTACTTTCGTTTAAAATATTCAGGGAAAACGAACATATCGCTTTCAAAAATAGGTGCAATCGGGAAAGTTACCATAATATGATCAACATACTCCCGATTGCTTGAAAGGGGGAAATATCTTCAAATGAAAAGCTTTAATTCCCTTAGGAAAAAGTGAATAGGATTGATGAGACGAAAATGATCTGCATTCACGTCTCTTGCCAACTGACTAAGCGAAAGAGGGTCATTGGGTGAGAAACTGGACAAATTTAGATCTCTTAAAACGAGGTGGAGTGCACTCGCTTTAGCTACTTGTATTTGCGGCGCAATTCGATTTTACGGTAGATACGGATGGTAGAAGTGAAATGCCTTATACAGTTCGATTGCTGCTTCCCTTCAGAGATCTGAAATTATAGATCCTAATCAATTATTTTAATTAATTTATCTATTGATTTCGATCTTATAAATCTAGTTATACTAACAAATCAAAAAAATGTAGGAACAGTGGTCCAAAATAAAATCGACAGAGTGGGGAAAAAAGTCACATTTTTTAAGATTTATTAACTTATTACAAGCAAATATAAAAAAACTGTATAAAGAGAAGAGGGAGTTTCACTTAAAGGACTTAAACTGTAATTTTAATTTTCGGATGGGCTTCTTTGCAAATAGATCTAGAACTTCTTCAAGATCCACTTTGTTTATTTTTAGAAAAGTCGACCATTCCGCCTTTCTTGACCCAGGGTGGATCTTAATATCTTTATGTTTTTTAAAATGCCGAAGGATCTTTCAGCAGTAGTATTTAAGATTGGTAAAACAAAAAGATTTTTTTTTAAAATACCTATATATCAGGAAAGTTGAAAAATTTTTGAAAGCTCCCATTTCGTTATCCCCATTTTGGGGTTTATTTCTAATATCCTATTCTTTAATAATGTAAGATTTTAAAGTAAAAAAAATAATGTAAGAATAAGAAATAAAACTGCAAAACAGAATACAAACTAGAGAGAGACAATTTTGTTGAGGTTTCTTGTTCAGATATGTTATTTTATGCATGAAAGAACTATGATGGAGGGGAGAGACATATACCGCCTTTGCGTATGACTATAAATTAAATAATTCGTATGATTCAAAGCTAGTACCTATAAAGGAATGTTATTAAAATTTACAGGAAACCAACCTAAATTATTCAATCAAAAAATTAATCAAGCAATCTTCATATAATGTTATTTTAATTCTTGCAAGGAAGAACCATTTAAATTTGCCTTGAGTAATGAGTAAGTGAAGCCGATTTCATCGAACTACGCAATAAGACAGACATAATCTTTTAATAGATAATCTGTATTATAAACAAAAATATTTGATTATCTGATTTCTGCTGAAAACACCAATATAGATTTTCAGAGTGGTAGATGATAATGTCATTCTGCAACACGTAATTTCATTCCTAGACTTTCTAGTTCTTACGCACGCCGGGGAGCTAATAGCTCAGTCGACGAAGGCAACGGCCTAAGATCCGCCATGTTCGTTAATGCTGACAGGGGCAAGTAAAATATATTCATGGTTGTAACGTCTCCCACGTTCTCAAACGATCCCTCTGGGGGTGGCTGGCCAAACTGGGGGTCTTCGGCTTGGCCCCTGCTTCTAAATTACGAGGACCCACTTGAGCTAAGACGTTATAACGACTGTTCCTCCAGTTATATTACTGCTTAGAAGTGTGTCTTATTACTTTGAACTGGATGTAACTTTTTGCTGTAATCGTATGTTTTCTACCTGCCCAAACTCAAGCATATTTTCCTATGTTCTCGCCGTTCCCCTTTTAACTACACTTTCTCTCATGTCATGCCAACTCAATGTCATTATATTTTGTGTGTACCATTACCGGTAACATCTAAACTAAAGGACTTGGCCCATTGTCAAATCTTCCTGTGAGATCCTGTGAGAGTAAGAAGTTCTTTCACCCTAGTGGTGTTCGTCAAGCGAAAGTCGCACCCCTTCACCTTAATTCATGTGGTCTCTGACACAAAAGCCCGTCCAAGTGGCATTGACAACAACAAGAAGAAATATGCGGGATGCATACAAAATCCTTAACTAGCCTTTATCTCCGCAACCATTGGCAAGGCCTGATTAAAGCACGAGCGAACTGGGCCTAGGCCCTGGGCCCCCTAATTTTAGGGACCACCTAAAATTTGGTACTTAATTATTAAATTTTAAATAATTTAATTAACAAAATTGGAAAATTTTTTTGTTAATTCTTCAAGTAATATTTCATGACACCTTATTCAGAAATTAAATAAAAAACAGTTAAAATGTTGACAATTTTATCTAAAACACACTCCAGTTTACTTATTTACATCACTCCAGTCACTTTTTTACTCATTACTTACTCCATGGTTCTGAGTAGAAAAATCCTTTGCTTTTCAGGTCTACGAATAGCTATTATTTGTTAATCTTACCTATGCTATTTTATTTTATTTTTTATATAAAAACTCAATTGCAAGTGTTACAGTGTACATCCTTGAGGGTATACAGATTTTTGGCATTCGACTGTACTATAAAGGTATGTAAACATAAAAAAATTAATATAAACTTTCCTCCAAAAATATTCTTTTGTAATCCTCTTTTATAAACTTTTTTTTGCCTTGAAAGGAGGGTAGGGGGGGGGGCGAAAAACTACCAGGCCTTAGGCCCAACTTTACCTTGATGGTCAACTTTACCTGACCATTAGTCATAGACATATACTTCAAATTACAAAAATATTTACAAAAATAAAATACTCATTCATTTTATAGTATTTTTTAATTTAAAATTTGAGCTTTGAGAAAATTACAAAATTAATGCGTTTTCGCGTTTTCTGTTACTATATATAGAAAAAGCTGAAACTTATCCTAAAAGCCGTATCACAAAAATTGATCGAGATATTTAGATTCCAACTTTAAGAAAATTTAACGATTTTTTTTTTTTTAATGGAATTAGTTGAAACGTTAAGTAGAGTAATTTGAGGTTGGTATCAATAAGTTCCAACATCCCTTTTACGGTGAAAGGGGAATGGGATTAAGAGATTATTTTACTGGAAAATACAGTGCATAGCCACTATACTATGAATCGACCCTGGTTTATGATCAGGAAACCCTTCGGCCAACCCCTTTTTGCTTTAAAAGGGACGTTGCAACTTGATTTCAACTTCAAATTGCTGTAACTAATCTTTTTACCTGATTCCTGAATGAAGAAGAAATTATCTTAAAATTTTGAATTTAAATATCTCGGTCAGTTTCTGTCACAGAGATGTGGTTTGGTTTGGAGCGCTACTGTCTACTGTTTTTCTTACGAGGGTTAATGAGACCGGGACCTACTGCTTAAAGCCGATTCCGAACGGCTACGAACAACCATACCAACACTGGGATTTGATCCCGCAAATTCCGGTACCGAAGAGCAGAGTTCTTCCAATAGGCCACCATTCAGCGTCGTCAAGAAGTGATTTTGATTTGTCTAGTGCGCTGCAATTTGCTGTTTTACTACACGAGCACTAATGAAACCGGGACCTACTGCTTAAAAACCGATTCCGAATGGCTACGAATATCCATGCCAACGGTCGTATTCGAACCCACGAATTCCGGTACCAAATAGCAGCGCCCTACCCGTTCGGCCGTCGTTCATGCCGCAAAGAAGTGAAGCTCCTTGTGTTACGTTTTCGAGGACGAATTTTAATTTTTGCTAAATATAATAGTATGGAACGGGAAAACATATAAAAATTTTGATTTTGTAATTTCCGCATAACTGATTTTTTTCATTTTTTTTAAATTTTATATAATGAACGCTTATTTTAATTGAAACATCTTTGTAACTAAAAGCATATGTCTACGATTAACAATTGGGGCAATAAAAGCATATTAAGAACTTTATTATGCACCGTATATATTTGTATTATTTGATAGAAATAGGGAGAAAAGTAAAAACACTTCATGACTTTTTTTAAAAAGATGTAGGTCAGTGAAAAGGATAATGTTCCTTGTTGTGTGGAGTATTCAATAGATTCTTTAAATTTACACAATTGCAAAAATTTATGTTACTCTATTCCTTTTGTTTGCTTCTGTCTTTTTTAAATTTGGTTTACTCTATAATCTTGTGCTTTCAGTTCAGTGCTCATTTTAGTTTTAATTTGGCAGATATTTTTCTTTAAATTTTTATATTTATTTTACATAAAATCGTTATTTTTAACTTTCATAAAGATGCTTTATATTAGAATGAATCTAATATCTCTATACCGTATGCGAAGTAACATCATAAAATATTTGTCATGGCCAAACGATATTTAAAAATATCTTATGCAAACCTATGTGCAGGTATTAATTTCGTCAGCATTTAGTAACCAGTGTTTCAGAATTTTTCCCAAACCTCATCAAAAGAGAGCGAAATATAAATTATTCTTTCGATTCAAAACTAACACCTAAAAAGGAGTGCCTATAAAACATAGTCACTGACAGGAAAACAGCCTAAATTATTCAATCAAAAGAATGAATCAAACAATCGGCATATTCTGTTATTTTAATATTTTGCGGTTTGGCAAGGAAGAACCATTTACGTTTGTCTTGTAATGAGTACATGAAGCCTATTTAATCGAAACTACGCAATAAGAAATATAGAATCATTTCATTCATTTAAATTTTATAAAATTGCAGATTTGATCTTTCACATTATGAAAATTTTATAAGAAATGGAGAGCCTAAATCATATTCTTTTGAATAATCAATAATGTATATTTAGGTTAAAATGAAAATTCCACATGATTATGACGCACAAGTTGTGGTATGGCAAAAAAAAAAAAAAATAATTGTGCTGTTCACGAAAAGAAACTTTCAAACGGCGCCATCTGGTGCTGCTGTATTGAACGTAATTATTCTTATATTTTCATGCTGTTATAATTTTGAACATTATAATTATAGGTTACTTCTCAATATATATCACATAGCTGACACTAAAGTACATGTAAGGGAATGCATTTTGATAGCAAGTTTTTATTTACGTATTCATGCAATATAGCAAGGAAATACTTTAGCTATATAATCGAAATACTCTATATATGAAACTAGATTCATAGCGCCATCTATAGTAATATATAACAATTTCCCACGTTTATTTTTTACTTAAAAATAAAAAATAGAGTAGTTTATAGATTGTAGAAAAAATATTTTATTAAAAATTGCTAAAAAATTTCGGATGTTTCACAATAATTAAAATGGTGGCTTTCTTGTCATGAATTAGGACTATTGTGTTTAAGAGGAGAATAATTTGATAAGTTTTTATTTACAAATTTACAATATGTGCTATCAAAATATGCTAGGCCCAAATTAGATCCTAATAATCCTAATATATAATGATCCTAAATTAGATCCTAGATAACACCATTCTTATTAATATATAACATATATCTATTTCAAGACAAGTATTTCATATAAGTAAATTATCAAATTTCATGGTTTCCTGAATTTGTTTTCAATACTGTAAAACTAAAACCATAGCATTCGCTCTACCTACTCACAAAAACATAAAATAGAAATACAAGTCAATATTTAATCTTCTGTTCATCAACAAATTTAAGCTTTAAGTCTAAAGTCATTTTCCATAGAATTATGAAGCATCTCGTTTATATAATTTTAAATCAAGGTATACTGAATAGATAATTCTCAAAATATTCATGATGCATGCCTTATATAACACTTCATAAGTTCTTACTTAACACCTCAGTTAAATAGTCATCAAATTATAATACCTTTCTACATAACAATGATTACATTTATTCAATTCTACTCAAAAATTTCTGACAATGATAGCTCTTGGCAAACTCCTGTTATGCTGAATTCACATTTATAACTTGTAACATAAAAAAGTAACAAAACTTTTATATCAATAAATTTTGCGATTTTAAAACATCAAGAGCTATATAAAAACATAAACATAAAATTATTAATAAAAAGGGGTAGAAAAACGTGAATTCAAAGTATTTCTTTATATACAACTCTTCTCAATAGATGGCAGCACTAAACTCATTGCTTGTTTAATGTAATTAATATTTACTGAAGTATGTTTGCTATTAAATATATATAATTTTTAACATGAAAGTTTAAAGTGAGGTATAAAACTAAAAGCATAAATTCATTTCAAATTAATATTTACATTCACTTTCAAAATATAAACAATATTTTAGTGAAATGTTAGCAAGCATTTGCTTCTACTCCTATCTCCTGTAATAAATTCTAATGAAATTATTTCAATAACCTTTATACAGTGTGTAACTAATATATTTACCTGTTTTATAGACAAAAATATTGATGTATTTTCAAATGAAATGGTAGAAAATCTGTACAAAATTAAAGTTGTCTTTCAAAAAATAACCTTCTGTGTCTCCCAAAGAAGCCATTAAAATAAGTAATAAAAAGAAAGTGGTTAAATCATTCAAAAATAACCAAAACTTTTCTTTAAAGTTTCATCTACAGTTCATAAAAAAGTTAGATATGATATATAAGTAAAGAAGGATAACTAAAAGCTTTCAAAAAAAAAAAAGAAAGAAAGACTCAAAGGTTTTATTACAGCACAAAACATTTTGTACTCATTTCAGAATCTGAAAATTCACCATTCTTGATAGATGATTTCTCTTTAGCCTCATATTTTAATTAACTTTGGCCTTTCAGTACCTGAATCTGTTAGTTCAAATCCTGCTGCTAACATGTGTGTTCGTAACTGTTCGTAATTGGCTTTAAGAAATAGACTTCTGTATCACAAGGCCTCATCTAGCAAATATATCTATAGCGTAGCGCTCCCATCTAGGCTCTTAAAATCATGCCAGCTGTCTGTCCTTTCAAAGCATTTCCCACACATGGAGTTTTCATTTTCGCGGTAACACTAAGAAAAATAGGTATTGCAGTGAGTCATGCTCGAATCCTGGACAGATTGGCAGGATCCTAGACTCTGATTCCTGGAAGTGAGAGTATATCGCAAGTACTCGGACCATTCCATGCTGTAGATCTTCGAAATATATCAGCGAAAGAAGAACAGAAACACATATTTACAGCAAATTGCATTATTTGAAGAAGCCCGATATTCCAACGGATAGCGATCTTGGATTACAACTGTTGGCTACAAAAAGCCGACAACACCAAATTGGCGAGATATTGGATCGTTCATGGTGTTTCTGTCTTGAAATTTGTCACTAAGTTGACAATAATTTGGGCACTTTTTGAGGTCTGGTATGTTCCAGATGGTTCTGTGCCCTAACCCTATCCTATAAATAGGAAATCTAAGCTTGTTAGTTCAACTGCTTCTAGAGTCGTTCAGAGCTGACGAGTGTTATGAGCTTACTAGTCAGAAGTCTGGTACTACCCTAGGCCTGTTGTATTGGTGTATACTGTGTTCTTGTATTCAGCGAGGATTATTTCCTCATTAGTTATTCTGATCAGTATTACTGTTTTAGTATTTCAAAACATTTCTGTTCTATTCTGCTTCAAAAATTCTAATTATTCCTTACACCCTTGACTTGTAGAAGTGTCAGAAGTGAAGATTGAATTGTGAAGACAAGAGCAGTAGAAAAACTCAAAAAGAAGTTAGAAAAACTTTTTTTTCTGAAATTGCAAAAGTGAAATCTGAACAAGACAAAATGGAAGACGACAAGTCGACTTAAAAGCCAGACGAGACGAAATAAATACCGGGAAAAATGAAATAGAAAAAGAAAGAATTGAGCACCAATTTCAGAGGAAAAGAAAAGTAATTTCAACATAGAAAAATGAATAAATTTACTAGATAATATAATGGAAGATAATCTGAACCTACAAGAAACTAAAATATGATTAAGTGAGCATATTAGAAAAATTTATAACAGAGGGTCAAAGAGTACGCGGGATGTGTAGTAGAGTCTGTTAAAAAAGTAAAGAAACAGGGCATATTACTGAAGAGCATAACTTTTTACCAGCTACACCCAAAAACTGTCTAAAGTTATCAACTTATGAGGAATAAAGGTTCCTGGAAAATGTAGAAGACACAGTACTCCGTTGTCTTAGAGGCCAATGAATGGGATGTAATAAAACACAAAAACTGTTTGCATCTTAATGCTCAGAAGCAGTGGATTATATTATGGATGATTCCGATTTAGTATTAACTGAACTTTGTTACTCATATCTGTGCATTAGAACTGAGGTTTCGCTAGAAATGCATGAAAGAATTATGTTGCCTCCAATGTAATATCACCAACAGTAGACGGTCGAAAGCTTTAAGGGACTGGTAATGTATGTACAGAGATTATTTCCTCTTGCATTTTCGGATTGTTTAGCAGGTGTAAAAGAAAATCTGGCGCTATAATACTTTACTGATAGCATTTGTGCTGAAATACGAAAAGCGTTACGGCTGTCTGCACATGAAAACCTGGTAAGTGCTAACACATGCTATGAAGTTAGAAGCCGCCTTATAAACTTCAACGCAAACTCTCTAGTCCGTCAGAGTAGAAAACACAGAACAGCTATTATATATCGTACCACTTTCAATCAAGAAGTGGAAAGAAATACTAGAGAAAATTGGGTCAAAGGGACTATATTCCCATGCTGTAAAGAAGAAATCCTTAAAACTCTGGATGTTTACTGATGATGATCATGTCTAAAACAAATGCCAGGCTCGCCAAAAGAGATGACAAGAAATGAGTCAGATTCTGGTGGTCTTTTGGGGTGGATGCTGCCAGAAAATCAAATTTGTACAGATTTAGTCTATGGGTGTTGGGGATAATGACTTTCTTGTTGAAGAACGGGTAGAGATTTTCTTGTTGGATGCATAGATTAGATAGGATTACATAGACGCTGTAACTATTGTAACCATACTCAAAGAAGATTGGCAGAAAACTTGCTTGGAAGTCGTCTTGCCTAGCCCTGCAGACTGTAACTAGAGATAAAATTCATATTTATGGAAAATGAGCATACAAATAAGTTTTGAAATTCTACTTATAAACACGATTATGTTTACAATATAATGAACTCTTAATTTTCGACTGGATTTCATGAAGAAATATACATTTTCGCTTTACACTTTAAAAATAATGAAATGCATTCTGCTTCAGAAGATGTTACCTTATTTGAAATTAAGAAGACGATATGAAAACTATTCGTCAACTTAACTTCTTCAGTTTCACCAAATGCAGGTGAATGGAACAATAAGAATATAAGACGAGTATAAGTGAATGGTCATGTAATATAGCCCATTTTGAAGCCAATGAAGTCATCCATCTCCAAAATGATATATTATATTATTAGATTCTTGTCAAACTCCAAACTTCTGTCGTTGTAAGACAAGGGGTAGTGTGATTCGTCAGATATCACCTTTTTCCAAATCTCAGACGATCAGACGATTTTCAGAACCATGCGTATGATGAAAATCATCGTTGTTTTCGCTGTTTATGCAGATCTCTTACGGTGGTGTTTGGCCACATTTTTACATCATAGAACGGCATGACCCTGATATGGTTGAACAAAACTACAATTCAGTCAAATATTGTTTAAATCGTATGCATTTATTGACGTCACTAGTTTAGATTTTATTCCTTCGGTTTCAGCCATCTACACAAATTCGTTCATCCATGGTTATCATATGTCTTTACGCACAGTATATACACCGTAAGATGTCGTGAACACAAATGTAAACTCGGGTGATTTAAATTATTGAATAACTAGACTCTCTCTTGCTGGTTTATTCATATTATGTGCATTTTCAAAATAAAATTATGAGTGCTGATATTGAAGCATATATCAGGCAAAAATTTCCGTGGTCTAAACTTCCTCGATCCGCAAAACAGGTGATTAATATGACTGTTTCCTAGATAACTCATTAATGTATGATTTTCGATCTTTTTAGAATCTAGAGTCTTTGGGTGAAATGAATCACACCGAGGAGTACACTTTCTAACTATTATTTTTAAGAAAAAATGCTATTCTGATTATAAGTTCTTTAAGTTGTATTTTCACCGAAACCAGTGTATTGAAACCAGCGAATATCTTAGATAAACCGAAAGTTGATAATGAAAATGGCATATTTATTAAATTACATATCTTTTGAATTTTGCTTTCTCTGTAATACTGTTTTTTTTTTTTTCATTGATCAAGTAGCACTTTCTAAACAACAACGAAAGTATTACACTTTAATTAAGAAGATAATTGTTTCAATATTAATTAACCAGTTCATGACTGTTGCATTGTTATTATATGTTATAAAAAACAATATATTTTACAGCAGTTTAAAACCACATGAAATATTTAGGAAGAATAATTGGTATCAAATCGACGAAAAAACCGTCACTTTTGTGTCGGAAGTTTTATAAGAAAGTATTTTAAAAGTTATAACTTAATAACACTTCAGTAGTTTATTTATATGGTTCATATTAAATGATTTTATCCGTGATCGTGAGAAAATAATGATTACAATTCGTAAATTTCATTTTAAATGTCAATCTGTCAGTACACATGTATATACTTTACAAGTAGTCATTATTTCCTTGAATTTTTAGTTTTCACTGTTTACTATATGGCACTCAAAAATGTAAAATTGTTTATTAAGTTTACTTTGTATTATATGGTCTTAGTTGTTCAGTTAATAAAGTTTCACAGTTTGACACTTCACACTTACTCAGTCATAAATTATATAAATTTAAGTGTTCTCTAATATAAAGTTAAAACTGTATATGCTGAATGTCATAACACATACATATAAATAATTAACATTAAAGAAAACAAGTATTAATTAGGTTTGATTTTATAAACATGAAATTAAAAGGTAAGTCTGCAGCCTAATTTTGAACACATGTATTCACTAAATGTTTGAAAAGCTTGATCTTGTAAGTTAGTACTAAAATTTTTAATATTTTCTTTTTGTCAGGGAAATCAATATCATTTAAAATGTATCTTCTTTCAGAAGCAAATATATTTTTATCAAATTGTGACTTAAAAACTTTACAGGATTCTTTTCAAATTCCTTTTTGTTTATTAATTTTTTTACTATTAAATTTTTTTTTTTCTTTTGTATTTACTGATATTCTCATGTTTCTAGATACTTGGCGATTCTCAAAAAGAATATGAAAAACTTGTAATACATTTTAGTGTAAAAAATCAGTTACGTTTTCGTGGTAATCTTGGTAAGTGATCAAAATTTAATTATATTTAATTATAAGTTTTGATAGTTTATATTAAATGATTATTTAATCTATTTTCTATCTTTTTATGGTACATCTGTTTAATTTTAAGTATTTTAAAAGTTTTATATTTATCTATAGAACATATTTTCGATGAAGCATTGATTTTAAAAATCTTTTAAGTTTGTAGTTAATATAAATTTAGCTGTAAAATAAATACTTTTATCTTTTTCAGTATGATGTTTATTTATCATCCTATATGCTTAAACACATAATATTTAAATGTAAATATTATTTGAAAGGTTAGTTAAAAGTTAAACAAATATTTGATTTTTTATGCTATAGTAAACTATGTTAAAATTCAATTATAAATTGAAAGCATGTATTGATATTTACATAATCCAAACAATTTTTAATATAATTATTTGCATTATTTATATTTAACAGGTTAAAAAATATAAAAATTTAAATGTAGGTTTTTTTTTTCTTAAAACTATAGCATACATTTATCTACTGCTTATGTATCTGTATTATACTTTGGTGGCTATTTAAAAAAAAAAAAAATTAAGAAAATAAGGTCCCTTTTACAAAATTGATATTGTAAATTTTTGCCTTTTTAAAAGTTTTTAAAATTTATTTACTGTGTTTAAGCATAGATAAATCTTATCAGGTATAAACAAAGTTTAAAGGATTCAATTATAGTTTTTAGTTTTTGTCTGCTTTGAATAAATGTACAGTTTAAGGTTGAGTGGAGAAAGATTCCATTAAAAACTTATAATAAATAGCTAAAATACGGGTTTCTCTGTTGTTGGTTTACAGGTTCCCGTATTCCTGTATCCAGCTAAACTAAAGTTTGATTTTCATAAAAATTACAAGGAGAGAATTTCATATAAAGAAAATGGTTTTTATATAAGCTATGGTTTAAGTTGTATTAATATTTTAGATATTTCTAGCATTGCTTGTTATATTCTTTTACTAATCAATCTGAAAACCTCTTCTCTGAGAAAAGTTTTTTAATATTATTAAGTATAATGCAATTTTAATAGTAAAATATATTGTATAAAAATTACCATTGGTATTAACAGTTTCAATGTTTTATGAAAATTTATTTTATTAGATTAAGTAATACTTTATATATTCTTACAGTTCGTAGTGTGAAGAAAGATGAAAGAGGCTACTATGATGAATTACTTCGATATAGTAAAGAACATTTAATGTTATATCCATATCACTTATCTGATTTTATTGTTAGTGGAATGCGAATTACACCTTTCCAGTATTATATATCCATTATGCAGGTAATTTATTTAATTTATAATTTTGTAATTATTATTTATATGAATCAATCCATAAAATAAATTTAATTATTTTAAGGATCTCATGGAACAAGAAAAAAGTTATGATGCCCTTCCAAATTTCACCGCTGCTGATTGTAAGTAATCATCTTCAATATTAGTTAGCATCTTTCATAAAATATTTTACATGTTTTAATCTTTACATGGGCTGAAATACTTTTAAAGCATAATTATCCATGTCATTGATAGGCTTTTTTTAGTATAATATTAAAGCATGTTGCATGATTATAAAACAATGTAATATATATACATATTTATGTATGTTTGTATAATCACTTAGCAGTTTTGCCCATACTTCATTCATGTAATACTTTTTGCGTGCAGTGGGATTTGTTTATATGTGGTGCAGGCATCACATTTTCAAAGCTCATACTTTTGATTATCCTGTATAAATTTATTCTAGTTAACCTTTTGATTCATAGATTATATTATTTATTTGTACAATACCTGTACTTCATTTTGGAGCTAATAATTTTTTAATACATATTTTGTTGATAGATTAATTTTATTTTTGATTTCAGCAATAAAAAATAGATGTTTTAGGAACCATTTTTTAATAATATCTTGAACTGCTAAGTAGTTAAATCTATAAGAATGCACACTGCTTTTTTAATTAAGATTACTTCTCTAATTAGATGTAAATTTGCATTTAAATTTTGGGGAAAGGATTTTTATTCATATATCTTTTATAATAAAGGAAAACTACTGAAAAAAATTCATAATTTTCTTTTTGCACTTTTCTCTTTTATTGATTTTGTATGTATACATATATGTACTGTATGTTTACATATATATATATACACACATATGTGCACTCATGTATATACTCACATACTATTTTCTTATTAGGTCTACGTTTGTTAGGAATTGGCAGAAACCAATATATTGATCTAATGAATCAGTGTCGATCCTCAAAAGTATGATTTTCTTTTATTCTTTATCACATTGCTCAATTATTCATTAACAATAATTATGATTAACTATATAAGAGCATAGGTTCTGAAAATTGCATCACCATTAGAATTATATAATTGAAATATCATTTAATGTTTTAATTCTGTATTATAATTCATCTGAAATTAAGAAAGTTGTTTCTTGTGTATTCAAGAGTTAATTGTATTACTTGAGTTGTAATTATATCAAAGTAGAGTGTAGAATATAGAGTCACTTATATTTAGAATATAGAATCATATTAAGACAATAGATTAAACTGGTATACAATTAAGCATACATAGCGCAATATGTTTAGCCAATGTAAGTAAAGCACAGAGAAAATGTGCATACATCTGTTTTGTTGCTTCAAGCAAAGAGCATTCTCATTTCAAGAGCACTATGTGGCAAGTAAAAGTAGACCAAGCTGCTCAGTGTACTTAATAAATACTTTCATAATTTTCATATTTTTGTAAACAATAAATTATTTACAGTTAAAATCTTGTGTTTTAATTATCCTTACATTAGGAAATATGTTTGTAAAATTATGTATTTAACATTTAACTCACTGATTTTTAAGTTCTCAAACAGAAAAGGTTTATCTGTTGCTATTTTAATGACTTTAATCAACTTCTCTTTCTTCCCATAACCAACTGAGTATACAGGAAAGAATTCCCAAATTAAAGGTAAAAATGGACAGGTTTTAAATTCAGAACCTGAAATTAGACACTATACACTAGTACTCTTATAAGCAGGAGGGATATTTAGTGAAGCCATTTTTATACACCCTTGTCACTCTGAGTGCTAATTGTTTTTAAGTGTTGTGTGATAGCTATTAACTTGTTATAAGATATGGAGTTATGGTTAATTGTCAAAGATAGATCTTTCATGTATTTATAAACAAGTTTATTAAAATGTAGTAGGCGAGTTCATTCATAACAAAGTTTCCAATTTCCAAACTACTTTATCTATCCAAACCTTCCATTAGTTTATCTCATGATTCATTAAAAATATTTAGATATATAGAATCTTTAAAATGGGTCATTAACATCAATTGCCCTCACCCCTTTTTTTTGGGAGGGGGGGCACATATAAGATATCAAATTCAAAGAACAGCAGTGCACTGGATAATATTTCCCTTAGAAAATGTGGCAGTAACATACTATGTTGATACCACAGATCTAGCAAGGTCCTAAATGGGTCACCAAAACAGGACTGTAGCATCCCTTGCCATCAGTAGCACAGGATAGGTCCCGTTTTCTGTGAGCATTAAATCTCTTGATAAGGGTTTTTTTAATGCATTTAAAGTCTGAGGTTTAACATGTTTCTGCATAATATTGAATGTTTTTATTTACCAGTTGATCTGCTTTTGCCAATTTTCTATATATTTTAATGGCTTTAAATTTACATAAATATTTTATTTGAATTAAATTGTTATTTCAGATATTTCTTTTGTATATATAACTTGACATTTTCTTCTACTAAATTTGTCATTCTCTTTATCTCAATAAGATATAACTTAATAATCAGGAGAAATGTACCATATTAAAGTTAGGAATTTTTTTTTTAAAGTAGGTCCTAAAATAAACATTATGTAATATTTTTTTAAACAAACCAGCTATAGAAATAGGTTTAAAGTGTGATAGATATTTACTTTTGTTATTTTATATTTAGAAATTCTTTGGAGTTCGTAGAAAGCCAATTCGAGAATTATTACCTCCTAAACCTGTGGCAACCCTTCAGATTGAACCCTGGTGGTTAGTGTTTGTCGGATATGTTACAGAAGATGATATCAAAGTAATCATTAATAAAATTTTAATTTAGTAATTAAAATTTAGTTCATATAAACTTTGTGCATTTCTTGCTGTGTTTTTTCTTCTATTGACAATATATTATTTTTTTTTCCATAAAGTTTCATTTCTCTAAGCCATCTATTATATTGAAGTATAAAAGATATTTTAGTAATACACCAAAAACAATTTATAATTTGTTAAGTTCATAAAATAAGTTTGCTTTCTTATATTTATCCATAACTAATTAATTTTTTAATTAGATCATTCCAGACAGTGAGAAAATTATTATTGATAAAATTATTGATGATGGTGTTCAGAAAGCTGGAGATCTTGACGCTAAAGATGTAAAGGGTAATGTGCTATTTTTTTTTAATATGTCTTGTCTTCAATATTAAGTATTAGTTTTTAATTTGAAGAATGAAATACATTTCTTGGAATAACACATATACAACTGTCATTAGTATTTCAATTATTTGTTATCTGTTTCTACTTTTCTACAAATGTTTTTATCTTTAGGACTATACAGGAGAGGCCTCATATACCTGGATGTGCCCATTGAAGATGATGACTGTGTATGTGGTAAGAGCAATCATTTATGTCATACTATAAAGTTTTTCATTTTTCTTCATTGCTTATACCCATAAAATTGTAGTTTTTTATTTTTAGAATACCTATAATTTTATTTTTAAAATGTTAATAGTTTGATTTGATCATCTGTATAAAAATCTCAATTTAATGATAAACCTGTGTAGGCACTCTCACAAAGTAAGATTATTGTATTAGAGGCAATGTAATGGTTCATTTTAAGTTATGGCTTATATACGTGATCATTGTTGTTCAAACAATCAACCATTGATTCTAATTCCCTGAGCCAGAAAAATTAAAAAGAATGTAGGAATTAATTAATCTAATAAAATTATAAAATCTTTATCCATTTACAAACAAAATCAAATAAAAATAAAGCCCAATGTAATGTTATAAACACATTATTAATAATAGTCGTTTCAAACTGTAAGATAATCATAAATAAACAAAATTTATTCTAGATCTGATGTTAAAATCAATCCAAAAATTAAATAAGTGTTAAATTAAAAATTATTTTTTATAGTTAGGCATGTAAGGGCTTATTGATTGGTAACTAGTGAAGGTTGATTAGGTATGTCAATATATGGTTCTTCCTACTACAGCCTCTTCAGGCAAACTCTACATAATCTTTCTCATATGGACCCATGATCTATATTAATTTCTATTACATAAAACTAAAGTTACACTTATTTATGAAAAATAATAATTTTAATATTCCAAATTTGATGTGTAAAATTCAATTAATACATTTAAAGATATTTCTGATTGGTACATTTAAAGAATGAACAAGATACTTTTTGGAAAAAGAATGATGCCTTCTACTCAAAAATAAAAAAGGCCGAATTAAGTATAAATGGAACATCTACAATTTGATGTAATGCAATACTGAGTTGACCTATGATACTTTCCTAATTGGAACTTGGGAAAAATTAGGTATTTTTAAAAACAAATTGTTAATATGGTAGTCTATAATGAAGGCTGAAGAAACTCAAATTTCAATATATAAAAAATTTGTTAAATAAATTTTTTTATATAAACTTGTTATAAAAGTTCTTTTGGACATTTCTTGTTATTTTACAATTATGCATCTACATTTTTCATAAAATGATTTGTTAAGAAAGAAGAGAAGTTCTAAAATTTCTGTTAATGACATCAGCAATAAATGAAAATGTGTTAAATGTAAATTTTATTTCATGTAAAACATTCCCTGTATTCAAAGCTCCATAATATTCATTATTTAGAATATTTCACTCGATGGAAGTTTGCTTTACAGATATCTGCTATATTTATAAAGTAAAAGTGCAATCTATCACTGTTTCAGAAATTTTTCTTTAGATGCCTTATTTATATATGTAAGCTTGTCTGTGCAGTAGAAAAATGTATATGATTATTTGTTTATCACTTTAATAATATGATTATCTTGATACAAATATCTAGTTTTTTTTTCCAGTTCCTCCCCTTGAAGGCTTTGTGATGAACAGAGTTTTGGGTGATTATCTAGAAACGCTATTGTATAAAATATTTGTGTCAATAGATGAACATACTACTGTAGCAGAAGTAAGATATAATTTTTAATTGCTTTTATTTAACTTCACTAAAATGTCTGTTGGTATTTTGCAATAAATTTTTAACTATTTTCCTGACTAGCTAGAGATCTGAAATTTTGCTCATAGGTTCATTTCCAGTGATAATACAATATTCAATTATAAAAAAATTATATTGGAAAAAAATTTAGTTTAGTAAATTCAAAAAGTCATTCTTTTATATGCTGGTATGTGTGCTGTTGTGGTGAGGTGGTAATGTGTGTGATTTCTGACCTGATTATGTGGGTTCAGTTCAATTCATGTTTTCCATTTATAATGCATTTTTCCTTACTGTTTTATATCAAAAGGGTAATGGTATTTATATTATGAGATACCATGATTTTATCTGAAAATGTGCTTTACATTTATGATTTTTAATTACATAAATAAAAGATAATTATAGCTTTTAAATAAATTACCATTTTTGATTTATTAAAAAAAATATTAAAATTTTAAAAAATAATTTAATTGTTATCCTACAATGTATAGTCTACATTTAATAAAAATTATAAATTAAAAAATTTTAAATGTCTGTTAATTGATATAACATAAATGACAGAGGAAAATGGATTACAAAATTTAAGACTAAAAAATTCAAAAATAAAATTAATATAAAAGAGTATTTTTTAAGAAATCTTTTATTTAACAAAAGAAAATTAAGAATACATTGAAAAGTAAAATATAATTTTAAAGCAGTACATGAAAGAAAAATTGTGTCAAAAGCTCCTATATGAAAATTGTAATGTGCTGATGTAGAGAAATTGCTTGAGGACCCTCTATAGCAGGGGTAGGCAACGTGGTGCCCCCGATCGATTTTTAATGCGCCCTCAGTGGACTAATGTAAATGTATGATAGCCAGAGCGATTTACTTACTCTTGTCAAACGGCGATATACAGCAAGTAGTCAGTTGAGTTTAGGATTGTTCATAGATTAGCAGTTTGCTAAGCTTGAGCGTATATAATAACATACACGTATTTTTTGTTAGTGTGTGATCGTATTTCGAATAGACCACGCGTAAACCGTGCATTTAAAACTACCAAGTAATCCGAAATAATTCTTTTCGTTCAAAATCCTTCATGGATAAATGTAAAAGAAAAAGAGCATTATTTTAACGATGTATGGGAACATCTATATTTTTTCGTTGATTACAAAGGGAAGTGTATTTGTTTGTTGTGTAATAATAGTGTTTCGATTCCCAAGAAAAGTAATATTGAACGACATTCTAAAACCGCTCATTCCAATTTTGATAGTAACTATCCAATGAACTCTGAAATTAGAAGAAAAAAAAATATTTCTTTAAAATCTTCAATAACTAACCAGCAAAGTTTTTTTTACTAAATCACTGCAACAACATAAAGCAGCAACGATTGCGTCATATAAAATATCGCATTTGCTAGCTAAGAATTAAAAACCATTTACAGATGGAGAATTAGTGAAAGAAGCCATGTTAGTAGCTGCTTATTCACTTTTTGAAGAATTTAAAAATAAAAAAGAAATAGTTTCAGCTATAAACATGTTGTAAATATCAGCACGAACTGTTACTAGAAGAATTGAAGTAATTGCGGAGAATTTGGAGGCAGAATTAGCAAATGATATGGAAGATTGTATTTTCTTTTCGCTACAGATGGATGAATCGACATACGTGACATCACAATTAGCAATTTGCATGAAGATGGTATTTTCTGATTTTACAACAAAAGAAGAATTCCTTAAAATTCTGCCATTAAAGGGAAGCACCAGAGGAGAAGATATGTTTTCTACTTTTAAAAAGTATATAACAGATGTAAAATTACCTGTACAAAAGTTATCGTCAATTACAACAGACGGGGCACCAGCAATGACTGGTAAGAAAAAATTTATTGCCTTATGTAGACAGGATTCCTTATTCCCTAAATTTATTTCTTATCATTGCCTCATACATCAGGAAATGTTATGCGCCAAAACAATCGGTTTTCAACACGTATTTACGATAGTAACAAAAATTATTAATTCCATAAGATCGGGAGCTATGCAACACAGATTGTTTAAATTACCTTTAGAAGATGTGGACGTTCAGTTAGTTCACAGATCTTCTTTTACATACTGAAGTGAGGTGGCAGAGCAGAGGTAAAATACTTGAGCGGTTTATCATGCTTTTGCCACAAATAAAGGAATTTATTGCATCAAGAGGCGAATTTTACGAGCAATTAAAAAATAAGGATTGGCTAATCGACCTCGGATTTCTGACAGATATAACAGCAAAGTTGAATGAATTAAATTTTAAAATACAAGGGAAAAATCATCATATCGCTGACATGATTAGTGCAGTAAATGCATTCAAATGCAAGTTAGTGTTGTTGAAATCCCATCTATTGAAAAAATCATTATCACATTTCCCAAATATAAAATATACTGTTGAGAGTTTAAATTTGGATAATGAAAATTTTACTGCTACATCATATTTAGAAATTATAGATAAGTTAATAGAAGAGTTTTCTTGTAGGTTTGAAGATTTTGCAGCATTAGAACCCGTTCTAGGATTTTTCATAAATCCATTCAATGTTACTGAAGATGATGTCCTTGAAAAAATTTCAGTGTATTTCGAGCTTCATAATATCGAAGACCTAAAATTAGAAATAATAAACTTGCAAAGTGATATTATTTTAAAAGCGCATAGTAATGATAAAATGTTTTGGAACTTAGTCTATGAAAATAAGTATATTATTTTAAGGAAATGTACGATAAAAATTTATTCATATTGTGCAACAACATACAATTACGAGTCTTTGTTTTCAAATATGAAATATTTGAAATCAAAATACCGAACAAAGCCTAATGACTCACATTTAGATAATTGTTTAAGGACCGGGAACTCTAAATATATCCCCAATTATAAGAAATTAGCTGAAAATATGAGCACCCAAGTTTCACACTGAATTATATGTATCATTATGTATGACACCAACAAAATAAAGTTATAAAAAATCTGTTTTTTTAATGCCTATTTATACCTGTTTATTATCTGTAAAATATGCGCCCTCGGTGATTTTCAAATTTAGTATTGCGCCCTTAAGGACAAACAGGTTGCCAACCCCTGCTCTATAGGATAAAGGCCAGTTGTTATGATAGGTTATGAGACTAAAAATAAAAGCTTGGTGCAATTGGAATCAGTGTCAAAGTAAGATAATTTCAATACTGATATAATTATGTAAGAGAATATTTATATTAAAATACTGTGATATTCAATTTGTATATGTTAAGCACTTTATGCTTTTATTTTTAGTTGCATAACCGATAATAACAACTGGCTCTTATCCTATAGAAGCTCCTTAAGTAAATTAATTCTCTATATCAGTACATTAGAATTTTTATATTGAAGCTTTTCCCACAATTTCTCTTTTATGTGCTGTTTTAAAATTATCTTTTACTTTCAAGCCATTTTAATGACTTGGGTTGAGGTGGCTCACAAGAGCACCAGTACTGTGATCCATGGTCTATTGTACCAAAAAACCCCTGTTTAACTGGGATAAAAGAATCCCAGCAGTAAGTAAAAGAGATATAATTAAGTCTCAAAGAGACCAATAACTGAAATAAATTTAAGAAACAGTTTAACCGAGAAGTTAGTTAACTCTCATTCAATAAAATGATATCCAAGATATTCAAAACTTAATAATATTCACAAAATTTAATAAAATTAATAACTTAATAAATTTTAGTTAACAAATTTAATATTCACATTCACACATAACATGTAGCAAACTATTTTCCACCACATAACATCCCCTACATGTTGTGCAGTTAGTGATGCAGATAATGTTCAGATGTCTTCTGAGACAGCACTATCCAGTCAAAGGACTAATAGACACTCTTAACTCATTCCTACTGAGCTGAAGTAGTTCTCAAATACATAAAATTCTGATTAAGCATCTTTACTTGCTTCTGATTATTAGTTTTAAGCTAAGCCCCAATAAGCCTCTACCATTTAGGAGTCCTTAGCAGTCTTCCTAACTGTATTATGAAGAATACTTATTACTGGTTCGGGCCTAATAAAAGACAACTCAGAACCATGCTTCAGAAGATTGTCAGTAATTTCACTGTCAAAAATATTGTACTAGCCAGGTACTCAAACCAGGATAACCTTGTTAACCATATCAGAAGAAGTTTAAACATAGCAGGAGAAGTTTAAACCCCTCCCTTGTATATGATATTGACTGTGCTTTATTTTATATTGTTATTTTTAACGTTACTATATCAATGGAGACTTTCAAACATAACCCTAGTCTTATTCCTTTTACTAAACCAAACATCCAAAAATATTTATTTTCTCAACTGAGTTGCAACTTTTAGTGGGAGAAGAAAGATTCAAACCATAGTTATAATATATGTGCACTACATACTACAAATTTACATCTTGTGTTATCCTTAAGTTTTTATATGCTTTGTCCAGCTCTTAATGAATCATGATTTAAACAATTTAGATGACAAAGATTTAGATATTCTTTCATGCTAGAAATTATTTGATTTGTGTAACTATTAAAATTAAATTATTAGTAGAGTAATAACTAAAATTAATACACATTTTCAATTTCTTACTTGCATAATACATAGTTCTGGTTTATATAAATATAGTGATGGAAAAAATTATAAGGCTTCTGGAAAATATGATATAATTAAAAAAAAAAAATCAGACATTTATGAAATTTCATACATATATATTATAGGCTACAAAGAATTAAAGAAAAAAATAAATTCATTAATAACTACATTAACAAATGGTTAATAGACTTAAGAAAATTTTCTGTACAAAGAAAGTTGGAAACAATTATAAAGTTGATACATGTATTTATTTCATCAGTAATCGATTCATCATTTTTTTTTTTTTTCTGACTACGACTAGTCTCTTGTTCTTTGAATCTATCAGACCACACAAAGTACTTGAGTAAATATTGTTCCAGCAGTTTTTAATAGCATTCATCAAATCTAACTTTGAATTTATTTATCTTCTATTTTTTAACATTTTGGACCAAAATTCCCCAAACATACATTCTATTACTTTGAAATCTATGTTACCAGTTGCCCATTGAAGGCATTTCACCTGGTTAGCTTCCAGCCAAGATTTACTTGATTTCAAAACATGAATGCAAGTGTTGTCCTGCTGAAATGTCCAGTCTCCTGAAGTTATAGAAGGAACAGTGGGTAATAAATTATTTCCTAACATATCTTGATACACATTTGAATTAATTTAGTTATGCAGGAAAACAATTGGAGTGTTTCCACTAGTAGAAAAGGGAGTCCAAACGATTACAGAGCCACCTCCAAATTGATGCTTTGAAAAAATATAAGGTTCCTGTTGTAAATCATGCCAAAATAATTTATAGACACTGGTTACATCTAAATTGAATTTCTTTTCATTGGAAAAGGTAACATATATCCAATTTGTGCCTTCAATTAAATGTTTTTGAGCAAAGTCTGAGTGAGCATTTTTGTGGTGCTTAGAAAAAGGGAGGGGGTTTCCTTTAATTTTTTTACTCTAAACAATAGGAATTACTTAAAACATTTTTTACCATTTGACTTGTACATGGTAATTGTAACTGTTCTTGAATTGGGGCAAATGACATTATTTTTGTCAAGCTAGTTTTCGTATTTGTCTTGATTGCCTTACAGTTAAGGATTTCGGTCTTCTTGTGCACTTCTTATTGTCGTAATCCTCAGGATTTCTGAGAAAACTGTTTTCTTCAGCCTTGAACCTTCCTATTTTTCTTGCAATATTAGAACCAGACATTCCAGCTTCATTTCAAGTTAATATTTGTATTTGTTCATCATCAGATAACTTTTTTCCTCTTGGAATTGTATTAAACATACAAAATTCAAAATTGATTCACATAACACATTTATAATTACCTAAACTCTCAAGGGGATCTGCTTTTTTCAGACTGGTATTATGTCATATAAGGTTAGAATCATTAGCTTTATAATTTTTTTCAAGTTGTTTTTCACTGGTTGTAAGAAATTAACATAATTTATGTTCACCCTTCCATTTTCTAAAAAAAGTTTATGCATATTATTATGATGTTGATCATGCAAATGAAAATAGAATTTGTGTTATCAACAATTTCCTTACATTTGACTTTCTAATATTTTTTTTTATCAGCTTTATAATTTTTTCTAGCACTGTATATGCATATGTTATTCAGGAATACATTAATATATGAATTTATTTAAATGTTTTCTTCTGCCTAGAATAAAAATTTATTTGACCATGAGTCTTTTATATTGTCCTTTCACATATTAATGTAGTATAGTTTAAATAAAGTATTAAAAATCAATTACAGTTATTTATACAAGCAAAATATCATTTTAATTATTTTAAATGAATTTTTACTGTAATTTTGGCATTTTTAAACATATTAATTAGCTGTAATGGGAATATTTATACATAAATTTCATTTTTAGCTGGCAAATATACTTCAAGTGGATTTAGAACTTGTCAAGGTAATTATGTCTATTTTTTCTGTAACATACTCTAAATGTGCATATTGAATATTTGTGTAACTATTAACACTTTATTCTTTTAACCATTGAATGCTTATTTAAAAGAATTGCCTTGCTGGTTGAAGAGTAACATTTGTTATCATATGCATAATTAATATTTTTATGATTTTTATATTCTATGACATCTATTGGTAAAAGTAAATTAATTTACACTTATATTCAGAATGCTGTTTCTGTGTACTGTCGTTTGGGTTTTGCTAAAAAGAAAGGACAAGATGATACCTCCCAATGGCATTCATCATGGAAAAAGCAGTCTTCTAAACTTCCGAAGTAATTTAATTACATTATTTTCTTTATACTTACATGTAAGCAGATTTTTCCTCTATAATTAAAAAAAAAATTATCTGCCAAAAAAGTATAAAAGTAGTGAAATTTATTATTGTGTCTATTTTGGAACTAGAATTTATAATAGTATTTTAATACTTTTTTATTTAGAACACTCAGTGAAGATGAATGTGACAATCTTCTTAAATTGCTTGAGACAGAAGTAAATACTGAAGTTCCTGTTTTAGAAAGTGAAGTTACAGATCAAAGTAAATACTTTATATTTCTAGCATCTATCTATCCTCAAAGTTACAGTTATTTTGTTTTTAAATAATTTGTATATAACTTTTAGATAACTCAAACTTGAAATAAAGATTCAGAGAGTTGGGATTTTATTTTAAAGGACATAAGGAACTAATGTCTGTAGTACTTTTGTAGTTGTGTTTTATTATACAGTAAAAATATTATGTTTTGAACCTTCTGTCTTTTATTTCTTGAAAATTTAACTATATTCACAATTTTTATCACTTGGTTAGTAGTTATGTATAATCGCATTATTTTTAATTAAACTATTAATTATGTAGTTCCAGTTGTCCTTGCCTCCATTCCTTCAAAAAGAATAGGTTTCCTTTTTGATTCAACACTTACAGCATTTCTTATGATGGGAAATTTATCACCAGTAAGTTTGCATAACTTTTTTACTTTTTTTAAATTATCTAATATATTATCATTCTGACCTAAGCCACCTAGAACAATTATCTAATGGTAGGAAATGTTAAAAACTATTAAATTTATATGTATATTTGTGCTGGGAAATTTAATTTTTTTATGGGGTCTTCTCTTTTTTACAATTAAATTAAATTGTGATTGGCATCATTGGATTGTAATTTGTAACAGTCAATTTTGATGCTGTTCTGCTTGGTGAAGTATGTCTATTAATTCAGTTGATATTAATAATCACTCTTTAACTATGGGCGATAAGTTTTATATTCATATTTTGTAGTTTTACATAAATTACCTTAAAAACTTAAAATTTAGATTAATTTTTTTGGAATTCCCATACTTAACCACATTTTATCACTTTAGTTATACATGAAGAATCTTATTTACATTCTTGATGTTTCTCCTCAAAGAATTCATCAGGATTTTTTCTAATCATTACTTTCTGTAGACATTGTCTTTCTGTGGGTTTTACTTAAAAGTTATATATGATTTAGGTAATCAGCCCAGAATTACATTTTTTTTTATCCCCCCATAAGTACAATAACTTTTTCCTTTTGTCTCTCGTTCAAATCTATTGTCACCAAATGGAGTATTTTATTTCTGAAAGATGGGACTTTCTTAATTAACAAATTTTGTAGTTTGCTGCTATTTGTTATTGATTACCAGTTGTTATTTATTTCATTTCTTGTATAATTTTAGGGTCTGAAGAGCCATGCTGTTACGATGTTCGAAGTTGGAAAACTCTCTGATGAATCATTAGATAGTTTCCTTGTGGAACTTTTAAAAGTAATTTTATAATTAATCTATAATTAAAAGTTGTCAGATGCAAAAAATATTAAACTGTCATGTTGTTTCATTATATATTTTTAATGTTACATTGTTTTTGTTTATATCTGTAACACATATTCTTATTTTTAGCCTTAAAAAATATTTAATCCTTAATGCATTATTTCTTATAAATATGTATCTTTTTATATTTACATAGGTTGCAGATGTTGGAGAGGGAGAGGCTCGTAGATATTTTGATCATGCTTTAACACTCCGAGATACCATAGTATTTTTGAGACATAATCCCCAGTTAATATCTGATATGGATGAAAATCCCAGTAGCCCTGTTGGTTTGGGTCTTGATTTGCTTAGATGTGAAAGTTTGCAAAACTTAGACCAAGAAACATGTTCTCGTCTTTTAAATAAAAATTACTGGTAAGTGGTTTAACTTTCTTTTAATTGGGACATAGATGCAGTTAATCTTACCTATCTCAGTTTCCTTTTTTCCTGCAATCTCAGTTTACTCTCTTGCCTGTTTTTTTTTCCTGGCTTATATCTTAAATGTTTTACATATATATTGAAGTCAAGCTGAGAAATGCATTAGTGAATGTCATATACACTTTAAGGAATTAGGATATTATGGGCTAAGCCCTTTATGGTAGTTCATAGTTTAAAAGTTAGTTACTGAAAAAGAACTTGCATAGAAACTTTTGGGAAGTATAAACTGGCTTCCAAAATTCAACATCATAGACAGAATGAGGATGATAGACTACTTTTGGAGAAGGAATATATTGAAAAAATCAAGAATGCTGTTCTTCAGCTGAGTTTAGGCAGAAGACAGAGGAACTGAGAGATGATAAAGAAATAGATGACAGTTACCTGCAGGTTCAAGATTGTTATAAAGAAAATATTGGAATCTCAAGGTTTTCATAAATGTGGACAGTTATTTTGCTACTTTTAGAGTTTTAACTGACAAAGACAATTTTGGTTAATTTTGATGACAGCAATGATGAAACTGGAGAGAGTTCAGATATTACAAATATCATAACAAAAAAAGTGAAGAAAGCAATTGAAAAACTAAGAAATTTTCTTGAATTGTAAGAAGTTGTTATAAGTGGATTTTATATCATTGATAAATTAATTTTTACTATCTCTCAAAATATGTATAGCAAGAATTTGTTTGGTTGTATGAACATTGAAAAAAAGTTTTAGCAGTATTTATTAATAGTTCTTCTAGGGGAGTAGTATTGTATCTATTATGTATTGTCAGTTATCCTTTACTCTTGAAAAAAAATTAGTCTATTATTATTTGCTTGTTTGTAATAAAAATTTTCTTTTGTTAGTTTGCTGATATCTATGGCTCCACTAACCAATGAAATCCGGCCTGTTAGCAGCTGTAGTCCTCCACATTTAGGACCTCCTATTCCAGAAGTACTTCAGAATTTAACCATTAAGTATTTGTCAAATTTTCAAGTGCATTTATGATCTTTTCATTGAAACAAATAGTAGTGTGATATTTGTTTACAGCCTAAATGTGTGAATTTCTTTTTAAAGCTATTCATATTTAAGATTATACTTATATGATTATTCAGTTATAAAAATGAGTATTTACTGAAAGAGCATGCATATTTTATTGTTTTATTGGAAGAGGAAGGTAATGCTTTCATTCAAAAGAAATGTAAATTTTTTATACATAACAGTGTTTTAAACCTCATATTTATTTTCTTTTATTATAAATGCTTTAAAAATTACAATAAACCTTGAAATTCCATCTGCACTTAAAATTACCAAGCACAAGGAGTGTTTCATCTATTCATCTAAATATAAATTTTGTACAATTTTTTCATACATTTCTTTGTTATAACAAATGAAGAAAATATTTTAACTTTGTTTTTATTTATATGTTAATGTATCATTATACTAACATTTTATAATTATGTGACATATTAATATATTTGATTTCATTATTTGTTAAACCTTTTCACTTTTTAATATTTATTTTTATACTGCACTATATAATAATAAATATTGTTTTTTAGGTTAGTTCTATCTGGTTTAAATTGTTTTTATATTCTTTAACAAAATGTGGTCCACCATCTTTACTTTTGACTAAAGGTACAAGACTTCGTGTTCTTCCAAAGATCTTTAGGGTATGTTCATTTTTGATTTCTTGAGATATGAAAGAACATTTTGTTTATTATTCTTTTACATGAGAAATTTTCAATAATTGGATTATATATACAGATCAGGCTATAAATTAAAGAAAGCCTTGAAAAAATTTAACACTATATTATGTAACTAATCTTTCCTCAAACTGTGTTTTTCTAGATTGTTGTATAATACAATAGATGTAAACCTAAAGAGTAAAAATATTTTTGTGAAATAGTTTAGATTGACTGAGTGTTTATTATCAGAAAAGTATTTTAAGTGTTTTGCTTAGGCTGCATGCAGTTCATTCCACTTCTACAACAGCAAATTAAATCTCTCTCTCTCTCTCTCTCTCTCTCTCTCTCTCTCTATATATATATATATATATATATATATATATATATATATATATATATATATGAGAGAGGGGGGAACTGAAATAGCTTACTTCAGTCTTAGTTATAATGCTCTTTTGTTTTAAACTATCTATACTTAATTGTTACACTAAAATTAGTAACTGAATATCCTTTACTTAGTTAAATAGTATATAACAATTCTAAAGCCTTGTGTGCACTTTGTCTTTAACCCTTTAATGTTCATATCATTTCCTTTAAAATAAATTAATGACTAATTTTTTAAACTTAAATCATTAGGATTTCCTGGGAGTAAAATGAAATATGAAGTTTAGACAATTTTGAATAATATAGCCTGTTCTTATTAGTGATGAGTCATTTTAAACATTATAGGAAGCCATTAATAAAAAAAAAAGTATTCTGAGAAAACATAATTCTTCAAGTCATTTTCAACTGTCCCTATAAAAGTTGCTAGGCATTAACGAGTTATCATTGACAATGTGGGATGTTATTCTATACTATATTACAATATTACTAGATACAATACATTATAATTTTTTAAAATATTGGGCAGATCATTTATTTTTTAGTCTAAATACCTTTAAAAATTCTGTTCTGCAGGCAATGGAAATGCTGTAGTTTGTTTTCTAATAAAAGAGGACTTAAACCTTAGAGTTCAATTTTGATTCTATTTTCATGCTGCTGAAACCTAACTTGGGGTTTAACATCCTTAAAATTAGAAGTTTGGAGAATTTATATCAAGTTTGTACTTAAGGAAATTCTGTTTCATATCTCTTTATAGATAACTTATTTCAACACTAAATATTTTTTTTGTAATGAAAGTGGTGAAATATTTCTTTTATTCATTGAAAGTGTTCATAACAAACTTCTTTAAATCTTAAATCAAAATGTTATTTCAAACTACATAAGATATTATACTTTTAGTTTTGTGCTTAAAAAATGTAAATATTAAATATGTTCTTTTTTTTTTTTTTCTATTTTAGGATCATGAAAAGCTTCTAGTAACTACATGGGCTCATGATCCTAGTACTGTTCAAATGTCAAATGCACTGCCTATTCTTAATGATGCTCTCTGTCATTCAGCTGTTTTAGTCCAAGTAATTGTATTTTTCACATTTATTTTAGATATATATTTATTCTTATTACCATATAAATTTTAGTATTTACTTCAGTAAATGATTTCTTTTTGTAGTAGGAATGCTTTAACCAAATAAAAATCCATTTAATCTATTTATTTCTCTGTTGCCTAACTTTAAGATAGTATTACTTTTAAAAATCATTGCTGTTTAGTGGGGAAAAAATGTAAACAATAAACTCTAAAAAATAAATTTCTGACCTAATCAAAAACTTCTATAATTTTTAGTCAGTAATTGTATGGGTTAGCACCAATAAATTATTTCACCAGTTGTTTATTCCAATACATGTATTTTATAATAACTGTTATAGCTATTGTGTATAATATTGATTGTGAGTAATATAATTATTGTATGTAATGTGCTTAAAATACTGCTAATATTATCAGTTTAACTATAATATCTCTGCAACAATTTTAGCTCCCAATTTCTTTTTAGTTTATTATAATACAGTTATATTCATATATCTTAGCAAGATTTTGAAAATTATGAAAAAGTATTTAGTAAAAATCTAGTATATAAGAGTTAAACAAGAAATGATACTTAAATAAATTGTCATTCCAAAAAGTGTAATAAAAATTGTATAAAGTTTTCATTCATTTGATAAACATTAATAAATTTTTAAGTTGGGAATGGGATGTACTATTTATTAAGACAAGTTAACTTTATTTAGGAAAGCTAAAGAAATAATGACATTTTATGATTGTACTATCCATAATATAATATGTCTCAAATCAGAGTAATTTATCCTCAGTAGATAAATTTAATTATGTTCATATATAATATAGGTATTTTCTGTTTAATTTTATATTTGACAGCAAAACAATACTCACATACTCAGTTTTGCTTTTAAACATTAAAAAATAACACTTGTACTGTATTCTTCTACTTCTTTGTACAGAAAATTAAAACTCTTCTTATCATCAAATATATATTTTTGCCAAAAGATTGCATTCCTCTTTATTTTGTCATGGAATCCATTGCAAATAGGAAAAGAATGATTTTCATTCACTAATTTATTACTAGTAGCATGAGATAGAAAAAAAAAACACTAAAGACAATTTTGATATTATTTCCTTTAAATTTTTTTAAGGATATTGCTTTGTTGATTTTTTAATTTTCTGTTATTGGGAATATTATATGCTGCAAAACTCTGCAGCATATAATAAATTATAACTGCCATTGAGTAATCTAAAATTTTGGTAGAACATTTTAATATTATTTTACAAAATTCCATTGATTTTTATGTCAGTGATTAGTATGATTTAAAATTGTAAGCATTTAAAACTGTTGTAATGCACTGCAATTTCATTTTGGTGTTATATTTTAATGTATATTTTAATTTTTCAGGGTCAAGGAGCTGTTGCAGATTTTTATTATGTTCCATTCCCTCTCCATTCTTCACCAGATAAGGAAAATGGTATTTATTTAGCAATATCACTTTATTTATTTCTCATTTTTCTTTGTGAGTAACATTTAAAAAATTGTTTGTACTCATTAAAACTTTCAAACACATAGAAACTAAGACTTCTCAGTCCATAAGTTTTGATCACACAAAGACATAATCTTACAATGTGATTTTAGTCACTCTATATGATCCTGCCTTTGTGTGCAGATTGTACAATTTTAAGTTATTTTAAATAGATTTTGAAATGGATTATTTTATTTCAAAATGTAAATCTCTCACAAACCAGATAAAAGCAAATATGTGTATGTAACAAAGATACATATTACATCTTTAGATTGCTCATTTGTTGAATTACAAATTACTAAAATTAAATTATTGACAAAAATCATTGACTAAACTCATGCATGGTGAGAACCAGTTTCTGGCTGATACAGCATCATGTCAAACAGTTGAAGGTTTTGAAGGAGTTTAACCATCATAAATTTGCTCTTGAGCATAATCTGCACCAGGGGTAGAATGGTACTAGACAAAGAAAATGTTTAAAAATCATTACAGTGTTTTGAGGAAATGTAACCCACTGAAATAATGGTACAAGGTGTTACAAATGTGTAAAAGGTAATAGAAATAGAAATGGGAGAGAAAATTCAAAAGAATCTTTAAAAAAGACAGTTCTTATTAAAGAACGTTACAATTTATAAAATACCAAAATTAAGTGATAGATTCATTAAATGTAACTTGAAATTAATGTGTGTTTTGTTGTAAGTTTAATCTCTATTAGTCACTTTAAAAATTTAATCACTTTTTTTTCACTAGTTTTGTAGTTGTGAGCTGTGTTGAGACCTGCTTATTGTAAGAATTTTTTTAATTATATTATATGATATTTAAAATTACAGCCTGTTCATAAATTAGGATGAGCTGTCATTTTAAAAGTTAAACATGAGTTGCTTAAATTTCATATTTATATTTACTCAAAGAAATCCATAATAATTTAAATTAAAGATATCCATCAATATATATTTAGCAGGATTAATTTAAGCATTAATAGGCTAAGTTTCATATTATAAGCCTACCACATTTCCTGTCTGAATATGCATGCCATTTTTTTATATGCAGAATTGTAAGTATTGCATGTTATCAGATTTGTTATCTCATAACATATATACAAGTTTACTTAAAAGAAAACTTCTTGTTTTTTAAGGTGTATTTAAAATTGATCACCTCTATTAACATTTTTTAATAAAAAAAATGAAAAATTTTGTCTGTGTTGTACTGTTATTAGATACAATTACATTGTCATGAATGCTTTTGAAATTTCTATCCTTGTATCTTTTAATATGAAGAGGAATAATATCCAAACTCTTAATTAAGAATGGTCACTTGAAATTATCTTTTTATTGTATCTTTCAGGTTCCAATCAAAAGCATTCTACTATTGAAAATCACTTTGCTATTCAAGTTCTTTCAGAAGAACTAGATCTCAAGCATAATTGTGGTTATATAACAATGATGAGAACTAGTCAGACTCAGTCCCAAAAACCTCTGGGAAATGGTTCTTTTAACCTTAAAAGAGCACCTGAAGAGTCATCAGTAAATTCTACTAATGCAGTAACTGAAAAGGATTTTGAAAAAAAAAGTACATCAAATGATCTTGCTTTTAATTTTTCGGATGAAAATGATGCAACTTCTAAAATAGAAGCATTTCAAGAAAGTGAATGGTTGTTGTTAGACTGCTCATTTGGCATTCCATTATTTGAAGGAAATTTGAACAAAAAAGTTTGTCAAAGACTATTAGATGAAAAACTTTGTAACAGTTTAAGGTAAGTTCAAGATAATGAATGCTAGGATATACTAGTTCAAAGAAGTTAGAAAATGTCATTATATTTACACTAAAATATTTCAGTATATTGAAAGCAAATTAGCTATGTGAATTTAAAATTATTGTTTACTACTATTGAATTAAAATGGACAAAGTGCATTTATTAGGAATAAATGAAAGTTATAATTTGCTTGTTGCTGATGAGAGGTTTTTTACACACATTGATGGTTAATTTGGTAAACTGTTAGATGATAGCCAATCTTTTATTTTCTTCTTCACAAGTACTGCAGCTTGTTACAGGTTAGAGCTGGGTTTTTAAATATTCTTCATCTGACCTAATCTGCTACAGTAGTTTTCAATTGGTTCACTCCAATCAGCTTTAGGTTTGGTTTCAAGTGTTATGGTCTACTTTTAACTACCTGAGATTTAATGAGACTGGGACCTACTGCTAAAACTGCTTGGGCTGACATGAATGGTTCTAGATTTTTTTTTTAATACTATACAGCCATTTAGTGTATGGGTCTTCCTCCTCATGTTTAGAAAAGTTTTTTTTTTTTTTTCTGAATTTAGGTTTGGAGTGCTATGGTCTTTTTGCAACATGAGGGCTAATGAGACTGGGACCTACAGCTTAAAGCCGATTCTGAACGGCTATGAACATCCATGTCACTGTGGGATTCGAATCAACCCTCTAATACATGACACATTAAACATTATTTTTTAAGCATGAAGTTCAAGGTTATATGGAATTTTCTTAATGCCATACTAATTTATTGAACTGAAGGCATTTTTCAGTAATTTTCCCTATTTTATAAAGTTTTTAACATTAATTTCCATATTGGGCTACTATTCTAATTAAGGTTTTGTAAAGAATGATTTTGGTTTTTATGCATATTAAGATTTTTCACACTCTAAAAATACTTATTAGCTTGCTATAGTTTATTCTTAATTTCAACTTTTGTGTTATTGCAATAACAAATTGTTTCTAGGTATTCAAAAATTTAATTGTGGTCTTCATTGGGTCTGTATTCAATGTTACATTCCAGCCCAAACATTTTAGCTTATATCTGTATTGTGTACTTTCTAAATACCTGATTTTATCCTTCTAATTAGTATTTTAAAATGTGTTTTATTATTTAGTTGTGTTTATTTGCTTCAGTAAAAGTGCTTAGGTATTAGTTCAGTATCTAAATGATGGTTTTATGTGTTTAAAACAGCATTATATTTCTTATTTTGTAAAAATTTATTTAACAATTGAGAATTTAAAAACTTTTAATTTCTGAATGACACTGTTGTTGAAGTGTCTTCCTTCATATTTTTTTAGTGAGTTAGAGAGGATTGCATTTCATTTCCAAAATACTGTGTATAACATTTTGTATATCAGGTTTTATTAATACTTATTTTTTAAGTTTTAATGTATCTCCACATATCAAAATTTGAAAAGTTTTTCCCCTTTTTTTCAGTTTGAAGAATTTAATAGCTTCTAGTAGAAAACTCTGCCTTCAGATTTTAGAATTCATTTCTAAAAATCAGGTTTGTTACAAATCTTTCCAGATTTAGATATTGAAAATATTTCATTGACATTTTAAATTTCATAATTCTGTTAAATGTATATCTTTTTATTTTCAGCCTGTTATATGTAGCAATGACTCTGGACGAAATGTCTCATTTCAACCAAATCGTCCAGGATGTGATTCAGAACTTCCTTTACCTTCAGTAAATTTAATGTTCTGTGATGGAGAGTTAACTATATGGGATCAGTTTGCTCATAGATAGCTGTATTTACGACTTATATGAAATATACAAACTGGTATTATAAAGAAAGATATTTTTGTTCTGTTATTGACTTATATGATATTTTTATGTTATAGACTATTTCTGTACATGGCTTATAAATATTTCATCTATGCAAATATGAAATAAAATATTTATTACAGTTTTATAAAAAAATTACTTTTACTTTTTGTTACAGGTTTTGATAACTATCATAATTTTCTTTTCTAAAGAAGGTTTTGCCTTTCTATGAAAGAGTGTAGTGACAAAAATTTAACCATGTATTTTATATATTTGTTAATTGTATTTATTTGAAGTAGATAAAACCCTAGCTTTTGTAATAGTTACATTAAAATTAAAACTATTTTACCAGAGATTGTTTTTTCTTAAAGTTTTTCTAGAACTGTATAGTATATGCTTAATAATGTAAATTAAATAGATTTCATTTGTGTTTAACTGGAACAGACTGGTAGATAAAGAACATCAGGGAATATTTTAGAACAAATGAGTATGTTTTATTTTAATGGTTTTAACATAGAGATCTAAATATCAAGAAATGGGTTTCAACAGAGTTATACAGTTTACTTCTTATTCAGAGTAAAATTCTATAGGTCATTGAGGTGTTACAATTTTCACCATCAAATACAACAATAATACAGTTCATGATATGTTTAGACACCATTTTCCAATGGTACAATACTAAATCACAATACAAGGCAAACAGTTCCTATATTTAGGCATTCTCGGCATATCTAAGCAGAATTTTTGTTCAAAAGGGAAGATATATATCCAAGTGTGTCTAATTCCAAAATACTTTCTTATCTAAAATTATTGGTTATAATTTTTCTCAAAATAATTTAACTTAGTTTTCTCTCTCATAAGTTACTGTGCATGAAGAAAAATTTATGTGCTGTATGTTATTTTTATAGTTTTCTCTGAAAATATAAACTGTTCTCAGGTGTTTTAGGATTTCTCTTTGTATGTGCCTGAGAATTATATAAAAAAAACAATCTTGAATTGTTTAATGCCGAGTAATTTTAAATGCCCATGTAAATATTTATCAAATAAATGCTCAGAAAATATAACTTGTTTATGTTTCTACTCTGGGCAGGTTGAAATCATTCTAATCCTTGCACATCTATAGAAATACATCTATTAGTTCATGATATGTTTAGATATCCTCTAAAGACTACTCTTTCAAGAGACCCTTGTTATAATAGAGACAGCGCTTCACTTTCCTTTAGGAGAGTAAATAAATTTTACAGAAATTATTCACAAAAATATTAACTGTTCATTTCAAATGTTGCTTTTATTTATAGGCAGTACACGCAATTAATCATAGATGTGTATATATATTTATATGTATTTGCAACATTCAGTTGACTTAAAATCTTACACTGCAAATAACATAGGCATGTATATCCAAAACTTTATTTTGTAGCCACAGAAATATAAACTGACTTGCAACTTAGTTGAAGCGCCAGTCTTAACTATAAGCAGGGTCCCTGAATTTATGCAGTCTGAGGACGGCTTTGAAACAACTTTTCAATCAGAGTATCATCAGCAAGGGATGTCAAATCTCCAAGCTCATGATCATTTGCAGCTATCTTTCGTAATACACGGCGTAATATCTTCCCAGATCGTGTTTTAGGCAAACCAGTAGCAATATGAAGGTATTCTGGTGTAGCAAATGGTCCAATCCAGTAGCGAACTATAAAACAAGAAATTTGTATTAATTTCGCCATACATGGAAAGATTTAAAATTAGTGGATCAATTTTATTCTGAAAAGCGATTAAATTATACACATTTTTTATTCTGATCGCATGATGCATCATCAGAATCATCATTTGCACATCTCCGTAACGGTTCATAGTTTTGTTTTTTAAACTCATGTCTAAGTAGAAATTCAACTACCTATGCTGTGACTGGCAGCATTTATTCGCGATGACAATACTTTTATTTCATTCTAGGAAGGGATAAAAAAAATTCAAGATTATTCTTTCCAAATATTTTTGTTTCAGAAAAATGGACTTAAAAAGCATTTTTCATCTTCATTTGAATTCGTTGATATTTTTTTTTTTTCTTTAAGACTCGCAGCTTTAATGTCCGTTATTTCGAGATTTTCCATTGGATAGTGCAGATTGCAGTTAAAAATGGAAATGCATAACGATGTTACAACAGATTTCAATACAAAATTTCAACATTCTACGGCACATCGTTTTTGAGATACGTACAGACGAAATTAGTCAAAATGCATTCACAGATGGTCAAAAGGGATATTAAGTTCACAAAATTAAGTATCTCTAAGTATGTACAGTTTTAATATCGAAATATGTCAATTTATTCAGGCAATCGTCTAAAGGTTATTTCCGTTGAAATATGACCACTGAAATTTTTCACGATTCTAATACTTTCTTTACTTCGTATAAGGAAGTAAAATTAAAAGCAAAGTCAATGTGAATAAAAGATTAAATAAAAAATTTAATTAAAAGTATACATTTATTTATTCTACTTATTGTATGCCCTTACTTTGCGCTGTTATTTTTTTCTATATTCTGGCTATACGACCCTTTCCAGTCTAATAAAAGCTTTATAGTTCAATCATTTGTAAAAATTGTATTTGGTTAAAATAAAGACATCTTGATTGTCCCCCTCCCCCCCCAAAAAATATATATTTCTAGGGCTTTATTAATATTAAATCTTATATTTACGGATAAACAGAAGTTAATAAAAAATACAGATGTACAAATAGAAACGAGTGTAAGACCTAATTTTAAACCATTGTTGTTGACCCTTTTAGGGCAAACCAAAAGTATTGTAAGAATGCCGGGCGGCCAGTATAACGAATTTACTAAGGTTTCAGCCCATAAATTGTATAATATATATGAAACATCAAAATTATTACTTGTAAAATAGATATAAAAAATTCTCCTTTTAGTAGTCCCCCCCTTCTCATTTTTTAATACCTAATTCAATTCCCCAGTCGTAAAATGTCAGATAAAGAAGTCGTCTCCGACTTTAATTCTTTCTTACCATCCCTCAAAATTTACAACGGAATAAATTCTAATTTTCTGTTCACTGGCCACAAAAAATTTTATCAAATTTAGTTAGCTGGGGCTGCGTTCAGCAAAAATAATGCAACCAATGAACTGATTACTTTAAATTTTCATTTTAATGAAGATTTAAAGTAATCAGTAAAGTAATCAACTTAGAAAATAGCTGGCAAACGTATGCAGCAGAGCTGCTAAGTCCTTGGCAGAAAACTTCAAGCGATACGGACGAGCATATTCCCTGCAAATGAATTGATTCAACATTCCTGTAGCTTAGATTTTGAGCGGTCAGAGTCTAAATTGCGCGACCGAATCCCGTAAGTTTGGAAAGGAATAAAAATAGCAAGTTAAGATTTTACTGAAGGGAAAACTGAAGAGATTCCGCTCTGGAATTGAGGTTCTTTACTTCAAAACTAAACGGATTCAAATTGGAAAATATACTTGAGAAGCGTTTAGGTTAAATTTTTAAATCCATTACATTATCATTTATAAGTATCTAACGCAGGAAATGTTTGACAAAAGTGAATAACAACAACAGAGGTGACGCATTTCGAACACTGACTGTTTAGAAATAGACACGATTTATAGACACACACAAAAAAAAAAATAATTATGTTAATCCTGGTACCAAGAAAATACGTAGCGTCGAATTTCCATCTTATTCTTATACCGTATGTATAATCAGTCTCCTTACCAACCAGCATAGAATATAACAAAAAGTCAAATCCATAAACTTCTTTTTTTCCGGATTCTTTTTAAACCATTTTAAAGAAATTAAACCATTTATAAAAATTCATAAATTTATTTTGGAGATGTTCTATCGGGATTGGAATAGTAAAGCGCCATCACATACGCAACGATAAATCGTCGTTGGCAGTTTTCGCAAATGTGGCAAACGACAATATATCGCCGGGCCTAAAAGGGTTAGCTTTGAAGTATGAGTACATACCTTTCTCTTTTAGTTCCTTTGCTGTAGTTGCATTAAATTCTCTTCCCTGTAATAAAAAAAAAAAAGAGTTCATACATATACATACATACGTATTATATATATATATATATATATATATATATATATATATATATATATATATATATATATTATACACAGTGAACGAAAAAAAAAAGGTGGACAGCAAGGAGAACCCATTTTGTAGTGCAATATTTTAAAAGCGAGTTTTACTTTTAAAATGAAACTTTATTTTAATGATAATTTCTTTCACGATTGAGATGACTGGTTTGAATTTTAAGAAAACACTGCATTTAATTTTAAGCTACTTTAAAGATGAAATTTTGAGATTTGCACAGCCAAAAAACTTCGATATTTTATTCGCACTATACACTGCTTTATGCAAATTTTTAAGACACTGCTGCATTTTTGGCACGAATCCAAGTCAAAGCTTTGAGACTGAACTGTTTGAATTTATTTTTCTTGGTTTAAATTTTGGGAAATAGAGAGAAATCAAACTTCTATAAATATGAAAAACTTAATTGTGAAACTATGGAAAGAAAAGCATAAGAGATATTGCAGAAATTGGGATAAAGCCTCATTCAACAGTGCATTACGTAATTAATGACTATAAAAGGTATGGGTTTTTCCACGGACCAAATGGAAGTGGTCGGCCCGAAAAGAATTCTTCTCCTCCGTAGAGAGACGGATACTGAGGTTTGTTAAAGAGAATCCTACAATTTCTGCAGTAAAGATAGCAAGAGAGTTACAGGAGACATCAATGTGCATCCACAGACGGTAAGACATTTTTTACATTCTACGGAATATAAAACCTATGCACCACAAAAGAAACCATACATATCTGCCAAAAATGTGAAAAACGTCTTGAGTATGCTAAAAACTATTGTAAAGTCCCAAGATTTTTGGAAGTCTTCTTACTTAAGTTATTTTTACTGATAAAGATATTTTTACTTCTTAAGCTATTTTTACTGATGGAGCAAATATAAAACTGTTAAACATGACGATAGTAACGCTATGGTATGGGGTGCAATGACAGCTAGCGATGTTGGAAATTTAATGTTTATTGAAGGTACCATGGACAGTATGGTATATTTAAATGTTCTATAACAAAATTTACCAAGCAGAGCTGTAAAATTGAATTTAAATAGAAACTTCTCTTTTATCCAAGACAATGATCCGAAGCATAACGCTCAGATTGTAAAGGAATGGTTATTATATAATGTACAAAAGGTACAGCCCCATCCTCCATAAAGTTCGGATTTGAACCCTATAGAACATTCAGAGGCGTTTATAGAAAAAAAATCGGGAGAGAAGAAAATAAAAATGAACTAAAAAGTGCTTCAGAATATATGGGACAGTGTACTAACAGACTTCCCTGAAAAGTTGGTCCTTTCGATGAACAAAGGATTATAAGCTGTTATAGCAGCCAAAAGATACCACATGAAGTATTAAATGCTCCTGTTTAAAATTTAAAAGTTACTTTTTGTTACCTTGGATAAATGTCCAAGTTTTTTTTTTTTTTCCTATCGAAAGTGATATTATCCTAATGTTTTTTAAATTTATAGTTTATGTTCATGTGCTACTGAAATTAAAACAAGTTGTTTGATTTATTTTTGAAATTGCATCTTTTCGGAATTTTATTTTAGTTCAAAAGCATAATGTAATGCAAAATTATTAAACGGTGAAATCCTGTAAACTTGCTGTTCAACTTTTTTTTTGGTTCACTATATATATTAGTCGTTTGTATTGTACAGTGGTTAGCATTACAAGCTTCCACGAAACGGGCTTATTTGTTGGTGCTGCTCCTACATAAAGAGTAATTTGGGTTCATCTGTATGATTTTGCCATAATACAATAGTCAATATACTTTCAGTCTGGGGAGGATGAATGCCAAAAGACACCTGTCGCACTTAGGGAGGGAAGGAGTAACTTTTATATTCAGTAATCTCATTTTTAAAAGGAAACTATTAAACTTTTTCTTAAAATATTGGCTTTTGTGCTTCTCTTAATTGCTTAAAAAATTTTTTAATAGAATGCAAGCCAAGTGACATCAAAATATAGTTTAAGAATTTTAAATAAATTAAAGTGATCGATTTCAGCAATTAATATAAAAAACATTCATTTCAACTAAATCAAACATCTTTATGGTGTAATAATGAATAAGACACCTATACATAAAATAAAGCAAAACAGACAGTTGCTTTAAACTGAAGAAGCTTTTCTCCAGTACTAGAAAGTAAGATACAGCAATCTGTTTTTCATTGTTTTATTTTTGCATTTTATAACTTCATCTTTTATTCACAATAGCAGCAACTTTTCTATTGAATTACTGCCGATAATTACGAGAAGGATCAATTCTTTTCACTTTTATCAAAATCTAAACTGTATAAAGATAATTTTGTTGTTAGTAGAATAGGGTACTAGACTGCTAGAATGTATTTCTCAAGAGAATATCTTTTTTGCTTTCTGACATTCAAGAATAATTTTTCCTACCTCCGTCGTTGAACTGTTGTTTTAGTTTTTGAAGGGCGATTTAAAAGAAGGTAATTGCAAGACTAATTTTCCACTGATCAAACGTAAAATTTTTCTTTTGAATCTTTCTTTCGGATATTATTATTATTTTCGTTTAAGATGACGTTAGCTCATTCACGTATTACTGAGAAATAATTCTATAGGAAACTTGACTGCTTCAATGTGTTTTAAAGAGTTTCTCTTACCCCTGGTGATATAATTTGATTTGTCGGTCTCATTAGCCCCCGTGTTGCAAAAAGTAGACCGTAGCGCTCCAAACCAAACCAAACCAAACCAAACCATAATTTGATTTGTTCCCTTTTTAAAAGATACCGCGAAGAAGTAACAGTAGTCAACGTATATGACTGCCATATTGTTAATTCGTCGATTTATTGAATCCGATACATTTTATTTTTGCTGGATAATTGCCGAATAGCCGAAACTCTAGCGTTTGCAGCACGCTCTAAAAACCTTATCACGCGTCAATCTGTACGCGAAGAAAAAGCTATATATTCAGTTTAGGATTCTTTTTCCCGATGAAGAGTGAGCGGATTTCTCGTGTGATAGCGAACATTTTCAACCTACCTGAAAACGCCTGCCTGAACAAAAGTAAGTCGCTTGAGAATGTTTTGCTACCGCACGAAGAATCCGCACCTTCATCGGGAGAAAGGAATCAAACAGAATCCATTGTTTTTTCAATGCATACAGGATTACGTGGGATAAGACCTTAAGATTTCAAACTGTAATATTGGCATAGATATTTACAATTGTTTCGTATATATCTATACCAACATAGATATTTACAACTGTCAACAGTAATAGGCCCTTGTCTTATATCAGTCTTGAGCCCTTGTCTTGAGAGACAAAATTGTGGTCATATTATTCATATCCATCCAATTAATACAGTCTTTTCTTATTAGTTATATCATCCATTTAAGTAAATCTGAAAAACAAATTTATACAATTGAAATGCCTTTTATCCAATTCAAAGCTTAAAAAGCTGTTTTTCAAGTGTTCGACTTTTCTTTCTTGGGTGTTTTGATCAGAGGAAGAAAAAAAACTGATATTTTTAATGTTTTTTTTTTAACTATTCTTCGAGAACACCACCTTTTTGCCTGTTATGTCTTTAATTGCATTCGGCTACTTGAAAGGTATCAATAAAATTGCTCCTGCTATCTGACTGCTAAAAAAATAAACAGCCAAATTGAAATGAAGTACCTCCTTTCTTCACGTTATTGTAAAGGAGGGCATTATCATAAACCCTAATGATAAATATAAATTGCCTTTGAGATATTATTATTATTATTTTTTTTTTTTTGTATTTCATATGAAACGTTTGTACGTCAATTATGGATTTTGTTATGCAAAGAGATACTAAAGTTAAAAAAGAATATCCTCCTGATAAATCGCTATTTTATTCACTGAATTTATTATCTAGGTCACGAAAGTCATTATCTGTAATAATTGTTTACTTGGAATTTAGAATGTAGAAAATTAGAATGTTAAGTGTTATACAACGTGTATCAATTTCTACTCGTCATGTACTTCACCGTTCATGACGTGTTCCCTCAAAATCATTCAAGGTTATATTGATTATTTTTTCAAGTCTTTCCTTTTTATCCACAGTTAAGTAACTTAAGAATCGAGTAAATATTAAACATTAATCAAATACTGAACCTCTTTGAGAACAATGAAGCAGTAAAGACATTCTCCCTTTATCGGATGTGCTGTAGAAACAACAGCTGTTTCGGCAACATCTTGATGAGTAATCAAAGCAGATTCTACGGCAGCCGTTGATAGTAAATGTCCAGAAACGTTGAGCATGTCATCTACTCTACCTGTTATCCAAAAATAGCCATCTGAATCTCTCTTGGCTCCTGTGAGAAACATAAAAATGCAAAAAGACATTCAATAAATATTACTAAAGATATAAAGGTATGGCAGAAATGTTAGAATCTTCTGTAACATTTAGGTTCATCTGATGTTCTCTTACGTTTAGTAACACTAAGTGCAATCGTAAATAGAGAAAAGGGTACGAGTTAGATATGGACTACCTTTATCGGTACTAGTGTCTTCCAGATAATACAATGAATCGTGTGTGGTTTATTTTGTCTTGTAATTTCTTTCGTTTCTAGTCTGTGCAAACCAGCGTTTAAAGTGCTTTGTGGAAAGGAACTATTATGATATGCTATGCTATGAATTTGTAAAAACAGTTTTAACCTGTTTAACTGAATTCAAATACGACCAGAGTTTATATTTATGTATTCTATTTTGCCTTGATGAACCGAAATATGCGTTAATTTTAGATTATTTTAGCTGAATAGGTATTAACTAATTGGCACTAAATGTTTTGCTATGGGATATAAAACTATATAGGCACTAAATGTTTTGCTATGAAATAAAATTAACATGTTATCTTGAGAGGCATTTTGACTTTTAAGAACGTGAAAATCGGCGCCGAGTTTTTAAATGGAGAATACTCATAGGCTCCCAACTAGAATTTAGGACACAGTGCAATGTATTACAATTTTTTGGTTTTATATACAGACATCATTTAATCTGCATTACATTTAGTATTTTGAAGTATATGATCACTTAGTATATAAAATCTGCATTATGAATCTGTACGAATTGGTAATCTCTGACATATACTCATGTTGTTCCTCACTTATGTGTTACCAGTATTGTCCTTTGTGTTATACACTTTTTTTTATTCTCCTTTTATTCTTTATTTGCAATTACTAAATCGAAACTACTATTGTTTGAATTTTAGCTCGTAATTATTTTATTGATTTTTACCTGATAGATATTACGTAAATTCAGATATATTCACCTTACCACAGAAAATATTAATTTTTAAAGTCCCCTTTTGTAAACCTCAAAGTTTTAAAAACAATATTTTAAAAGGTACTTTTTAATCCATAAATGCGTGTTTTATTAATTTATACAATTTTTCAAATAAACACTAGTTAACCGAACGATAACGTTCGTTAACTAAACAAACGGTTAATAGGTTTGTTGAAAGCTTATCTATAGTGTAATTTTGTCAAAAAAAATTATGGTGAATTATTATGCTATTTCTTTGAATCCTTTTGTTTTTCTGGTTTAGATTAACTAAGTAAATGAAATTTCTTCTTTTATACAGCCCTTTTTAAATAATATAATTGGAATAGACAATTTTTTTCATTGTTTGATTTAATCTTAAGATATGTTAAAAAGAAGGATAAAGGATAAACACTAAATGACTGAGGAATAATATTGAAACTAAAAAAAATGAAATGTAAGATAAAAACTGATCTACGATAAACATTAAGAAAATTTGCAATTTAACAAACAACTTAAACAGCAAAACAGAGAGAAATTTTTAAACTAAGATTTGAAAGGGCTATGTTTATGTAATAAATGATTAAAGAGATAAACTAAAATTTAATAAATCATGAGGCATTCGCAAAACCTGTTTCAAGCTATGATATTAATGGCATATCTTATTTCCAATTTTGTTTCATAATCGAATCTAACGTACACTGATCTAATATTCACAGCTGTTAAAGCATACATAGGAACTAAAACTCATTCAAAAACAATAATACGAAAGCGGCTATTTTTCCAGCTCTAAAAATGCAGTGAAATTAACTAAATCATTATTGAAAGCGAAAAAAGGAATGAAACAAAATTTTATGGCATATGAGAAATGATTTGTATGGGTAACCATGCTAGGCATGCTCTGAAGTGATAAAATCGTAAATAAAAAAATAGAAATGTTTAACAACAAACCTAGTCCTCTCTCTCATTGGGTTGATTACTTGAATAAAAAGTCACGAATCAATATCAAGCTAAAAAGTGGAAGAGCTTTGAGTACATCATTACATAGTAACACACTTAAGTCATGAGAAAAAAAAATCAGAACAGGGAAAAATGAGTCAGACTAACGTGAAAGATTATTCCATGGGAATCGCACTAACCAATCAGATGATTTATCATCGAAAACCTATTATTTAAAAAAAAAATCAAAATGCCATGCAACGTTACATGCAGTTTGCGAAAAATACGAGACCTATACACAATTTAAACCGGATTTTTGCAAATAGTTTAGACTAATTAAGAGGTATTCTTCAAAATAAAGTTAAAATTAGAATTTTGAAAACTAGGTTTATGGTCAGTTTATAGCTAAAAGTTGTTTGTAATAGAAATTCCATTTAATAGTTAATGTCTTGAAAAAGCGGTAACCATTAATATGATCTTACAGAAGGTCGTTCCCCCATTATAGAAAAGATTTGTATAGTTAAGTTTTACATATAAATGACTTTTTCCTGTGATTGGCTTCTATCTGGGTTTCCAGGGTTCTTGACAATAGTTCTAGCATGACTTTTCTATGAAAATAAATTTTTTCCTAGTACCAGCATGTCAATTTTATTCCATTACTCTTGGACTGTTTTCCAAAGTTCGTTCAGTGTTCTTGGGTGCCGTTTTTCTAAGGCTAATTTAAATAAACCGAAAGCGCAAAAGTCCACTGGAAAAGCATCAAATAATTTTACAGATATTTCATTAAATAGGATACAATTTATTCCTGTTTCTAACTTTTTCTTTGCTAAATAAGTGAAAGTTGATTTAAACATGCGACTAGAAGCTTCGTCCATATCGAGCTCAATTTTACCAAGAAATTGATTTTTAAATTGGCCGTTGTAACACAATCCTGCAACTATCATGAATCTCTTTAGGAACTATTCTGGTTACTGACGAAGCCCTGTTGGGGTGGTCATCCCCGTCAGTTGAGCAATAGAAAATGGATCTTTTTCTATAAAAGTCGTTTAAATATACCCATGCCTCACCAAGTGTTACAACAAATTTCCGTTTTTCAGCAGCTAGGCCTTTTTATAATTTTCTTCAATTTGTTTTCTTTTAGCAATAGGTATTGGCAAGGCAGATGAAGTTTAGGTTTAAACATCTGTTTTAACTTCAAATATTTATGATTTATTTTACCTACAGTACCAGATGACATTTTTAAATTCGATTCAATGGATCTTTGAGTAAGCGGGTTTTCTTTTAAGGTCAGAGACTTTATTCTCTTGATATTTACCCAAGTTCGAACAGTTTTAAGAAGAGGTTTTGCGGTCGTGTGCCCATTTTTACTTTCTGATACTTTTTTCCTTTCAAATATATTATCTATTTTTGAAATTCAACAACTTTGATTTTTACACTGCTTTATAATTTGTTGATGCGAATATTTCTCCTCTGAAAGTGCAGCTGTGTAACCTTCGATCCATCTATCAATTTTTGAAGCCACTTTCAAAACAAATCTTATTTTACATTCCAATCAAAAGATAACAGTAGCATAGGATTATTCTGAAGTTACCAACTTTCTATTTCTAAATACAAGCGAAAAAATAAATTACAAAATAGCTTCCATAAAATGCGGACGACCTTCTGTAATTGCCCCTTTGTATTCGTCTTACTTTTAAAGCTGTATCTACTTCTTGTTTCGCAGAGTGTGAATTGTATTTTAATTATTGATATCTCGTAAAATAAATTAGAAATAAATATCTTAGAGGATTTTCAGAACTTCCTTTACATTTATTTATTACGTTTCCAATCTGCTACTGCGTTACATAATTTTTCACTTCTCTTTCACTCAAATTCATATATTGCTTAAAGACAAAAACCAACATTACTCAGTTTCAAAAGCCTCACAGTTGTCATAGAAAAGAATTTTTCTATGCTCATTGGCATGTGTGTTTATACACACTTCCAAGAATATAACAGCCATAATTAATAGAGTAATTATGCGAGTCGTTTTTCCTCCTGCGAAGAAATTTTACCAAAAGAAAAAAATCAGTTACACAAAGATTGCTTTTTTTTTTTTTTTTTTTTTTTGTCTAAGTTGCGAAAAAAAATTGTTACATATCTAATAATTTCTCTGATTAAACTAGTTTCCTGTGGTTAGGATAAAATTCTGCCTTCTAATTAGGCTTAATTTATTCGCTAAATGAGTTTTTTCCTTCATCAGCTTTAATATACTTTATTTCTACATATATTCGCGTGTTTCGCATTCCATATTTTAGCCTATCATGCATGCTTAGCGATTTTGATCTTTTAATGAAGGAAATATTTCAGCAATAGTCTGAATAGTTAATAGCATGCCTGAAAAGTAGTTGGTTCTATCATGTGAATAGGAATTTGTTGGATAGGCGAGAAAAATAGGTATTTATTACTGGTTAAAGATTTAAGTTTGGTTATAGTTTTAAGGTCTGGTAAAGGATGTGGAAGTTATGGAAATGATTGCTTTGAATTTACTTGTCAAATGATTTGCGAATGAATGAATAAGTAAATTCCATTTTCTCAAAATCGCAGGTACACCAGTGGAAGGAGCAAGAAATGCTTAGTGGGCAGGTTAGATTTTTCAAGACTTATTCGAATGACCATCAAAATACCGATAAATAATTTCCATTTATGCTATAGTGCTTTTGCCTTGCTCATATTGTTAAATAATCCCTGTAAAAATCGATAAAAAATGATAAATTTTGTTGAATGCAAACATTTGGTGACGATTACCAAGAACATCGCTAACTGAACTTACATTTCGAGAGTTGGTATCACCAAATTAAACATTAGAATATTCTTTAGTCGCATTAAGAAACTTTTTTGTCTGCATGAAATTTGTACTTTACATACAAAATTTGTTGATAGAATATTAGCGATATAACGTTTATTGTATAATGAAAATTAATCGAAAAATAAAAAAGCTACACAATGTGAGAATATGGAAATATTTTAATGATTCGTGGCATATACAGTATATAATTAATCGCAAAATATCTTAAAGAAATTTAAAAAAATGAATGAATTAGATATTTCAAGCAATGTCGTCATAGTGCTAAAAATGTTAAAACCTTAGAGGTATGTACACTCTGTGACGTCATTTGTAATTTTAGAAACACGTTATCTGGCTATTTTATTTTCCTCTAATGACATCATAAACTACCGACAAATTTATTGTCTGCGATTGTAAAAATGTTTGAAATAAAAGAATAAATGTTTCTACATTAGGAAATTTCTTATTTTACAAATAAAAAAAGGATCTCCATGATTGAAAAAGAAGGACCCCTGAAAAGGGATTAAGGAATGCTTTGAGAAAGTTCTAGTGTAACCAGTGCTAATCTACGGTCTCTAAAATATAATTAAACTGAATTTCATCAATATCAGACAAAAATTGAGGGATTGTTTAGAGGTCAAAGAAAAAATTTATATACATATATATATATATATATATATATATATATATATATATATATATATATATATATATAAATATAAAGTTTGCGAGATATTTAAAATAAATCTTAAGACGTTCTTTAATTAGCAATATGTAAGACTAAAATGAATTTTGTAAGTGTCATGCGGCTTAATTTAAACGTTGTTCCATAAAAAAAAAATATTCCCACGAGTGTGTTATTTAAATATTTAAGTTTAATTTCAAACGCTTCAGGGCTGAATATAAAGAATTAAACTGTTGTAATCCAACAAAATTTGGTAGGTTATATCAGTTCTGCAATTAAGGTTCCGGAAAAATTTCTGAACGTTTAGAGTAAATTTACCATTGAACTGTAAAAGGACCTCCATGATCAGCTATGGAGATTAGGTTTGGTAGTAAATGATTGTTACTAATGGAAAAAAAATCGTATAATGGAAAATTATCGTTGAACTGAAAAGTGATTTAAAGTGACTCCGGAGATTATTAAACAGTTCAATAGAAACTTCTCGCAGAACCCTTCAAAAATTTTTCGGAACCGAGGTTGAAGAACATAGGCATTTTGTGACTCGAACTCTATTCAGAATGTAACACAAATGAGCAAAGTAATGCCCTTTTAAGGGACACATCATTTGTAAATCTTCAAAAATTCAATTTTTTGAGTTTTACATTTTTTCAAAATCTGGCCATTTCTGAATCGTTTAAAACAAACCTCATTTAAATATTTGAGTTAAAACCTGTACAACTATACAATACTTGCATTTAATATCATAAATTTTAAGGAAACTAAAAATTTTGAATAATTTTTACTGAAAATTTTGTTTTTTCAACCTGCGCGTACTGTAAATATAAAATCTATTGCACGTATTCATTTCAGATTTTTACACAGTAAATACATTACTTACGATGAAACTACCTTTTTTTTTTTTTAGTGTTTATAGTATTTGCAAAGGATTTTTTAAACACTTTTTTCAGATTTTTAAACACTTTTTTCAGAAATTCAATCCCCTGGTGTAATACAAAAAACAAAAATTTTAAATGCAACTCACTTTGTGTTATAAGTCTGCTTGCTCACAGTGTGTCAGAAAAATTTTAAAATATTTGAAACAAAGTCTAACTTTTTTTACTTTTTATATAAAGTTCTTACTTTTATAGAAACAAAGTAAATTTAGCAAAACTAATTAAAAATAGACAACAAACTTTAAAATCCCATGTATTTACGAATACATGGGACAAATTTACGAATACGAAAAAAATCTTTCATTTAAAGTTGCTTAAAGGTGATGTGTACCCTTAAAATTTTCTGAAATGTTTATCAGGTTCTTTGAACACATGTTATTTGGTTGCTAAAGTATTTACCAAAACCAAAACAATAACTGAAAATCAAATGGCGAAAGGGAAAAAATAACGATTAATCTACCCCCATTGTTTCTCTAACTCACTGCTAAAGTTTCGCATATGAAAATTAGAATTTAATTACATTCATTATTTATTGTTAGAAGTTTCTCTCATCAATGCCAGATGTTGACCATTTCAGGCTTTTTCAGGAGTTCTGCTCAGTGTTTATCTTCAAAACTATATTATCCTTCGTGGAAATGGAAGTCAGATACATATCATGAATGTTCCAAATAAAAATTACCCAAAATCTTGTTTACCTTTTACATCAAATTACTGTAACAAAGTATACTGGATTTAGCTGCAACGTAAAAGAAACCCTTCTGATATAATTTTTAATGATTAGCCAATGGTATTTTTTTTTTTTTTTTACTCCTCGAGAAGAGTACGCTATCGACAGATCCACGTGTCCCAAAAATTCACCGCAACGTTTCATATAAACCTATATTTTCAAAATAATCACCTCTGATGCTTGAAAATCTTGAGTTTAATTCTCCATATAGTTTAAAATAAGTTTATATGCCTCAATGCAGAATTAAGCTCCAATAATTGAATTGCAATATTGTATATGTGTAACCCCCCCCCCCAAATGGATACAATAATTTCCTTTTGTTCGTAATTAGACGATTTGTTAATTTCTTAATTGAATTTTACCCTGCACTTCCATCCATCGATAAGCCAGGCCTTCAAGGGAAGTACGTGTTATACAAGTGGAATAGTTTATTTTGTCAGTTTCTGATTTCAGCAAATGAAACTCCAAAAGATGAATCCCTAGAGTGCATTTGACATTATAAAAATGATAAAATTTCAGGGAGTTTGGGTAGATTTTTCCTACCTGTTTACACTTAAAGTATCCAAACTAGATCTCAATTATTCTATACTATGAACCACAAAATTTCAAAAAAACTCACTATAATACCTCAAGTTCGGGTTCCCTTTGCATACTCCTTTGATTTTGGTGTTACGAAGGTATTTATTAGCGTCATAAAATTTGTTCATTTGGAATCAAGATCTGGACCTGGAACTCAAAGAGCTAATCGAAGAGGAACCGAGACTCCTTGAGATACGACAGAAGATAGCCACATATAAACCTAGCAAGACCCAAGCGAGAAGCGCCAAGCCCGAGAAGGGAACATTCGTGTTTGCTTAAGAAAGCGTTTCTTAGAATTTAGTTAACCTTTTTCACTTTATGTCTCCATAAAGTCGCCACAATACTACAAATTTTATATACATGCGAGTACAAAGGATTAATTACATTTCTCCATCTTTACTTTATACATAAGGCTTTTTTTAAAAAACTTTTCCTATATTGTGTTTTATTATTTCCTGAAATTTTGTCATCCGTTAAATTCTTGCATACACAGGCGCTTTTTTTTTCGTGATTAGTCTTTCAACCAGCTGTACGATGCAGTGCTTGTGTGTGTAACGATGAGAAAGATGAAGAGTCCAAGATATAGAAAATACTTTAAGCTACTCTAAAATTTATTTCATCATTAAAAATGAATGTGTCTGGTTGTTTAATAACATGTCCTATAACTTATTTTGGAGGAAGGTAGGAAGGGGTTTTTATTTATCAAAAATTGAGTACCATAATCCCATAACGTTGATTAGAATTGGTATTATATGATTTATATAAGTCAGATTTATGATGTGTGAGTATTAATTGAGGAATATTAAAGAGGACAGACCGAAATTAAACCACTTCGTCCTATTCATATTATGTTTTAACGAAATTTTTAAGGCCAAAAATATTGAAGTTTGACCATACTATTAATGACATTTTTTGTAATACATGTAATACCCGAGTGGATTAGAAAAACATGTCATAAAAAAACATTTTAAAACTCTGTATTCAATTTTTGATCTGTTAAAATATATACCCCAATCCCGCGTTTTGTTATTATACTTACCATCGCCTGTGCAGTAGAAACCAGGGAACTTTTTGAAGTAGGTTGTTTCATAGCGTTCTTGAGAACCATATACACTTCGCATCATTCCGGGCCACGGTCTTTCAAAAACCTGAAAATAACGCATTCTGTAAAAGCTTAGCAGCTTAGGTGCAACATTTAGAGTCTGTTCTTAGTTAACTATTGAGCCTAGCGTCCATGTTTAGAAACAGTTAAAAGTTGTTTGTAGAATTTTTATGTTTTCTAGGAACGATTTTTCCTTTTCAGAGAAGAAAAACAACAGTTTTATAGACAATATCCCAAAATTTTTTATCTGCTATTTTTCCTATAATTTTGTCATTTAGAATGATATTTTATGATAGTTTGAGACTCGCGCAGAAATTTATTTTTTCATCAACTAAAATCATGACAAATAACTATATTATAACTTCCCATTACAATATTGTGTTAAAGTATGATGGCAATTACGGTATCCGAACACATTCAACTTGCGTTTTTCAGATAAAACTCATAAAATTTGCTTTTGTTTTATTGGATAGACAATTTATTTAGCTACATAAAACATATTTGCTTTAACCCGTATTACAATTAGATGCGAAGATATTTAGGATTTCAAGAAGGCTTTTATAACGGAAGTAGACATTTAAATGTTTCAAAGCATGCTTAAAGTTTGTAAATACAGAGTTTCATTTGAGAGTATAATCTCAATATGCCTTTAATAATATATTTGAAGTTATTAGTTGTCAAAGAACCTGCGTGAAAACACTAAGATACTTTTTTTTTCGCTGGACATTCAAACACTGAGATTAATAGCTTGGGGGCATGTATATCTGTAACATAATTTACCAAAGACTAAGGCTTTATTAGACAAATTTCATATTTTTGGAATCAATCTTGGCATACACACACTTAAGGGTTTTTCAGACCTAGGTGCTGAAAGAGTCGGTAGGTCAAAACGTCATTCATTGTCTTGGATAAAAACTGTCGTGGTAAAGAACAGAAAGTTAAAAGAAAATTAGATAAAATTAAACGAGATGAAGTTATAACTTATGGAGAGAATTTTAACCTTCGAAGTACATTATTTTCATAAAATATAGAGAAAATATTCTATAAATGAGCTTCTCAAATTTTTCGTATATATTGCTTACGTCAGATGAGATATCTCAATGTTATCTTTTGAATTATTTCATTTTTGTGAGACTATATTTTGTAAGCATGTTTAAAAAACTCTCTGAATGTGTTCGGATTCCTTAAATTTGTTACAGCAAAGCTTCTATTTTATAAATGCCATTGTATGATGTTTAAAATGGTAGCTCGTCACTAACGAGGATATTCCTTTTACTCCCGGGAATCCAAAAGAAGGTAGATTTAAGATATTCATCAATATTTATTAGCAGAATTTAAATGGGCGTTAACAGTTTAATTTCTTTATCATAGCCATTACAACTTATATCAATATTGTATTCTTATGAGGGCAGTCAACATTCAGTATAACCCACTAACGTCCATTGTCTTTCTTTGAAGACAGTCAATAAAAGTGTAGAGTTGTTGCATTTATTATAATTTTTCGAGCTTTGCGCTTTATTTTTCACATCAGTTAAATTCCAGATGAATAATTATAGCAATCACAAGACTTTCAGAGTTAACTGTTTACATATAACAAATACATTCTATGGTTTTTTTTTTTACACGAGAATCTGTCCTTATTTGTGAATTGTTTCTCATTTTAAAACTAACAAGAGAGTTACTTGAATTTCATTTTTTAATACCAGGATTCCATAACTTAGATTTGAGCTATTGATTAATACATATTCAGGTCATTTTTTGCGGTCTTTATAAAATTGAGCTTGTAACCTGGTCGTCCAAGTACGAAGAAAAAGTAAAAATAAACTCAAGGGAATGGAGTTTAATTATGTATCTGTGATAATATGAAGATTAACACAGTCAAAACATATTAGTTTATAAGGAATAATTAAACTATGCAATTCCTTATAGTATAGTTTACTATTTTAAACCCACCAGAAATTTATAAAAAAATATTTTAATCACTAGAGAAACTTCCGTTATCATTTAAAGGGAACCGTCATATGAAATTATCTAGTATTTTACAAGTTAAAGCTATTTTTTTCTAGACTTCTTTTAATTTTAAAATGTTCCGCAGTTACTTCAGAGTACGTAAGAAATCGCTTTACGACATTTAGATGACAATTATGATAGCTTCTATTTGCGTCATTGATTCTGTTTCGTCTTGACAACCACTCTCGTTATCTATACTTCCAAAATCATTAGTTTTTAAATTCCCTAAACATATCCTGTAACGGACGCATTCAAATTAATAGCGCAGATCATTATCAAAAGTTACGTATTCCCTTTCGTCTCCTATCAACTGTTTAGATGTTCACACCATGGTACACTATCACAAATGTTACGATCATCATGAACTAAGGTTGAGTCCTATTTTGTACGAGAGCAAAGCCAACGTGATGAAAGCAATATGAAATACACTTCTCGGATACTATATTCCAACTTTTAATAATGACTGAAAGGGTATTGGATTATGGAATTCAAAAGAGTTGTGAAATTTCTTGAATAAATGGCTTTCGATATCAAAATCAAGTGACCGTATAAGGCAATATAGAGTTAACTTGACACTATTTAGGCAGTTCCTATTAACATAGCTGTTCAAAAGCGATCGTATATGCGGGTTGATATTATCAGAAGACGACCATATAAGGAGTTTAAAATTACTATAGTATTTTAGTAAAGTAATTATTAATCTTAATTTAAAAAAATCATATTTAAATAATAGGCAAAACTTTCCTTTCTTTGCAACTTTTCAATTCTTTTTATGTAATAAGAGTATTTTGAACAAATTGCCATTCTAAATTCTATCACTTTTATATTCTTCCAAAACATAACTATGCTGTACAGCAATGAAATTATATATCTTTGGCATTTACAGTAGAAGTACACTAAATTAGATTCATCGTGTTCGTCAGTGAAGATGTTCGTATAGAATTATGATGGGAATCAGACTGAAAAGACTAGCTTTTGTCGTGTTTACTAAAACAATTAACTATAAAATATTTAAAAGCTTCTTTCAAGGAGAAAACTTTTTCCAATCCCTTATTTACGAAATTTGTATTGAATTTCGTATGACATGCTTTCGATATGTTGTTGACTGAAGAGAAATCCAATACTCCAAGTGGATAACAATATTACTAAATTTAGTACTACTCTTTACAATATTACTACAATTATTTCTACCCTAATATTACTAATCGTAAACAATATGGCTAATTCTTTCTGGTTTGAAAAATTTTAAGTACGCACACAGTATGACATGAAAAAAAAATTTAAAAAAAAAAACCTTGTCAGATTTGTTAGGTTTGAATATTTTATTGTTTTACATTAAATAAAATTTTCTGTCAGTTTAATGCCAGATTTTTTTAATAATTCCTTGAAATATAGTTCAGTTATTTTAAATTAACATAAAATAGTTAACCCGTTGCTCTTTTTCAATTATTTTATGGAGGATTTACTGAACACACGATCAAACAATTAAAACCAAAAATGAACCGCCAGTATCCGATCAATCACTAAGAAAAAAGCAGTCATAAAAGCTAAGCTCTTCACTCCCTGCCTGACCTTTTCCTTCAACATATATCTCAAAATAGAATGGAGAACTCATGTTTATCCATTCTCGCAGTGAACATTGAATACCCGTGTTTATATAATTAAATCACCGGAAATTTCATCCTTAGCATTTCCTAAGTGGGATTTAGAGACGGAAGAGCTGGGAGTAACCTCATGTTTTAAAAAACACGGGAATTTTACACATAGCCAGGAACCTAACAAATCCGATTTCTGCTTACTAATTTACTTGAAGTCAAGTTGACAGGGCACCAGAAAATCAAAGTATTATATTAATTACCAGATAGCCTTCTCCGGGACCTTTTATTTCCTTTCCATCTTCAGTCAAGAGTTTAGCAACGACTCCAAAGAAAGGGAATGTCTGAAAAAAAGGTGGAATTTATGATTTTAATAAAAAAAAAGGCTTGATGTGTATAATTAATTGCACCCACAGCATGGCAAAGAAAAATTATGCGATTTTAATGAAATGTCTAAGATTTATGCTAGAAGGTATAAACGTTTGTGCCCAAATGTAGTAATACATTGCAACTAAGGCACAAATAAAACTATTTGAGCTTTACTTACGTTGACTTCACACTTTATTGCTATATGAGCATTTATTTCATTTTGATAACAGAGATAAACCAAACTATTTATAGACTGTAAATACACACATATGTACAATGAGCTTCAAGAATGAGATCAATCCTTTAATAAACTGTAGCCTAATTCTTTTCAAAATGTTTCATACCGAACATACATATATATTATAAATACATATTATTTATACATATATATACATACATATATATATATATACATACATATATATATATACATACATATATATACATACATACATATACATATATATATATATATACATATATATACATATATATATATACATATAGATATACATATATATATATATACATATAGATATATAGATATATATATATATATATATACATATATACATATACATATATATACATATATATATATACATATACATATACATATACATATACATATATATATATATATACATATACATATACATATATATATATATATACATATACATATACATATACATTACATATACATATACATATACATATATATATATACATATATATATATACATATATATACATATACATATATATATATATATACATATATATATATACATATACATATATATATACATATACATATATATACATATATATATATACATATACATATATATATATACATATATATACACATATATATACATATATATATATATATATACATATATATATATATATATATATATATAATATACATATATACATATATATATAATATTTTTTATTTGTAACTTTCTTTGGGAATCATTCAATTTTTAGAGTTTGCCATAACATTGTAAAACTTCATTTAATAATAAGTATTAGCAATAATTAAATAAATTAAAACTATACGTAATGAATGCTACACAAATTTTTAAAATAAAACAGTATCATTCATGCTTTTAAAAACTAAAAGTGCAATAGAATTTTTATAATCTAAGAAAAAATTCATACAATCAAATTTTCACGCAATTTGTTCCTTTTAATATTCTAAGACATGGAACTTGGAAAATTTTATGAACAGGTACGCATGTACTGGTGCGTACCAGCTGAATCCCGTGACTTATTTGATTATGCCTGTTTACCTCGAAAAATCTTATTTCTATAGCTCTGCAATTTCGATTAATATCTCATTTCCCTCTGTTATTCTCAACCATTTTCCTGTAAAAAATTCTTTATCTCGAAATTTGAACTTCGTCACTGGTAAATTTGAAGTACGGCTATATATCATAATTTTCACTCCACATTTTTAAGGCAATCGAAGACGAGTTTAGCCATGTGTAAATATGGATGATTCTCGTTTTACTTCTGGTGTCTTAGCAGACAAAGAGTTAATCAAAGACATGTTAATTGATTTTCATAATAGCGATGATTAAACATAAAAAAACACATTTCTGAAGTCCCAACAAAAGATATGGAAAATGCTAAGAAATTTCAACACTAAAGAAATGCTGATGAGTTTTGGTCTCCATCATCGCCAAATTAAAAAAGGGACCACGGCATGACTTTGTATTAACAGACTTTTTCATTGCGTTATGCAATTCTATATTGCATTAAATTTTTATATTTTATTTACTTACGATGCTATCATTGATTGAAGCATTCACTCTTCTGAAATGAAATGCCCTTAAAATGATAAAACCTGCATATCAGAAACTGTATATCTACTTATTTTTTTTTCATTCCAGCGACATTAAGAAGGACAGGTTTAACTTTATTGTAAAGAATAAGAGCTTTTCTTTCATAATTATTAGTTTTCATTAACACTGTTTAAACAGTGGTAACTAGCAATATTTTAAAAGAATAAGTTTGTATCATTTGATGTTCCATTGTTAACTTTATTTATTTTTTAAATCAATGGATTACAGACTAATTGCTTACCGCAGATCCTGGTTTTAGTGGCGTACATCCTGGTAGAGGCGTAATAACAATTCCTCCCTGTACAAATATAACAAGAAAATATTTTTTTGATTATATATATATATATATATATATATATATATATATATATATATATATATATATGGACTGAAGCCCATGTTAATACTTAAAATTTAAAATATTCCATGAAGGGAAGTCAAATACTCTAGAACAATAATTTGAAGAATAAAAATTATAAGAAAGAATCATCTGTAAATTATATGATCATATAAATAAGATAATTATATAAATATCATAACTATATTATTTATATAATCATCTTTAATTACAGATAATTATATAAATTTATAAAAATTTTAATTATATTAAATTTTTTTTTATGTTTTAGGTTGTTGAATTATGCTATCAGGAACAGTTTTTGGCTTATTTCCCTAAATTTTTCATTTGAATTTTTTTTCAATTGAAAGCAGAATATTGTGTTTATTTTTCCAAACTTTAAGTTACATTTGAACATAAAATATAGGTTTCAATTATAAAAATATTAAAATATTTTTCGATGCTGTAAGTATACTTGAAGTTGGCAGTGGACTGTCAAAACCAATTTACTTTGTTTTTAATTTATATGCTCAAAAGTTTCATAAAGCTTTCATAGTAAACCATTATATCATTTTTCCAACACAAAATGACTATAACAGTTCTTTTGAGAACAGAATTAATTGATTTTACATTTTAAACCATATTAATTAGAACTAACTTTTATTTTATATTCTATAAAAATAACTAGAAAATTTCAAACACATCTAACAGTTATAAATGCATCTTCATTTACAAGGGAACTTTGATCTATCTTTTTTCAAGCGGAAAAAAACAGTAAATGAGGAACATGAATATAGAAATCCCTATAATAAATTATTCACAGCACTTTTTAAAGGTATTTTACATTTTATGAAGCATATTTAGCATATTTAGAATTTTACTCAACACTTTCTTAGATATTTTCTAATTGATGGCTATTTTGTACAAGTAATCACCCGACTGAAAAAAAAGTGTTACTCCAAATAACTAACACAATGGTAGACATGGTAATAAGGTTAATATATACAGAGTATCCAGGACCGTAGCCAGGATTTAGTTTGGAGTAGGGGGGGGGGCTCAAACTGGACCAAGCTCCCTCGCGATATATCAATCTTTTCTTATGGGTCAGAAATTATATAAAACTTAATATTTAATGTTAATACTTTTACTGAAAATTATATAAAAAATATTATACATATTTAAAAGTTCATGTAAAATCTTGTATAATATATTTCACTAAATGTGTAAAAAAAATGTATTGATCAAAAATATTAAAATTAAAAAGTAGATTAAAAATTAAAAAAAATTTTCTTCTAAAATTAAATTTAGATTAAGTATTTTTGAAAATATACTTTTATTTCAATGTTAAAATGCAATACAGTGTATGCCAGAATTTTGGAGGGAGGGGGACTCGAGTCTGCAAAGACCCCTCCCCCTTGGTCTGCAATCCTGAAACTCAAATGGTGAAGTGGTATTTACACAATTACTAATAAGGGAAAAAAAAGTGAAAACAGTAAAAACGGGAGTAGAATTGAGGATGCAAATTGAAACGGATGCAAACAAATTGAACACAGGCGAAAAAAAAATGCTAAAATAGCAAAAACGATCATACGATATTTATACGATAGTTATAAATTTTAACAGAGCAACAACAGGAAAAAAAAATTAAATGGTAATGGGTATAATGTCCACCATTTAAAACCAACAAGAAGAAACAAATCTCTGACAGTGTTAAAAAAAAATCTTTTTTGCAGCTTACGATTTTGTACTTCGAACTGGGAAACTCATTTCCCACTTCTATATTCCCCCAAAACGATACTTCCGAGAAGACAAAGCAACAGGACCGAGAGTTTTAGACGATTAATGATGGAAAACGAAAATTTCGGGAAAGATGAATGTGGAAAAAAAAATAACTGATTCCATGTGGGTCTGTTCGAGCTGCGGTAGCTCAGTCTGCAAAGGCAGAGTTCTCTTAACTGAAAAGTTGCGGGTTCGGGGCTGGAGCCGGCCTAAGTTCAGCCATGTTCGCTAAAGGTGACTGGGGCACGTAAAATAGGTTCGTGTTCACAATGTCCTCCAAGTTCTCAAACGATACCTTCTGCTTGGTCCGTGCTTCAAAATTACGAGGACCCAGCGAGGGTAAGGCTTCTCGCTTCCGTACCATACCTTAAGCTATACGTGCTCCTCCGGGTGGTGCTAAATGAGTAATAGGTTCGCAGCCTTGTTAACGCGTTAGAATAATGTATCGCGTTCTGCGTTGGAAAAAAGTGTGGGTCTGCTCAGTACTAAATCAATAAAATAATCAACAATAGATCAAAATCCCCTTGTATTAATAAAAAAAATAATTTCGAAAAACGTTTAAAGATCTTATTTGAATATATTTTCATTATATGTTTTAGTCATAACAATATTCACAGCAAAAGGATGGCTATTTATGTTTTTTTAAAAAAAAAACTCTGGATTCTGCTGAGTTATATCTCACGATTCACTGATATACAGATTTAATTTTTGTTCTTGGAGTAACATCACAACAATGAATAATAATTAATACTGACCGTAAAATTTATTTACTAGCGGCTTACAACAAGATAAGACAAAAACGGGTGGCATATCTTTTATCTTTAATGAACATATTCTACCAAGTCGACGATAATCCTGTTTTACATCTACATTTGATGTAGGAAGTATTGTTTCCACTTAAAAAAAAAAAAACTCATTTACATTTGAGTGGAGTAGCATACCATCTACAGTCACCATTCGTTATAGGTCTAATTCCGATCAGCTGAAAGTCCACTGTCAACTTAATCCTCTGTTTACTGAAGAGTCTTTGAAATCTCCAATTTTCGTGTCCTCAGACAACCTAATTTTGCTTCCCAAGAACCTAACGAAGCTTTTAGATTTCATACGATATTTAAAACTTTCATTCCAAGTTGAAATTTTTAAGCTCTTCTTGGGTTTTAATATCCACTGTAGAAGCACGCATATAAAAAGAATTGTGTTATTTATTTAATCTGTCATGATTTAGTAAATAAAAGGGTACAAAACATAATGTACAACTGTTTATTAGGTATTTCAAAAAAAGAATTATAAAATAAATTAAAATATTTTATTAGTATTTAATTATTAATTTGCTCACGAAACATACCGTTTCGGTTTGCCAAAATGTATCAACGATAGGGCATCTTTTGTCTCCGACTACTCTATAGTACCACATCCATGCTTCTGGATTAATTGGTTCTCCAACACTTCCCAGCAGCCGGAGACTTTCACGGCTCGATCTACAATACAGAATCTTTAGTAACATGTAAATATTCTCTAAACACTTAACTAGTAAAAAGAAAAGTTTACCTGCTAAAAGTTATTCTGTAATTGAAAGCTTAATTATAAGATAACAAATGTCGTTCTTTTGTCTTCTCATACTCCGCCGGAGGATGGCTGAACAGGCAAGGCGATGTCTTTTGGTACCAAAGTCCGCGGGTTTGAATGTCGTAGCAAGCATAGATATCCGAAGCAAATCGAAAGCAACTTTAAGCAGTAGATCCCGGTCTAATAAGCACTCTCATTGCAAAAAATAACCATAACGCACAAAATAAAATTTACATATTCCATCGAAGATTACTTGTTAATTTTAAGATTCATTATGCAAAAAAGTTTCCTAAACAAATTCTCTCCCCACCCCCCAAATGACAGTCTGATTTTAAAGAAATCCTTTAGAATCTATGTTTTAAATCAATTTATAATTCGTTAAAAAAAGGGATATGTTTAACAAAGAGAGACGGATATAATTAAATATATCCAATAGTTTATTTTATATTACTTTATCTACTTTATACGAAAAACATATAATTATAATTAAATGAAACACTGAAAGATCAGAAGAAGAGCAGGACATGTTGGATGATGTTTTGCCTTTTATTTCTAAGACACGTTTTTATTAGAAAAAAAAAAAACGTATATGAAATATTTTACAAAATATAGTTTTTTTATAGCTTCGGAGCTGGAACAGATTTATTTTACATTATTGTGGAGAAGGGAAGACAGTTTATATTTTTGTCTAGGGTGAGATAGGAGTCTATGTGAGATATAAATGATAGCTTTTATTAGAAAAATTAATATTTACTACTGACATAAATAAGACTGCTCTCGAAATTTCAGTTCCCGTCACAGTCCTGTCCTGTTTAGAATGGCAAAAGATAGCAATTAGTGATTGATTTTTAACTGTTATTTATGTAAAACAATATGCGGCACCTTTTTCTGTATAAACATAAAAAGTAATTAGCTAAAAGTTTAATTTTCATTACTACAAAAATTGAACTAAAATTGTAAGTTTAATTCTATTTATACGTCTCTATACTAAATAAACAGATAGTCTTATGTGTATATATATATATATATATATATATATATATATATATATATATATATATATATACACATACATAAATGTGTATGCGTGTTGTATACAGGGCCGGCTCTGGGCTATTATCCGAGTGCAAGACAGTATTTGATCAAAGTTCCACGTTGGAACATGTAATTCGACACAACTGTTTAAAAAGAACTTAAAAACTGACAACACATTGTGTGCAGGTACATTTCGAAGCGGAATTGTACCGGGAGCGGGCGTTTTGCGCGCAAATTTAGTTATTCAGTTAAATCTCAATAAATCGAAAATTATTTAATTTTTTAACCAACTTTTCGTATTTTACATTGAAATATATAAACAAATATATAAATAGAAATATATAAATAACAACCATAAGATTTTTGTAAACAAAAAATATATTTTTCAGTGGATAAATTTATAATAGTATCGTAAATATGAAAAATCAAATAGAAATAGTAGTATATAGTTTTAATTTTTTGCCGATCTGTGGTTCCGCATCGACTGATGTAAAAACTAGTTTTTGTCTAAATTTTTCCAGAATCTATGTAGTAGACAAGAACATTCGGCTTCGTTTTCCTGTATATACCGTTATTTTTGTACCCACAAACAAACCATGTTGTTAGACTAACCCGTACTAGTACGTGACCCGCGCTCAAGTATCAATTGTCAGAAAACGTACTAGTACGTGTACCGCATACAATGTGTTAAAAGACAAAAAGCGGAAATAGTACATACCCGCGATTCTCAACTGTGTGCCGCGTCAATAAATCAAGTAAAATCAAAAGTTGTGAAATCATGAAATAAAGCATGGAGATACTTCATCACCATTGTCGAAAAGTGTTAAGCATTACCTTCGTATTCATTTGAAGGTGCGACCGATCATCTACTTTTGCGTTTCCTCTCATAAACTGGATGCGGCAACACTCTTGTGTACTGCGAACGTATGCCGGGGGTGCCCTTGCGAAAAAAAAGTTTTGAAACAGCTTGGTCACACTATTGAGAAAAAGTGTTTCCAAGGATTTAAAAAAGAAAGGTACATTAAAAGAAAAATTTTCAAATACACCATTTGCTATTCCTAGTTGATTGGTTTGGTTTAGAGCGCAAGGGTCTATTAATTTGCTCACAAGTTCTTAGTTGAAAAACACTGGTTGATGTTTTTAAGAGTTGGGGATTTAATAGATTTATAACACTGCAATTCCTTTACAGAAAAAATTCTTAACAGACATGAGGTATATCTTGAAGTAACGGTAAATAGAGATTTCTTCAGGGTAGTGTGTTGTGCGTGCGTCGTGAGAGAGAAAAAAAGAGGGGGTGATGAGAGAAATCAATTATCGATAAGCATTGTTCTCCGGGAAATTTCTCGCATTAAAATGAGGTTGTTTCTAAACTTACTTGGTCACATAATCTTCGCTGAAGCGCATAAGAGCTCTAATTGCTGTTGGAGCCGTGTAGAAGATGGAGACTCTATATTTATCAATTATATTCCAAAATCGACTAGCATCTGGATGGAAAGGAATGCCTTCGAACTAAAAACAAAACAAAAACACTTTAAATTCAAATTCTGAATCAATTTTAATTTGACAATTATAAACAGTATCCCGGCCCAACAAGATGAAATTTGATGTAATTAACATTACGCAGAGCTACTTGTATTGTTGAAAAAAATACATTGTAATGAGTTCCTGTAGTTTAAATGTTGTTAATATATTCTAACCCTTACAAAGATCGTGGGAAGTACACTTCCAACATTACTCCATCACTTAAAATATCCATAGTAAGCTATTTTACCACCTTTTACTTGGTCTGCAAATTGTTAAGTTCAGGAATTACAAAAAGTACAATAAAATCTTAACAATAGACAGTGAACGGAGGAAAGGAAATTACAATAGGCAACTATTTACTAGAACAAAATTAACCTTTTAAATATTTAGACTGACAAAGTGTGCAAAATTTATTTAAAATAATAACATTTAGGGATTCATTCATTCGAAAAGAGCAGATGATAACTTACCATAACAGATGTCGCGCAATTTAACAGTGCTCCGTAAGTCACATACGTATGCCCAGTGATCCATCCTATATCAGCAGTACAGAAATATATATCATGTTCTCTGTAGTCAAAAACGTACTTGAAAGTAGTATATGCATATACCATATAACCGGCAGTTGTATGCAATATCCCTTTTGGCTTCCCAGTGGAACCACTAGAAAAATGAAAATACAAAATTGCCATTAACTTAAAATAAGGTTCAGAAACAAATTAACTTAAAGGTATCTTATGTAGCATAGGTATACTTCTTGAAATAATCCAAAGTAGCTGATTGTAATAATGTTTCGTACCTTAACAAGTCCTCAATTTTTGTTGTTTTTTAATCAAAAAATTATCTCCTACATTATAAAATCCTATAAATAATACCTAGATTATAAACAATGTTCCGTCAGTAAGATAGCGAAATTAAATTTGATCTAAGGTTCGTCAAGGGCTAAATTAAGAATGATATTTAGTTTCCATGTTATATCATGTCGGTTCGTTGGCTGGTTTGTTGGAACGCTACGGTCAGCAGTTTTGCTACACGAGGACTAATGAGCCGGCATCCCCTCCTTAAAATCGATTCCAAAAGGTTACAAACATCCATGACAGCCGGGGGATCCGAGCCTGCAAACTCCTGTACCGAAGAGCAGCGCCCTTCCAATTCGGTCATCGTTCGGCTACATCATATTGAACGCGTAACATGTAAATTTAACTTTTCAAATCAAAAACCTATTGCACAAATTTCAAAGAATTAATACTATTTCCTATAAAGAAAAGTTATAAATGTATCAATAGTTGTTGAAGTGTAAAGGTTTGATAGTCAAGAATATCTAAAATAAATGTCTGCAATGAATTTTTAAGAGCATACATGTATTTGAGTACTTCGTAAATCTATTCAATTATACACCTGCTACAATATTTTGCTCGGAATTCATCTGTAATGCTTTAATTATTGTTAGTGTCATTAGACGTCCATAAAAACAAAACTGAAATTATCAATGAATTTGAATAGGGAAAATAACATTAGGTAGCTTCTTGAAAATAAATGTCAGCTAATATACAGTAAGCAGCGTCTCTGCAAAAAAAAAAAAAAAAAAAAAGATAAAAAAAAATAACGTCTTATATTTGATATGAACTTACCAGGTTGAACGAAGAATTTTTTTTAAACTTTTTAACTTTAGAAATTTTTCTTGACTATGGGATAATTTTACTATCTCCAAAAACTGCTAAAACTTAATACTACACAAATGAGTAAAAGGAACGATTCATTGTGTGGAAGGTTTTGTTGACTGTTGATATCCATTAAACACTGCAATAAACGTAATCTGCTCTTAGAATCCGTACCAAAATGGCGATACTAAATTTAATTTCAAATCAAAGTTTCATTCATCGTTTGAGTTTTAAATTCTTTACATACCGATAAATTTTGTGGAAAATAATTCACAATATAAGAGATAATTTTTTTTTGTTTGTAGAGAGTGCACGTTTACCTATAAATTTTTCTTTTTAAAATTAAAAATGTATTTACATGTTTGGAATTATGTATTCTAGCATTTGAGTAAATGTTATTAAATTTGAGGTTTTTGAGATACAAAAGGGTTAATATAAGTATGGTTTCAGTTCCAAATCCATGTGATTCACTTTTTTTTTAGTATATGATCAGAGCATTCCTTATTCTGCAAAGCGGCATACAGGTTTAAGAAATTTGTTTCCCTCCCAACAAAAAAAATTTTTTGTTTTTTTGAGACTTCTTTTTTACCTTTGCTTATGGTATTATAAATTTTCATGCTTTGACCCAAAATTTAACAATCACGTCGTTCTCCAATTCATTTCTTGAGATCGCGTTCTTCAATTAATCTCGCAATTTTGCTAATCTCTTTTTCGTTTTATTGAAAAATTAGTTTTCAACTTTGTGAGGTATTTTTCCTTCTTGCTTTGTTTCATCTTTCCACACTGAGTTGATTCTAATTATGACATTTTCAAGATACCTGCTCTACGGAGCAACTTCTCGCTTTAGTTTCGGTTTTGACAACAGTCCTATCTCTCCAAGGCTTTTTATAATTAGACCAATTCTAGACCACAGTAAAATCAGCGGAAATTTTTTTTATTTACCTTACTAGAATTATAGAAGCCGTGTAATTAACCAAGTTTTTGGTTTTATTCTGCAATGAAGTTAGGTAGTGCATTTTCCCACTCTTAAGCAGTCTAAAATCATCTACCTTAATCACTATGCTATTGCGAATGTTGCCTAATTTTTTAACTTTCTCATTTGGATTTCAAGGTTCAATTTTTAAACCGGGTATATTTTATTAAAATTTGATAATTATTTACAATGCACAAAACAAATTTTCATTACGTAAACGGCAAAACTGATTTGTTTTACGCGATACACAAACGAAGGATATATTTCACTCATAGGTAAAACCCTAAATGCATTTAAATGAATGCCAAAATTTTAATTATACTATAGCATTATACCTTGTATAGAGAATGAACAGAGGATCTTCTGCATCCACCCACTCTGGATCACATTTATTGGAAGTATTTGCCATCTCGTCATGCCAAAGTGTTAATACATCTTTCATGTTCGAGGTGTCCTAAGGAAATAATGAGAATTTACTACAATCAATGATCTGTTATTTTCATTGCTTTGATTAAAAATTCATAGGCGAAAATTTCCCAAGAATTACATTAATTCAGTAATTATATTACAGAAAAGAATACAAAAAGTATTAGATATTTCCTGTCCCTTAGTATCAGAACAAGAACTGAAAACTCCAGTGAATACAGCGACTTTATTTCTGAACACACTGATTTATGACAATTTTTATTAACATGTTAATCATGACAGAATAACAGTACAACAGGCTTACATTTTATCCTTTTAAAAATAGGGGAAAAAATCCATGCTTAAACAGTGTAAACAGTGTTGATGTTTTAAATACTGGAAAGGGACATTTTGAATTAAGATTTACCAACAGAAATGTTAATCATTGAATTGCTACAGGTCGAGATTTTGTAAATGCTTCGAAAGCACTGAAATACATCTATGCAATGAGATCATAATGAAATGCCGTAAACGCTGTGATTCGACTTTACAAATGTAGCTTTTAAATAAGCGTAATATGGTATTAGCTATGTTCGCTTACATATGCTTTTTCTGTGTGCGCTAAAAGTTTGTTACAACTGGAAAAATCATTAATCAGGAACAAAGGAACATAAAATAATTATGGTTTGCACAAACAGACTCAAATTGGTTGGTTAAGAGCGCTACGGTCTACCTTGTGTTACATGATAGCTATTGATATCGGGGCCTGCATTTTAAAAGTCAAACCAGAGAGAACAACAAACGTTCATGCTAAAGGCGGCATTCGAAACCACAGACTGGTACGGAAGGTAGTGGCCTACTTGATTGACCGTCATCCGGAAAATAGAATCAAAGGGATATAGCATTTTACACAATAAAAAGGTTTTAGTTCTTAAATGCACCGATGGATGATGCTGACACACTACTCATCTATATCATTTGACTGTTTGTGTGTATGTGTGCTTACATTATTCGGGTCGGGCATCCCACAAAATCTGGCTGTACGTGGGTTTTTTGTTCAGTGTCATGGAAGATTTCATCCGTTTTGGTTCTTCAATGCGACTCCTTGGAGGTTTTGTTGAACACGCATTAGAATGAAAATAATATTGAACGCTGGGATGTCTTGTCATTTTATTTCCCTAAGCATATTAGCATAAATATACTCTGTTAACACTATCTGTTGATTATTTGGACCCTTTTAGGGTATGAAATTCCGATTTCCCTCTGATATAATACATGCGAAGTGCAATTTTTTATAGTCATCTTTTCTTTTTAAAGGGATTTTTAAAGTTATAACAAGCAATTGTCTCACATATTGTTGATATATATGGTTGTATATATTAACACAAGAATCGTCTTTTGCTATGAATCCAAAACAAAAGTGTCTTACCCCACTTGATAGGTTATTTTCTTTGGTCTCTTTCATTGTTCCCAGATGTTGAACGACAACGACAGCTTTCAATTTGTGCCCACTGTAAACAGTAAGAGCAAATGTAATTGGAAGGAACAACAGCCGGGAAGTTCTATTATTAGTTTAACTTATACTAACTTTTTAGTACAGATTCCAACTGCAGAGTTTGCAATACTTATCAAGTCCACCAACTTCTGACCCCGATATCCCCCATCTGTAACAGTAAAGCTACTTTTAATAACAGCTAAAATATTCCGTTTAATAACCTCAATTTCATATCTTTTAATAGAAAGTATTTAACACTGAAATAAGAAAAAAGGAATCTGGTTAGTTTAAAACTTAATATACTAATCACAGTTATAAAATACCTTGAAAATTCGAGAGAATAGAAGAGGAAAATACTAGATGTTCAAGAAATAACAATTAAAATAAATTATTCTCCAAAATATTTATTTCATATTAATATTGTGATATTAAGGAAATAATTTAAACGCGTTTACCGAAAACTCAACAGGAACAGGGGAAAAAAATTAAATGGTTGATTTAACGTAAAAAAAGCCTTTATAAAATTCTTACTTGGAACATAACTCTGATTTAGCAAGAAATTTTTTTTCATGAAATTTCTTGAAAATTTCTCATTTATGCTGCCAGCAAAAAACAGTAGAAAAAAAGTAGATATATGCGCCTCAGAATCTTTATTGGTTAATAACACAAAAATTACAGGAATCAGAATGCCAAGATTTTGTTATGATTGACGGCGGGATTCCATCAGTCTCAATTAAAGAAACGATTGTTGCAGAAATAAAGAATTACCAGTGCTGATACTGAAAACAGTGACAAGTAAGAAATAACAGAACCTTATCACAATCTCCTAAGCATTGGATATGTTGAAAAGAAAATACAAACTTTCTGGTAATCAAGAAATATCCTTGATGTCTTTCTTCAGTACCATGAGGGGTGTACATGAAACAATTGCCAAAAACAAAATTAAAAGTCCAACGAAACAGACCAGGTTTTATTCTTTTGTTAAAATGAAGAAAAATGAAAGCAAATCCTTTTAATTTGCAATTCATTTTGATGGATTAAGAATTTTTATTTTAGATATTTTCTGTAGTCCCGGTTGATTTTAAGAACACTCGAATTTAATGAGGAAATTGTCTCGGTACCTTCGTTATAAATAAATTCTACTGTATTCTACTGTATAAATAAATTCTACTGTACTACATTCTACTGTATCTTAATCATTTATGGTAGAGTAGTAGAGTATAAATATACTGGACAAAGATTTTATTTATAAATAGGGAAACTGATTTGCTTAAAGTTTATTAAATATGTTTTTGCAATTCTCCAATATTATATATACTGATTTTGGAAGTTTAATATTTATATTTGGCTTCACTTGCAGATTTATTGACAAGTTTTTTTTCATTAGTTATATCATAAAATACGAACTTAGCAATACAGATAATTATATGATATTGTTTGGTTTATTAAGTAACATTCATTTGTTTCACTCGTGTTACAAAGGTGGCAACGTAGCACATTTCCATTCCCTGAATACCTAAGATCTATATTCATTCGAATCTCTGAAGAATTATTTCTTGATCTGTTTCAAGGGCAATAAAATTATTATAATAATTGTGGAAGTGATATAGCCCCGGCTTTTAGCTCACAAACTACCTGTTTGTAATTTATAGCAATGTGTAACCCGAACTTGAAGATTTGGTAAATCTCCGTCTGGTTGCTTAGAGAAACAATTAGATTAAAAAATTAGATTAAAGTCCAAGATGAATTACTGCTGTTTTGCAGTCCAAATGTGAATCAACGCTACATTAGTTAACTAGTCATGAATTTTTTTTTAACTGTCTATTGTAAAATGAAAGCCCGTTGATTATTTATGCGAGAAGAGTTATGGTAAAGTTTTAATTGCTACAAAGAAATAACCTAGAAAACTGAATAAAATTTATTCTGCATATTTATTGATTTTTATTTATTGTTTATTATTATTGTTTCCGTTGAACGTTAGATCTTAGTTAGGCAGTGCCTTTTGAGGTCAAACCAATCCTTATGTACATAAAAAAATTACATCTGTTGATTCCTTTAGTATAGAAGATTCTGTTTTAGCTTACTTTGCCTTTCCATTTATTAATATATTTTGGCACAAAGGTTTTACCTTCTCGTATTTATAAACTGGTACTATCTCTAAACACGACTTCGTCTGCTTTCTTTCATCCATTTACTTACAAATGTTATTTCAAATTATGCATTTATATTTTAGAGAAAATTAACTGTATAATTAATAGTCTATTAAGTATTCATGACTTACTGAAACCAAAAATGGTTTCAGTAAGCCATAATTTAAAGTAATCCTCAGTACGGTAAAGATAGAGGATCGCAGTGTGATTTTACTATGAAGGCTTCAAAAAGTCAAGAAAAGCAAAGGAAAATGTATAATTCTGAATGTTAACTATGTAGAGACGATTAAGTTTCTATTTTTATTACATTTTAGTAATAATTAAAACTTAACGATTCCCCTGGGTATGTTATTTCGTATGTTTATATTTAGAAATTGTACATCAAATGATATGAATCGATATATGTATGCATATTTTCGATAAAATTATAATATTCATACATTATGCGATTGTAATTAAACATACAGACCGACATACTCAAAGTATAAATAATTAGGAATTTCTAATATTAATACCAGATCACATGAATTTTATAATTTCTGTTAAAAGAATGTATTTATTTACATTTTTTGACCATCGCAGACAAATCAGTTACACACATATAATTGCTGTAGTTATAAACATACAACTATTTACTTGAAGTGTATAAGTCATAAATTTTAGGCAAATAAATACAAAACAATTCAGCATACGTATTATCGCAAAATTTATTTAACATTAGAAACATAATTACTAATTAATTGATATTAGTCTACCTGCAGTAATAAGTATAGAAGCTTGAGCATCGAGAATCCTTTCAGACAGCGATTCGGCTGAATAACCACCAAACTGTTTTGAAAAAAAAAAAAGAATATTACAATTCCGCTGAGACAAATACAATGACATTTTATAACCATAAATTTAAAATATTGAAGAGAAGATATTTTTATAAATCACAGTCTATCTTAACTTTCATAACTTTGCAACATTTTATTTTTGGGCAAATATCCTTTTTTTTTTTATAGTGATTCAATAAATTTTATTCAATAATTTTTAAGTCATGAAAAGTTACTGTGCGCGTGTGAGGAAGTTGAGAATAAAAAATTAAATCAAAGCAAAACATAGAACTAAAAATAAAAGGTTAAGGATTTTGTGTATATTGTGGTACTGTAGATTTGGCTTGGTTTGGAGCGCTAAGGTCTACTGTTTTGCAAACGAGGGCTAATGAGACAGGGATCTACTGCTTAAAGCAGATTCCGAACGGCTACCAACATCCATGCCATAGTGGGATTCGGACCCACGAACTCCGGTACCGACGATCAGCGCCCTAACCAATCGCCCAGTATTCGGCATGGTACTGTAGAATCCTATGAAAAATTTTGGTGCTATACATATTTAAAAGTTATAACAGCAGTAAGGAATGTAATATTTATAAAAGAAATTTACGTACCACAATGGAATGAATTATTCCCAAACGGGCGCAAGCAAGCATGGCCACCAGAAGCTCTAAAATCATCGGCATGTAAATAGCTACTCTATCTCCTTTTTTCAGCCCTGAAAGAAAATCAACTATTAGAGAAAAAACTTAAGGTTTAAAAGAATAAAAAGATAAAAACTATTGTATGAGGGAAAAGACATAATCCCCTACCTTATGGAAGACGAACAAATTTAAATCAATTTATGTAAATATCAAAATTTATTAGTACTCATGGGTTTCGATTATGTCAGAGGAGCACATACGAGTACCTATTCCTCGCAAACAACCCATTTTATAAATATTTAAGTAATTTTTATAATATTGGTAGCTTGAAATACGTGAACTTTATGCAAAAAACTACATTATCCTCTGGTGGAACTGTACCATTCTTTGAAGTCTTGCAAGAGTAACAAGTTCACATGAGAAAAATAGATAAATATAATTAAGATACCAAACCAATTTAGAAAACTAAAGCCCTTCAAAAGGTATCTCTCTTCTGTGATTGAAATATTGTATTAATAGCAGTATCCTGAATATGCTGCAGAGCACAATTGCATTTACATTTTTAATGCTGAGCATACACTATTAATGAACTACGAAATAAAAGGTGAATTATAAAAAAAGGCATCATGCACGTTTAAATAAAAATGTTGACAGACTTGGTTTAACGAAAATGGAAACACAAATATCTGTCTTAGATATCCATATCCGATCTATGAAAAACTTAATGTGAGTGGTAACTAACATTTTTCCACTTAACAGTTTTTTTCTGTCTTTATTGTGCCCTAAAATAAGTATATTTTTTACCCATAATTTTGTGCTCTATAGTATAGAAAAATTGTATCTTGGACCTATTTGTGCCTTCATATTGCTATATTTTCAATGCTATCTATTTTTTAATTTAAGTTTTGTTTATAGACTTGCTTGTAGAATGTGAGAGTGCATAACAAATAAGGAAGGTTTCTATGTCAGTATATTATCTAATGCTATTTAACACTAAAATTACCGATGTTAAACATATACCTAGTTTTACCGCACTCGTCAAATTGATGGATTTTTGATCATGACTTTCATTGTAACTTTTGACTCAGTTAATGTAAATAAAAGAATATAATTTAACAAAAACATTTAATATAATAATTCATTCATTATTAATAAAAAGAAACAAAAACATTTTCTATTGCCTAGAATTTGCAAAAAAATAATGTTCATACTATTTTCCGAGATTACTTTTCCCAGATTGCACTTTTCACCAAGAACTGTATCACGTTAGAAGTACAACTGATAGTGATAGCGTTCTGGTTACATTTACCAGTTAGACTGTTCAGTTTTAAACTAAATCGTAATTGGAGCAAAATAGATCTCGTTATAACGGCTGCCGAACACTTTGGATCATTCAAATTTGAAATTGCCAAACTTGTCATTTTGCCGAGTCTTGGTATAAATAGATATATATAATATTAATTATGGAAATTTTAGTGGGTACGTGGAAATTCAGTAGGAATATTTAACTATTCTTATATATCATTAAAAGCAATGTCATAAAATTCTGGAACAAAACATAAATTATATCAAATTTTCAAGCAGGAAATTTGAAAGCAGTCAAATGACGGTCTTGGTAGATCTACAGTTAAGACACTGCATATCATCCAGTAAATATTTTGATTTCCGTTTCTTTTTTTTCTCAGTTAAACTAAATCATGTTTTTTAAATCTCAAAGATTTTTAAATGGCAAATCCGTTGCTATGTATAAATTATTAACACATTGTGTGCAGGTACATTTCGCAGCGGAATTGTACCAGGAGCGGGCGTTTTGCGCGTAAATTTAGTTATTCACTTAAATCTCAATAGATCAAAAATTATTTAATTTTTTAACCAAATTTTCGTATTTTATATTGAAATATATAAACAAATATATAAATAGAAATATATAACAACCATAAGATTTTTGTAAACAAAAAATAATTTTTTAGTGGATAAATTTATAATAGTATCGTAAATATGAAAAATCAAATAGAAATAGTAGTATAAAGTTTTAATTTTTTCGAATTATGTTATATATAAACATTTTTACATTATAAAAAAGGAAAGACAAGAACATCTTCTTCATTTTCCTGTATATACAGTTATTTTTGTACCCACAAACAAACCATGTTGTTACACTAACCCGTACTAGCACGTCATCCGCGCTCAAGTATCAATCGTCAGAAAACGTACTAGTACGTGTCCCGCATACAATGTGTTAATCCTACATCTGTGATCTTTACATCTGAATTTGCGTAAAATAACATAATCCGACATTTATCCGCTGTATCTCGGACCGGCTTCTTTGTTTTTCCTCTCCTTAAGTTCAAGACACAAGAGCTACCGAGTTCTTTTTTTTCTATTTTTAAAGATAAATAAGTAATTTAACAAACATTTGAAATGTTATAACTGATATTTATCTTGATAAACATCGTGCCTCGGAACACTTCAGGTGTAAAGCTGTCATATATCGCGATTTTTGTATTTCAATAAAATTTGTTTTTTGAAGCTACATCTCTTTATTAAGTGTTTTCTTTAAGTGTTTTGTTAGATTAGAGACTAGTATCTACGAATTTACGAATTAAAAATTAAATCAATGAGTACATCATGATGTTTTACCTTGGTCCTACGTGATCTCTAATTGAAAAATGCTCAGAAATATAAGACTAGTCAATATAAAAGTTGTATAAAATAACACACCTTCACTAACATCTTATAGAATCAAAATATTTCAACCGATAAAATTGTTCTAAGTGATGGAAAGAAAAATACAGTAAAACCTAAATATAGGTTTGAGGTACAACATGTTTCCCTAAATTCAAATCAAGATTTAAGAATTGTCACAAATATTAAATAGAACAATATATGCGATATTTTGTATATAATGTAAAGAAACTGACATCTTCACTTACAGATGACTTTTTCCCCTGGAAAATTGACTGAATTGGTAAGTCTATCAAGTATCACGGAAATACGCATTTGATTTGGTTTGGAGCGCTACGGTCTACTGTTTTCCTACACGAGGGCTAATTAGACCGGGTCCTACTGCTTAAAGCAGATTCCAAACGGCTACGAACATGCATGGCATGAGCGAGGTTCGAGCCCGCGAACTCCGGTACCGAACAGTAGCGCTCTACCTTTCAGCCATCGTTTGGCAAAAATAGACGCTAGATAAGAGCATGAATTTCTTGTTATTTTATATATATATATATATATATATATATATATATATATATATATATATATATATAGTATTATGTAGTCCTGACTATTAAATATTCAAATTCGTATATTTAAAACAAATTCTTATATTAAAATTAAGATATTTTTGCACTTTTTATAATCATATTTGCCTTATTGCAAATGGAATGAAAGTTATAGCGAATTAAGTTATCTTATCAGAATTCATATTTTTTAGTTTGTGTACATGATTTCTTATCAACTATTCTTAATAGCTTCGTGAAATTTTGTGAACTGATGTATAGCATACGTATTAAGAGATATACATCAAATAATTTTACTATCACACTTTTAATATTGATTGTTCAACATTAAAAATTGAAGCATTTTCAAATTTTTAATCAATAATAATATTTACTTGTAAATAGTTAAAGTTTGGATTTTAAATTATGTAAACTCAAAAGATAGTATCGGTTATATTTGAGAAAAATTGTTTTGTGATTGTAATTTTTTTTATATATATTGCACGCAAGACTATTTTTAATATTTGATTAATTATACAGGATAAAAATACTCAAATTTTCTTTTTCAAATAATTAACCCCATTTTCTAATGAAAACTGGGTATATCAATATAAGCAGAAGGCAAATATGTCTGTTGAAAATAAATCTTAAAAAGAAAAAGTGCTGAGAAAGTTAATTATCGTTAATTTTTCGACTCAGTTTACCAAGTTTTTTTAGTTATTCTGACGATACACGCAGGTAGTCCACACCCTTTACAATCGTCAAATTAAAATTTTATTTAGCATAATTTTCGGCCAAAGTCTTTTCTAAGGTTTAGCGAAATAGAGTAGTAATATTTTCCCCACGTGAATCGCACAGTTGAACACTTCACAGCATATTAAACTATGGAACACGAGGGAAAAGGGAAGGAAATCTGCATTGCAACCGATAACGAATAAATCGGCCTTTCAGGATAACCTTTATGAATATGGGGTATGCATTTACATTACAAATAGGAAAATTCAAATCTGTATTTGTAATATTAGCCCATTAGTTGGAACGGTGTCTAAATCCCTTAAAAAGTGAAGAAATTAGTTGTATTAAAATGAAATTAACAACCTGGATTTTCAAATTTCTAATATTCTTAAACCTTTATGAGTTTATGACGTATAATTTCGAATAATAATATTAGTAAGTGTAATTGGTAAATGGCAAGTCCATTATGAAAGCTATTAAGGACACGCACAGCATCGCAACTTAGAAAATGGAGAGATTTTAGTAAAATGTTTAAGAGCATATATTTTATTTCAGAATAAAAATAGAATCAATATGTATATACTAAAAAATATTTATTTTTAATTTTTTTAAAAGTTTTTATAGTGAAATTCAAGTCTGGGTTAGTCCTTTCATAGAATGTTGAAAGTAATATTTAACCAAACTCTGGTCAAGTAATTTGATTCTATCCGTAAGAGTGCGTTTGGAATCCCGCTGTTGCATGGCTGCTTGTAGCCATTAGGAAAAGCTTTAATAAGTAGATCTCGGTCTCGTTAGTTCTTGTATAGCAAAAATTTAGAACGTAGCTCCTAACGAAGGAATGAATTAACATTTGCTGTACACTTATACTACGTACTTAAAAAAAAAAAAAATGGTCATGCTCTCCCCTAGACTTCCTTTAATTTCCCCTATACGCAAATCGCTTTTAACGTGAAAACTTTAGCTTCAGTTGTTTTGCTTATAACATACTTTTGAACCAGCATGAAAACCATTACAAACAGAAGCATTTGATACTTTTAGAAATCAACGTCAAAATGGTATCTCCAAATTGCCTATTTACCCACTGAGCGAGGGCCTATACCGTTTTTGTATTATGTAATAAAACAGTCTACAGTATCTTTTCTGCAGGATTATTGCAGAAAAGTTTGACATATTTTCCATCTTTATACTTCATTGAAAGTGGTCTTACAGTTCGGTTGACAATCCTCAGCAAGGTCGTAACTAGGGCGTGTCAATGGTGGCATTTGCCACCGGCGCATCAATCTTAGGAGCGCCGCACTGTGAGGAAAATGGAATCCGAAAGAGGACGATTCGCCCCGAGTATAAATAAGTAAAAGTTGAAAAATAATTTTTTATTATAAAATCTAATGTGTTTAAATTTTTTTTTAATGAATTTTCTTATTTTTTAAAATGCTTCTAGAGACTAAACTTTTTACGGGTTCTAACAAGATGTTTACCAAGCACCCCTAATATGCTTTAATATAAATCCAGGTATACTTTTAAATTTTGAATTTATTCAAGTTATTAAAACTAAATTTAAATTTACAAAATTCTCCAAAATTTTATGGAAAATACAACGTCCAAACAAAAAAATATTCCTTCTTTAATAATTACACCTTGTGTTGCAAAAAAAAGTAGACCGTAGCACTCCAAACGAAACCAAACCATCCCTCTTAAATAAACTATACAGTTTATCAACAAAATAATATCCTCAAAATGTTCAAAATTATTTATAAGTTTTAATAAGGTAAAAATTAAAGAAAAAATTAAACATTAATATACTAGGTACATCTTAAGAATTAACAAAATATTTTTAGTTCATTCTGAATATATGATAAACAAATAAAAACATGTTTCAACGTGTTTTATTAAAATAAGCATTTTCTCACTTTATTCGGTGGTACGGGCGCATACCAGTTTTTTTTTTTTTTTTTTTTTTCCACGGGCGATAAAGGACCTAGTTACGGCCCTGATCCTCGTTAACTATATTAACTTAAACTAGTTTTGTTCTACAGCGGGCAATTTAGACCACGACTCAACTGCTAAAAACAGATTCTCAATAGCAACGACCACTCCTGCTAGCAGTGAGATTCGAACGAACATTAGCCAATATCAAAGGCATTACGTTGTATGTCCATCATCTTCCGGTCTTCCATGCTTTGGTGCGATCTTAGCAGTTTAATGTTAAAGATTTCAATTTTATTTACTCAAATAAAAAATTAAGCTACATTCTAAAGCACCGAGTTAAAAATTTTTTTTTTCAATTTGAACTGTTTTAACTACTTTTGGAAACAAAAAAAAAAAAAAAAAAAAAAAAAAAATCAGATGAAAAGTCATTACAGTAGGAAAAGACTTGTTCGTGGAGGGTAGTGGCGCCATTTCGTGTGAATTGTCGTTCAAAACGGAGACTTGGGTTGGGCCTTATTGATTTTTCCCAAGGAGTCTTCCATTACAGATAAGTTACCCGAGATAATTCAAGTAGCAAAGAGTAAATGATTATAAAAACTGACATTAATAAATGAAATCCACAAAAGATCTGAATTTCATTTTTGTCACGTTTCCTGTCATGGTTTGTTAGGCACTGCTCTAGAAAAGAAATTGTAAATAAGATTGAGAAATTTGTAATTAACTAATTACAGATATTTGCTGGGTTTTTTTTTCTGTTTTTCATTAACACACGATTGTTACAAACATGGAAACATCCCTTGAATTCGCTGACCTTTTTATAAAATAATTCCACAATATATAGTAAGAAATGTATGGATATATAATGTATGGATATATATATAAATGCATGGTTGTATAAAACATATCTTACAATTTACTATAACGCTATAAATAAACGACGATAATTTAAGCTCCCACCTCCAAAAAAAATAGGTAAACCAAGTTTAAAATTACTGATTTTGCCAATATTTTGATTATCCTGTTTTATAGGATTATTGGTAATTATGGAATAGAAACGTATTTTGAAATATATAGAAAGCTTAATTTTTTATACACATCGCACGGATATCGCTAATATAATGATCTACGCTAATTAAAATAATACAAATCTACATATACAGTTGGCAAAATAAGTATTATACACTCCAATACTTTTAATTTTAACTAAATAAAATATATTTTCACAGTAAAGGATTTTAATGGAATACATTTAGTTTACATTTTAGACAACACAACAAAAAAAATATTGATAAAATTCATTTCCCCTCAAATGGAAGAGTTTAACCCTTAATTTGGCTGAGTCTGGCCGCTACACCGGACATGCATATTTATAACTACTATATAACATAATTGTCAGTGTTCACCCCAGCGGACATTATCTCTAAAATGGAAAATGATACTTTTTTTTGTTTATTTTACAGAGATCCCAATGTCCATACAGACATGGAAAAATAACAGAAATTAAAAAAATATTTGAAAAAACATCTTGTCAAATTAAGGGTTAACAGTTTCTTGTCCTCCTTCTCCCCCCAAAAATATATTTATACACTTCATCAGCAAGATAAGTACGTTTGTAGTGCTTTTAGTTCAAGTAAATATTAACATAGTAGCTGTAAATAATTATTAACATTTGTAGTCTGAGATTTAATCTAATTTTTTTAAGTAACTGAAAAGGTCACCTAAAACTAGTTTTTATACATTAGAAATTTTATTATTAAACTCTATAAAAATAAAACTTTTACAGAGACATTGAAAAAACAATGAGGGCTGGTCTCACCAAAGTCGTTTAAGGCGATCACGATTAATCATTATTTAAACGAATAATTGCGTCCGACCATTGGTTGGCGCCATGGGTTAATCGCTGTTATCCGTTAAACGGCTTTGGAGAGGCCGGCCCTTAAATTAATATTTACAAAGTTTGAATACATAATGATAAAGTATGAAGTAATTGGAGGCATAAAAAATAAACTCAGACCAGGATGTTGCAGCAAATTAACAAAGAGAGCAAAGATAAGAGTTATTAAAATTTTTAAAAAGCCTATGGACTGAGATCAAAACTTTGCTGAAGACCTTGTAACATACTTTAATATCAGAGTAGCACCTCAGACAGAATGTTTCACACAATGCATATTTCAAAGAAAAAATCCCAAAGAAAAAGCCATTCATTAGTGAAGAATCAAGGAAAAAACACAAAAAGTAATTGCTTTGGTCTACGGAAAACTTTTTTTGGGGTGGGGGGTAGAGTAGATATCAGATTTCTTTTCCATCGATCATTCGAAAAATTTTGGCGTAAAAATAAAACTTCTTTAGACACAAAACATACTTGAAACTCTGAAACAGGATGGGATAAATGTTCTGGTTTGGGGTACAATATATTGGAATTTGTTAACGCTTAACTGGCATCTTTGACATGTTTGATGTTTTATGGTATAAACTAACAAGCAGTATTGAGAAATTACAGTGAAGTTTCTACTTTCAAGGAGTCACTATTAATCCTTGAAGGTTATGGAACTCCTTAATTTTTAGATCTGAATCCAATAAAATTTTTTGAATGCTATTGATGCATTATATATGTATCACAAGCATAAGTAGTTCAAAAGAAGGTCTCATTTTGCAATGAGACCTTCTTTTGTTACAAAACAAATGAGTTAATTCTATGCCCGACATCTTGAAGCAGTCATTCAAACTAAACACTTACACAAAGAGCCCAAAGTTGTATTACTTCACTAATTTTTTCCAATACAGCATACTAATGAGTCCTTTTTAATTAATCTTTTTATATTTGTCTGTTAATAAATAAAAAAAATATTTTGCTTTTACTTTTATGCTTTACAATTCATTAATGTATTACACTGATATTTTAAGTCTTATTTCATTTTATTATGATAAAAAAATAAAATGCACAAATAGTTTGACAACTGTACATACAAAGCTGTGTGGAGAAATATATTCATGTTTTAGAACTATATTATTTCAAATAGTAGCACAGCTTAATTTAGGCACAAAATTTTGCAAATCCGGCATTTTTAATATTTAAAAAGAAAAACCCTTTGCTGTAAACATACGTGACATGTAATAATCACTATTTAAACAGTGAAGATGATTATTGCTATAAAAAAGGTAAAACTACTGACAACATCAGATACAGATACGTAATTTGCGTTTTTCTCCGAAAGAATTATGAATGGGCACGGACTGTATATATGCTCCTGTGAAACTGCACTTGCAAGATTCATGCAATGTTACCATTTAAAATTTATGCAACCGTGTTAAATTTATTCAACATATGAAAGGTTATAGTTCAATTCAGCAAAATATTTTCCAAGGATACGATAGACATGTTGCAGCTCCACTTTAAAATTATCAATTTATTAACGGCTTCTTTTCAACCTTTAATAAATGTATACTGAAAGTTATAAGAATGAGATAATAGATTATATTACATAATTATTTATTTATATTAACTTGCTTTTGAATTTGATATTCTGTAAAATAGGAAATTTCACTGAATGTAAAAAAACTAATTTCATAATTTTTGTAGTGTCTAAACCTAGACAATTTTCTAAATACATATATGAAAGTTTGAGTTATAGATAATTTAGGAGTACAAAATAGATATAATTTTTTATCTTTCACTTTTAAGAACCTTATCTTAATGTCATTAACGCCTCGGAACTTTAAAATAATTAACAGAAAAACCTTGAAAAACTCGTTTAAGGAAAGGTGGCTTACTTAAAGTATACCCATGTATAATATTTAAATTTTCTTATTTTAAATCGATGAAAATTCTTCAAACATAAATAGGAATAGCCCATTAATTGAACCCTAATTTTAGGAATGTAATTTTTAAAGCTTTGTGACCATTTAACGATAATCGAAAGCTAAAAAGATTTTATAGTATGGGTTATCTATTTTTTTAATGAACACATTAATAGCGCATTTCGAATCAATGATATTACTTATGTGTTAGGAATAAAATCTAATATTCGGTTAAGTTTGGGGAATAAACTCTCCTCGTACTTAATACATGTTTAATTATCTCAGCTGGCATAGTGATATCGATTATCGATGCACTCCTTTTCAGACTAGAAACATTGTTCATGAAGCACTTTTGGGAAATAAGAAACTGACTTAAGTTTTATTTCAATATTTCATCGATGCCTCTAAAGGCATCATTATAGACATGGTGTTACATATAGTAACTACGAAAATTAAAAGAATCCACTTCTTATGTAAAAAAAACCCCTCAATGTTAATTGAATGAATTATAAAAAAAACCCATCAATTACACAAACTCCTATTATTATTATTCTTAAAACTATCTAGATTTCATTGTCTATGTACATCAAAAGAAGAGATTAAAATCAGTTTGCTTATGAAATTTAAGAAAGCAAATGTTTCTTTCAGAAAATTGAGAATACACTTCGGAAAAATATGCTCAATTATTTATACTTTGTGTTAACTTCAGCGTTAAGATAAATTATTATCGTCATTATAGTTACTACTCAGCCTTAAGTATTTTCAGTTGTTAGTTATACTTGAAGCTAGACTTAAAGGGTATAAAACATCTATAATCAAAACCAGTGTATGTAGGATAGTTGGTTTTAAAATTATCAAAGGACGATAAATCATATCGTGAAATAAAATCACATGTGTGTATAGAAAATTATTGAAAATTTTAAAAGAGAGCAAGTTATCGAAAAATAAAATAAGAATTGAAAAGAAAATTGAGTGAAGTTGTGTAAAGAAAATAAAAAATAAAATTAATTTTTTTTTAAGTTAAGCTAAGTAAAGTACAATTAACAATCTGGTCATTAGGCGATACATTGATGTCATCACGTATTTATGAGGCAAATCGTTGATAGCTCACAGTTATGTATAATTTTATACGTTGGGGTAAATAAACATTCAAAACTCAAAATAAAACAACTTTACATTTAAATAATTGGCAAAGAAACATTTTACAAAAAAAATAGAAAAATGAATTGGCAGCCTATCACCTAAATAAGAAGCCGCGTATCAGATCTCACTAGTATTGGGATGTTAAATTTGTTACAGAAACTGTGACAATGGTAGCAATAGTCAATAAAAATTGGTAAATTTAAAAAAGGTAGTGATAATATTAGAGTGGTAAGAATTAAACCTGTCTTAAGTTTACAAAATCAAACAAACTTTAAAATTTGTTAAACATATCATTTAAAAACGCAAAACTTTTGGTAGGAGATGCCTTTTGCTGAGGACAGTAAATTTATAGTATGTTGGTAATGATATTAGTCTCATTTTTTTGGGCAAAATAAAGTGCTCTTTTCTTTGTCCAAGAAAACTTATGTTTGACTGTGAAATATTGTAGCAGTTCCGTTATGGTTTGGGCTTGTATGGCCACAAGCGGAAGGTGAAAAGCTTGTTTTCCTATTCACAGGTGGTATTACACACAACATGATTTATTTAGACATAAAAAGAAATCTAAAAGAAAGTAACATCAAACTGGGCTTAGGCAGAAATTTTATATTCCAGCAAGGCAATGACCTCAAACATATGGCATATGTCAAAACGTGATACCTTTATATCAATGTAGAAACTACATTCTTCACCCCAATCCCTAGTCCTCAATGGTATTGAAAAAGTGTTTCATGATCAAATAGGGTGTATAAAAACAAAATGAAGAACAAAGAGCTGTTGAACATTTTCTGCATGACACGAGACAAAATGTATCTTCAACTACACTGCCACGACGCTTGGTGGCATAACAAAATATTTACACTTCCTTATTTAATAAAAGTATATGAACAAATCTATTAGCATTTTCCTTAATTTAAGCAAAATTTGGAAAATGTTTACTTAATATGTTACGTGAGAATTTTTTCAAATTTTTTCTTTCAATTTTATGTATTGTTGTCCCAAATATGTGTATGATAAAAAACGTGAGTGTAAGTATTTGCTTTTTAAGTTACTCTTATCAAGGAAAATTTGGGTATATTCTGAATTTTTGCAGCCGATGAATAAAGTACAGTTCTTTTCATAGAAGCAAAACTTTGATAAAAAGCATGAATCATACAAACTTCTTTATAAATGCGTTACGTGGCGGAAATAAAAATGGGAAATACGTTAGTGATAGAATTTGGTTTTACTTTCGCCCTACTTATTTCGAAGAAAAGATTTTCCAGAGATATTATTCATGTTCTTTCTTTTTTCACTGTAAGTACCTTGCTTTGACATTTTACCTCAGAATGCTTTTTTATTATTAAAATATTAAGTATGTACCGTTCTGAACTGGAAATTTAAAAATTTTAAGATTTTTTCATTTTAAGTCCTTTGATCATGCATTAAATTCAGTTTAATCATATTTGTAAAAGATAAAAACTATTAAGATTAACTGAAAGTTGTTATTTCGAACTATTTCCAATACAAATTGGTCCGTTTCTACCAAAATGAAGCTGCTCTGAATATTTCTGTCTTTTTATAACTGAGTCGTAAACATCTGAAAGAATTGCTAAGAGTGCGGTAAGTTCAGAATTCTCAAAATAAGTAAAACGAATAATCACTGTAACCTACTTGCTATATATCGAATTGCTTACTTACTGTTGACTTAGCTGAAAAAATTTCCTCCTTGGGTGGACAACATAGACAAAAATTAGCCCTTTCGAAGGCCGTGGGAAGATTACTTTCCACTTACATGATCTTACAAAATGCACCTGTGGGAAGAGCAAAACCCATTATAATATATTGACCTTGCTGTTATAAAGATGGGAAGAGTGATTCCCGCTTCAGTTTTGCACTGTCATCTATTGCTTGATCAATTGAATATAATTAGCACTTCTGTTTTGAAAGTTTAAAAATGTTATTTGAGATATAAATGGCCCACGAAAGGGTTAAACTGAATAATATGGGGTTATTTAATGAATCCCTCCCAAAAAATTTAAAAAGATATTTTACCTCACCATCTTGAGACGGCTGGGAAACCATTAGCACTTCTAAATATCAAATAACGTTATCTATAGCATGGTACCGTTTGGGATTAGCCAGGAATAATGTTTATTTAACGAAAAGGCTTTCATACTTGCAGAGGATGTTCTAGAAATTTTACAAATTTGGAAATAAAGTCAATTTAACACATTCGCTGCTAATCACGCTCCAGCGCATGAACAACATACTGGAAAATACACTTATAACAGTGGTTTTGGCAGAGAATGTGTTAAATATTATAAATTTTCGGGGATGATAATGCTAAGATTTAACTTTTTTTCTTCCTGTCGGTACGCTACAGGAGTAGCCCAAAAGAAAAAAATACTGCGTGTTAAACAGTCAGCTTTCCTTGATATAAACAGGATTTAATACATATGAACTGCTCTTGCACGTAATGACAGCTTACCATCCTCAACCACATATAGTATGGTACAGAACTGTTTGGCTTTTTCGAAAATCTTTAACGAAAATCTTAAATCACCTCAAACAAAAATAGGACAGTGTAATAACCATACTGCCTCCAAAGATTATCCCTCTACTTAATCCTTTTTAGTTTACATTAGTGATTTTCTTATAAAACAAGAAATTTCAAGAACATTCCTTGAATAAGAATATCCATTGTTCTGCAATTGCTCGCTCATGCAGTTTTTAATCAGTTTAGTTTGATTTGGATCTTTACAGTCTTGCTTTTTCCCCTCTTTTGCCATATATATGATTAATACCATAAGTTTCTAGTTTTTTCGGCCCGAGGAAGCTGTCTAAGCTTCAAAACAGTCATCTGCTAATTTAGCTTTCTTGTAAAAATTTAAATGTAATTTTTTTTTAATTTACACATCGTATGATTTATAACTAGCATAAAAGCGTGACAGTAATTAAAAACAATTTATTACAAGAATTATAAGTGGTTTATCAAACCAAAGAGCATTAAGTTAAATTATTGTGGTAAAAAGAAAATTTCAAACAAAATCTAACATTAAACTATTTTCATCAGATTGTGTAATAAATAAAATTGTCTTGTGTACAATGTATTTAAACGAAATAGTGTAATAGTCAAACAATTCGAACAAGAGAATTCGATAAATAGTGAATCTTCAAACTTTTTTCCTCTTTCTCTCTCTCAACGGAACGATAGTGTAAGGGTGTAGGACGAAGCAGCCTTTGTATACCACAGTTCATCTGTCCGAATTCCACTGTTAGCATGGTTGTTCGCTGTCGCTTTTAAGTAATAGGAATGGTTTAGCTAACCCTCTCATTATTTTTTTTTTTTTTGGGGGGGGGGGGAAATCACAGCGTTGTTACTTATTGCGTTCACGGTAGACGCAATAGGTAAATAAAATGAGCTAGAGCTTTGGTTTAGTATGAAGCACTACTGTCAGTCTTTTACAGCCCGGATGCTTACTAGACGGGTTTGATTCGGTCTACAGTTTTAGAGACAATATTGTAGCTACAAGAAGGCTGATTAGACCAGAACCCATTGATTGAAACAAATTCTGAACATGTATGACAACAATAGAGTAAGAACTCCGGTACTGAAAAACTGCTTTTAAATCCAGTCAATCATAGTCCAGAAAACAAGGCAGAGGCAGGACTCTTAAGAAAAAAAGTTATGGATTTAAGCCAAACTTTAGATTTAACAGGCCAACAGAAAGAGGCAATATAAAATATAAGAGTTGCTTAGAAACCAATATTGGTTAGTTAAAAAGTATTTCTAAATACATTAATTTTTAAAAATAATTAGGTTCATTAATGATAATTTATTGGTACTATTTATTTGGAATTTAATGGTACTAAAGTAACAGCTTTGATGTGTTTTCTTGTGTTGCGGCATAATTTATTAAGCAGTGATATAGGAAATTAAAAGCAAATTTGCTACTTTCAGTAGAATTACAACCCGAATATCCTGCTATAAAGACCATGACAAGGTTGCAAAGCTAAAGAACTTTATACAAAGTTGCCTTTTTTTTAACTAAACTTTGTTTTAATTACAACACCTAATGAATGCAGATATTTTTTTGCTTTTTTTATATTTATCTGGCAAAGTTTTTACTTTTATGTTATGATACATTAAAGTATTACATTGTTGTTTGCTTAGAGAACATAGGACCTTTTAAGCTGATATGTCTTCCGTAAAATAGCTTAGTTTTAGTTCAATTTAAAAAAAAATGAAACGCTCTGCTGTGTAAGAATAAAATTTTTCTTAGGTCCTCAGAATAAGGACGTAACTTTATAAAAATTATTTAGTTTCATTTTGTAAAGTTACACATTTTTTAAAAAAAATGGATACACCAAGTAAAAAAAAATATAAATGACTTACCCGCAAAATAACTTTAAATTTGTAAATTATAAACTTATTTTTTTATATAAAACAGAACGTAATTTTCCTTTTTATTCTGTGAACACAGATAACATTAATAAGAGCAATATGTATTATTTTATAGCATGATAAAATTTAATTTTTAATATTTGAACAGTTTTAATTTTTTCTAAATTTTAAAATATTCAAATACTTTTAAAGTTTCAGTTTACGGAATAAAGATGATTTTTTCTTTGATATAAAAATTTGGTTTCAAATATGCATAATCCAAAAGTTATCTTGCGAGTAAGCATGTTTCATGTTTTTATCTTATGTATATTTTAAATCTTTAAAAAATATTCTACTTGTAATGGCAAAACTAAATCTTTTTTAGCTAAAGCATTATTAAACACGTTAAAAATTCAATATAAAAGAACAACTTTCCATTTTAACCCTACAGTTCACGATTTTTTTTATTTTACAACTATATTTTTCCACGTACTAATTTGAGTCCAGCCAATGCTTTAAAAAATATTTTCAAAAATCTTTTTGAATATTTTACTGTTTTTACCAAAAAAATTGTGATAGGAATTCAATATCAAATATAAATACCCTTGATAAATATGAAATATATTCATGAAAAATTAAAACTAAATACTTTGTTTAACTAAGGAAAAACTCCCTTGGTTCATGCGATAAAAAGAAACACAAGTAAAATGTATATTATAAACATAGTAAATCGATGAACATGTGCGACAACCATGTAAAGTTTCGTAAAGATGTAATACTCAATTACTCCCCACTAGAGAAGAAAATCAGAATGAAATAGATTGAAGGATGGATTGAAATGCAAACCATCAAGAAATAAATATTCTTTTTTCGTAAGTATAATATAGGATGAAACTTATTTATATACTCATCACTGTAGTGCAGTGTTAAGATGAATTGAAAAAGTAATGGAGATTAAGTCTCAAAAGTTACTATGTCCCCATAAAAATCCAATTTGACTTTATTGTAATTTAATGAAATGCAGTGTACAAATAATTATTTTTCAAACTGTATTAATGTAACTTCTGCATTTGCTCGCTTGAAGCTATGCTACAGAATTGCCAAGAAAACATTGTGTCGGAGAAAATAAAAAAGTTGTGTAGCATTGTTGTAATATCCTTGAACGAGATTATTAGAAAAAGTATCTAGGGGAAAACCTTACCGATATTTTGCAGGAATATTTATTATTCCTAGTCACATGGGGCACACCTGCCAATGAACAAATAGAGCAGAAGTCATACAGATGGGAAGAAATGGATACGAAAAAAAATCTGAATTAGGTTGTTTAATTCTGATTGCTATAATCAGTATTTAGCTATGTTCAATCACATGTGGACTTGCTGCTTTCATGTTTTTTTATTTGGTGTAAATTACTAAACCTACTCCCTAAAGCCGATTCCAAACAAAATCAAATTAGAAGTCACACTTAGAAACAGACGAGTTCTATAAAGAGCTTTTAAAAAATAGGTAGGCAAAATAGGTTTATTTGTAAAGATTTACCCAAATAAATAATAACTATTCCCGTTACTGATTAAAACAGTAAAATTGGAGCAAATTATAAAAGGTATGTAAAATACCTACCACTTATTCCTTATGACATTCCTTGTTTAGCACAAAGTTTTTACTTCATTAAAATAATCCACTTTATATGGAATGTATTAACACATCATAACGCGAAAAACATCAGGTTTTATTTCTGAAAAATGTATCTCGAATTTACTTCAATAAAATACTAAGTAATGTTCTGCATTATACACACTATAAGCATTGTGCTCGATTAAGAGTTAGTAATTTTAAGTTAGTATTCAAAGCTTGCGCACTATTAGGGAGCTTTAATCGATTTATTTACATCATTTATTTATAGAGTAGGCTTTAATAGATTTCTATAGATAAATTTTACTATTATAAAAATCCTTTATTGCGTATATCACTATACCTTACAGGTTTGGTTTGGTTTGGATGGATGGACACGGTCTACAATTTCGCTACACGAGGGCTAATGAGACCGGACCTTCAAGTCTATCCCGAATGGCTGCGAACATCCATGTCAGTAGAGAAATTCGAAGACGCAAACTCCGGTACCGAAGAGCAGCCTATTCTACCTATTCAGCCACTATACCGTATCAAGTGTAGCAAAAATCTCAATGAGAATATAAAGATGAAATATATATGACAAATGCATCTTTCAATTTCATGCTCTTAATGAATATTAAGGAGTTTCTCCTTTCAACTCATAAATCATACCTTTTTTCTTCAGGACATTGGAAAATTTGCAAACTTCATCCAATAAAGCAGCATATGTAATTCTTTTAGTGTCGTGAGGGTCGTTTCCTTCCCTGAAAAAAAAGTTATAAACTTTTGTCATATTTATCAGAGCATAAGATAAATGCTTAGAGTAAACTAAACTTTAGTTAAGCACAATTGCATTCAGTATTCAAACATTGATTTTGCTTTAGTGAAGTGTAAGCATAACAGCGGAAGTCAAAAGCATATGTTATTAGGTTGTTAACAGTTTCAGTTAATAGGTAATTGTTTCTATTCATCTAAATAACCTGGCCCTGAATTCCGTAATTTATCTTCGTTTTGAATTCTGTGCAACAAAGAAATCATTTTATAAAACTTTATTTTTTTATGGTATCTTTACGATTTGATTTAGAGCCTTATAGTATACTTTTCTACTACACAAGGATTTATGAGATTAGGATCTACTGCTTAAAGCTGATTCTGAACGTCTACGAACATTCATTGTAGGTACGGGACTCGAACCCATGAACTCCGGCACCGAAGAGCAGAGCCCTACCCAATCGACCCTCTCTCGGGGCCATCTTTATAAAACTGTTACAATAAAACAATGTTTGAATTACTGTTTTAGGAATTTATATTTAATTTTTTTCTGTATCTGTGAACATATATTTATTTAAGTTTGACAACTTTTCCATAAATATTCGGAACAGGATAATTTTGTTCTCGATAACAGAGCTCACATGCATTTGCCCCAAGACCTTCAATTACTTTTTGTTGTTCCAGAGGCTACTTGTGACAATTTAAAAGCGCGCTCGCACACATGCATACTCGGTCTCTCAAACCTGAAACATAGAAACAAAACATACGCTTACAAAAACAAGAAATTTCTTCCTCAAATATACCCACCGTTGTTACAGCTGGATCATGACTAAATAGGTACGGTGATGCCTTTGTGTATTTGAATCTGTGAGTCTAATTCTCTTGTTAGCATGTATGTTTGTGGCCGTTTGAAATATGCTTTAATCGGTGGGTTCGGATCTAATTAACTCTTGTATTGAGTACAGCGCTCAAAACTAAAGCAGTGATATGAATTTGCGCATTATAAGATATCACCTTAACATTATTGTACAATATATTTCATATAAAATAAATAGTCTCTAATGTTGAAGATTAGTACCTTAATCTTCAATATTAGAGAGTTACTTTTTGGTTAAATGCAAGCGACCCTTAAAAGCCTTAGCTTTGGTTTGCAGCACTACGGTCTACTTTTTTGTTACATAAGGGCTAATAATTTTGGTTTGGTTTGGTTTGGTTTGGAGTGAAGTACTACGGTCTACTTTTTGCAACACTAGGACTAATGAGACCGGATCCTACAGCTTAAAGCAGATTCCGAACGGCTATGAACATTCATGCCACTGTGGGATTCGAACCCACGAACTCCGGTACCGAAGGCCAGAACCCTAACCAATCGGCCATTGTGTTCGACCATGACCTTAAAACCTATCTCAGATATCCGTTCTAACTAGGAGACTTAAGACTTAGAATACCTGACACAACCCAATCTTTGAAACATTGGTAAAATATTCAGTGAATCTTGTCCAGACTAATAATTTTTGAATACCAGAAAACGTGTTTCAAACTCTTTGCAGATTGTTCAGAGAACGTACCAATGCTTCTTAAAGTAAAGTATTCAATGAATAAAAAAAGTATTTAATGGTTTGGCAGAAAAAAGTTCGAGTATGGAAGTTCTAAAAACTAGCCCTGTGCAGGGAGGGGGGGAGGCCTTTATAGAACTTATTAAATATCAAATTTCCATTCAGTTTTGTTTATAAAAGAGGGTTTTTCTTGAAAGTTATCCCCATGCATGATTTATTAGAGATATTGAAGTGGATGTAATTTTGTGTAACTCAAAACTGTGTACCCTGAGGAAGTAAGATCTTAGATGAAGTCATTAGAAATAAGGTGAAGTTTCACCCTTACTAATATCTTTTACTTTTGAAATTAGTAAAGAAACTTCATTTGTCAGTGAAAATACTATACAGTTTAGAAGTTCTAATTTTTATCTTGTTCAAGAAAACTGAAAATTAAAAAGGAAATTTTTTCCTATATTCTTTCAAGACAAAGGCATGTCCAAGTTGGAAAATGATGACTGGTAAAAGCTTAATTAAACTAACATAGAAATATTTCTCTTCCATAGTAGACTTGCTTCATTTTTAATTAAATTAAAAATATATCTTTGTTACATTTTTGTCATTAATCATATTTTGATAGTAACTTTTGTTTTGCATAATAAAGAGATATAAACCCCAATTTACCGGTAGAAATCGCTTTCTCCGCAATTCTCAATTCGAAATGCCATCGATTTTTGATCCACAAGGACAACATGCCCTTTCCCGTTTTTGCCAGTCCAGGATCTCTTTAGATGGCGCCAAAGAACTATAATTGTCTTCCCGGTCGATTTCATGAACAAGAGCCGCTTTTACTTTCCCTTTGGTATGTATTAATGAAATTCCTTCAAGCACCCTGTCATTCATAAATTTAATGCGAGAGGCCCTTCAATGAAAGCGTCATATTTTATTACAAAAGAATTTCACTGGCGGTATTAAATAGTTTTTTATAATAGGAGAAGAAAATAGTGGAATATTAAGGTTATTATGCAACTACAGAATTTTCTTATTTATATGTGATATTAATCCGTTTTAAAAGACTATCACTTTTGTCCCCATTATAGAAAACTTTTCATTTGGCATTGACTTTCTAGACTAATTTCTTATTAATATCGTTCAAAGGCACTTTTTTTCCAATTTAAATTCACTGTAAAGCTAGTTATATCTTTAGTAATAATTTAGATTACATTTTTAAGAATGGCGTATCAAGATATAAATAACTATTAATAATCTTATTTATTAGAATGAGGAAAACTACACTTAAAGAATATTTCTCGGTGAAAGAAACCAAACTTCAGAGGGATGATCTTATCCAAACAATAGTTATGTACTGACCGGTTTTGTTCGAGCAGTGAAGTGAGCAAACGAGTACAAAATAATTTAAATTGTTTATTTCAAACATAGTGAATTTATGAGACAGTTGCGTAGTTAAAGCAGATTTAACACCTTAATGCACATTTTTTTTAAAGGTCGGCAAAAAAAATCTACTTGTTAATGCAAAAACACAATTTAGAACGTTGAATTTAGAAAAAAATATATATTTATACTTGAATAAGTAAATGTTATAGCTTGCAATCCCATGTATATGATAAATATCGATCAAACGCTTTTTTTTTTATTATTGGTTTTACATTGTTATTTCCAATTCTCGATTGCATTAGAGAGTGAAAAATTATAGCAACATAAAGTACAACGCATCTCGAGTGTACACAATTTGGCCAGTTTAGCGCGCTCGAGTATACTCGAGCTTGCACTTTAAGGGGTTAATATTGTGATATGGTAACTCTTACACTGTTTTAATTGTACCAATCCTATGTTAATATTAATGTATCATTTACTGGCGGAGATAAGAAAACTTTTGTTTCATTCAATATTAAGTGGATTTAATCCCATCCGAAGTTTTCAAAAGCACCTTATGGATAATTGAACATATTCGAAAGTTTTGAACCCTCTGGGAGGGGAAGTTATAAACCCTTCAAATTTTTAAAACAGTGCACGGATAATATACTCAACACTTGCAACAAAGATTAATTTGTTTCTGATAGTAGTACTGCAGATTTTTTTTTTTTTAGGGCGGGGGGTTGAACAGGTTTAGTTTAGTTATTTTGTAGCGCTGCTATTGAGTTTTTGTAACGTAATAACTGATTAAACATCCTGCTTAAAGCTAGTTTTAAACGACTACATACCCCAAAACTTAGGTTTAGCTGAAAAGAAACAGATTACTCTTATTTCCTACCATATATTTCCAAACATTTTGAGCAACAATTTACATTTTATATATGAGAACATATAAGAGAAATGGTTGGTTGGTTTAGAGGGCTATGGTCTACTTTTTTGCTACACAAGAGCTAATGGAAGGAATGCGAGTAATCAAGGTGCTTTTAGCACTTAATATTTTTAACCTTCAATTCGAAATTCACTCTTTCCCGAAAGTTTCGCTCCCATGGATAAAACATTCATAACTAGTATCATTTATGTTTTGAATTACCGATACCTGATCGGGAAGTAGGACAGACTTTGAATAATTTCATATTACATATATGCTAAAACAAAAATTACAGCAAAAAATGTATACTAGATTAGTCTTTCCACGATCAGTCGGTGGAATAATCTTGAGAGACATAGATTTTTGGCTTGATATCAACAAGCTTTAATATCATGAATTAAGATATGGCTGGATATGTTGTTAATAATGAGAGAATCATTCTTCCCATAAATGTATCATTCTAAAGTGTTAGCCTTTCAAAGATTTTGTTTTTTTTTTCATTAGTTTGATACTTTTACTTAAATCAAATACAATCATATCAACTACCATTATACCCATAGATATGGTACTAGTGATTTACAACATCGTATACAACTTTCCTAGATTAATAAGACTTCCCAAAAATATGGTTAAAGGTTCCGAAATTAGTTACAACTTTGTAATATCTTTAATTTTTTGGGGTCTCTAGTTTTATATATCTTGAGCATGTCAGTCGATCACATTTAATTCTTCTCTCTAATATTTGCTTCTTTTGAGGTAGCAATATGTACTCAAATACATGCCACTGTACTAAAATATAGGGGATATATAGAAAATATGAAACGTTTCTTTATATAGACTTAAAAAATCCTCTGGCTACAAGTAGTTTTATGTTCGGTAAAATTAACTTTAAAATAACATTACACAATTTAGTTTTGCAAATAGTATTTCATTTCTATCTGAAAAAATTAAACTTGGTCTTTACTGTCAATTTATCGCAACTCCATGAGCTAACTAGACCAGGACATGCTGCTTGAAGCTTATTTAAAACAGTAAGAAATATCCAACCTATTACCAGGATTCAAACAGACTTTGTATCGAGTTGGCAGTGAATGCGGTCCTACCAAATCGGCCATCGGCTGAGTAACGTTAGCCAAATAGCTCTAACAATGAATTTCGAAAATTAAGCATGGGGCTTCGAGTACAACAAATTTCATAGTTTGGTTTCAGGTTGTAAGAATCAGCCCGAGTGTATCGTCCAGTAATTATTTCATTTCATGCTTTCCAAAGCATTGGTCATAACGGTTTACTCAATCTCCATCAGAAGATTTAAATACAAGCTTTACATCTTTATCAATACTTCACTAAAGGAGAATAAATGTAACTTATAACATGAAATGATAGCTTAATTTTTATCTATTATGTATTCATTTACTTTAAATTTTCATTACTTAATATACACAATTCCATTTTTACACAACAAGTATGTATGGTCGAACACTAATAATTCTTCCTAATTAAAGGATGTATCTATTTAAAGAATTAAAAGATCTAATTAAGGAATGTAACCGTGGTTATTCTGAAGTACTGATGTTACGTAATGATCTCCATATTATTTGCGTTGATTTAGATATCGTTTTCAAAGAAGAATCGGAGGTAAAAAATGTTCAGTTACTCATCGGATTTCATATAACTATGAAAATTTCTTTAGTGTAATCATTGATATAAATGTTTGTTAATTTTACAACAGTAATGAGAGTATGCTATAGCAAGACAATTCAAGAATTCACATCATTTTGAACATCTCATCAATTAAGAAAAATTACAATGAGACATAGTTGTATAAGGAATTGTCGAATAAAAAATAAGATTAGCAAGAGGCAAAAATATTATCTGTATAGTTGCTCTCAAAAATAAAGTGGATAAGAATGAGGGTTGGTTGCTTAAAAAGTGAGATTAATTCACAACGTTAATAGTTTTCAGCAAGTCTACTATTCATATATGTTTAGAGAAATGTTTACGCAATTGTTTACTTCCCCCCTCAGTAATAATAAGGCCCTAAAGAGCTTATACGCCAACCTGTATCCATTGAAAAAGCAACGAATTCAGTTTACAATTCCTTTCTCCAATGAAAAATTCACGGATTTGTCGGGTGTTAGCAAAACATTTCAACCAATTCCAGGTTTTATCCCATGTCAACCAGAACCAAAATCAATCAGTTGAAAATTTTGAGCGCTACCACAACAGAAAAGGAATCCTAAACTCAATCCTCCGTTGCTTTGTGAAAGCGTACAGGTTGACTTAAAAGGCCTTTACTATGTACAACAGAAAATATCCTAATACAACTAATTTTACAACAGAAAATATCCTAATAGAATGTGAAAATGAAAGGAAATCTGAGGAAAATATCCTAATAGAATAATTTCCTCAGATTTCCTTGTATTAATTACAATTTCTATTCCTTTCTGAGACATTTTTAAATTCCTTAAAATGTCTCAGATTTAAAACAGAAGGAGCTTAAAGGCTTTATCAGACGTCAACATGTACATGTTGAAAAGCAACAGATTCTGTTTATGATTCCTTTTCCCGATGAAGAATGCTCGGATTTCTTGTGTCACGGAAAAAACAATTGTAACCAATCAAAAGACCACATCACTAGTCAGCCTGCACCCAAATAAACTGGTTGAAATTTTTCTATCACACGAAAAATTCGCACATTCTTCATCGAGAAAAGGAATCGTAAAAGGTATAAGTCGACATGTAATGAACCATACGAAAATATTTCTGTAAAATTTAAGCTTGTTTTCAAGTGTTAAACTAAATTTTGTAAAAAGTCAAATATCCTATGAATGGTTTAGTACATATTTGGTGCTTAAAATGAGTAAGTCACGTTTATTACAAATAATTTTTTAAATATGATTTTGCATTTATTGACTAATACATACCAAGCCTAAAAACGTAGGTTTAAAGAAAAAATTAGATTTTTTTTCTTTTCTGCCATTTTAAACGTTTCTTAGCAAGGTCGAATTTTTTTTTCAACTAGCTGTACCTATTTTCCTGTGTCTTAAATAATTATTTTCATATCTTTCAGGTTTCAAACGGTAAAACAATATTAGCATGAAATTTAAGCTGATGTCTAACAAGCCTAAAAATCTATGACGCTAATATCCGCTGAGTGAAATGCAAATAATAAAAAACAAAGAATGTCACGTTAGAATGAATACTAGGGGATGTTGTTTAGCTCCAATTTCCTTTCTAGTTCTCGTACAAAGGCGGAACAAACCATCCACGTCATGGTGAATGGATTTACGCCAGTTGTAATCGATTTAATTTTTACAAAATGAAAGTGTTCAAAATTTCTAAATAAACTACAAACATAAAGATATGAAATTTAAATATTTCAACATCAATAAATAAAAATAAAAAATAAAAAGTTAAAAAGGGAGAGAGAGAAAGAAATCCTGAAATCAAATTTGTCATTTAGTTTCGTAAAAAAAAAAAAAAAAAAAAAGATATGCTGCTCTTCTACTTTAATACACTTAAAATCACCCAGTTACTACATATTTACTTTTGTATTCCAGATTAAATAAAATTTTTCTTTAGCACTAAACATACCATATAACAGGTCAAATGACCCATAAGGTTTATGTAAAAAATGCGATGGGAAATGAATTAAAAATTCTTATTCTTTGTGTTTTTGCAATACATAAAAATTGACAATATACAATTTTGTTTAATTATAATAAAGTTTATTTGTCTATTCCCTTCCAATTTTCATATTTCATACATTTAGAATCAGAAAAAATACAGTCCGGTCATTTGACCGGCTATGGTAGAAATAGGTATGTATTAAGTGTTGGTATGTTTAGTGTTAAAAGACTTCCTCCATATTCGTTTTTCCTTAAATTGAATTCATCAGGCCCGTAGCCAGGTTTCAGGAGAGGGGGGGGGTTAAACTGAGCTAACACCCCTGATATCTCTATTTATAAATAAAACACTTAAAATTTAATAAGGCATGCGAAATTTAATGTTAATATTTTATATTAATAATTACATTAAAATTATACAAAGTTTAACATATGTATATTTAAAGGTCCATGCATAGTCTTATGTAATGTTTCAGAAAATGCATAATACAATTGGGAAAAAAATTGTTAAAATTAAAATATTAAAGAGTTATTACAGTTTTTTTCATTCAAGATATGTGTTAGTTTTTTAATAATGTATAGTACAAAACTTTGCATAACATTAGCAATAAGTTGCTTATTTCTATTTTTTATATAAATAGATACAAGAAAAATTAGTTGTTTTTCACTATGAGGGCATTAATTTCTTTTATAATTTCAAAGATATCTGAAAATCCAATTACAGGCTTATGTAGAAGATTTGAATGGATCTCAAAAAAATTTTGGACCGAAATATTATTAAAAAGTTTCAGGAATTTTTAAAAAGTATTTGTTTTGATTAAAAAACTATTCAATTATTTTGCTCGTTAGTATACTTAATATGCTTTAATTTTTAAATAAAAAACAGTTGCAATGTTTATCGTAATACTTAATATTTAAAAAAATTTGAAGGGTACTTTTTATCTAAGGTAGTATACCATATTCAAATTAAATTTAGCGGTGTCAGAAAGAACAAAATCACTCTTTAACTGATTAAAAGGGTTACAAAATGGGTGAATTTTAGGTGTAGCTGTTTGTTAAAGATACTAAATTCATCTTTAACCCTATAACGCTATTTTGTTCTAACAGAATTTTTCTACTACCATTGCGTCTAGACAACTTATTTAAAATTCATTTTGATAAAAGGGAAAATAAGCAATACATGTATTTTCACTTTAGAAAAAGATGTGTTGTACATTATAGTTATTTTCAACTTTGAACAGTTTATTATTTTAGCTATATAATTTCTAAGACGTAAGTAAGAATTGTGTTCTAAGATTAAACTGAATTTCTGAACTGCATTTTTTACTATACCACCATACGATTAATGGCCATGACTATTACAGTTTACCTAATTTCAATGAAATTGTACCAATGTTTTTAATTATATATATGCAACAAACTAAAAGGTTTAATGTACATCTATTTAGAAATCAGCTATTGGTAGTATTAGTAGAAAATTTATCCCCCTCTTTTAATTGTGTTATAAAGTAATCGATTGCCCTTAGCTTAAGTATACTTTAGACTGAATCATTCATTTAGTTCAATACCTTCATAACGAATACATTTCTACAAGTAAATGCGATATGTTTTAAATTTTTTCAGTTGAGTGTTTCTGTAAAGTTAAAAAATAATTTTCAATCTTTGACGGAACTCGACAAAAAGGCTTACATATATTAATGTATAATAGCTAATCTTAGGCTAATGTAAGAGCACATTAAACCGTATTTAAATATTTTAGTTACAAAAATAGTCAGTTACCATAACCAACCTTTAAATTATTTACTGTATTAACCAACCGTTATTTAGAAATTTACCAATATTTTATGCATTTAAAAATGTGCGAAAATATTCACGATGATAAATAATTCGATACAACGATCAAAGAAATTAAATGGAAAAAGATATTTAATAGTCAATCTACCTTATGTAACGAGGCCGAATGGGTAGGGCAATGCTCTTAAATTACCAGATTTCGTAAGTTCAAATCCCACTGCTGGCTTGGATGTTCCTAGCCATTTGGAATCGGCTGTAAGCAGGAGGTCCTGGTCTCATAAATCCTCGTGTTGGATAAAGCAGACCATAGCTCTCCGAACCAAACCAAATGCAGCATTTATCCCCCCCCCCTCAAAAAAAATTAAAGGAGGGAAAAGTTTATGAAATATATAATAAAGGAATTATACTATATCAATTTTCCGATTTTTACATGTTTTACGTTTATTTATACAAAATATATAAAGGAATAAGGAATTGTTCCCAATTTCTATGAGTTTTTATTTAAGATTTATATCTAAAAACACAATTTTTTCTTAAATCGAGTTTCAAAAGAAACAACCACTGAATAAAAGACTTTTCACTTAACTTCATCAAGCATATCAAAGGGTAGGAGGTTGTGTGTAAAGAAATGAGATTTGTTTACACGAAACACCTTTTATAAACTATTGAATTATTTTTAATTGATATGCCTGAAAAATTTTATCTCAGGAAAATAAGTCGGTATGTTTTAGGATTTCCGTTGAACCTTCTTCACTATTAATTACAAATAAATATTTAGATTTTTTTTCTGGGGTTGATTGTTTTTCCGATTTATGCGATTACAGATGTGTTCAGTGAGCTTTTATATAACCTAAAATGTGTTTTATTTGTTTTTATCTTACGTATGCCCAAAATTATTTATGTTAATTAGTCTTACATATTTATAATTGAAATACATCCTAATTGACTATGTCACAAAAAGTATTGCAGGTTTACATAGTACATTTCAGGCTATAAATGGTAACATATATATGAAAGGCATGATAATCAATTCAGCATAATTAATTATTTTGAAAAAAGTGCTTGAAGGTTTAAACAAAAAAACCTGAGAAAAATCTAAATTTAGCTATTTCTCAGGTGTATCAAAAAATCAAAAAAGTTTAAGAACCACAGTTACATAAAATTTGAACAAAGAATTATACTTCAAAAATTTAGTAAATGCATTAAACAATTGGCAACTACATTGAAAAATGAGTTAATGTATCCTTTCCATTTAAGTAAAATCATTATTTACTTTTCTTCATTATTCTTTTTAATAATATGTAATCTGGTACTAATAGTATTGTAAGAAAGCTCTTACAGAAAACTTGAAATTCTACTTAAACAAACAACCCCAAAACAAAATCATTAAAAGACATCCATACTAATTACAAAACAATTATAACGTATTGAGAAATAAGTGGGAGACCAGAAAACTATTACGATTAGTTTACTTAATCAACTTGAAACTGTAATTAAAATAATTGCCAAATGCAAGAACCATAATAATCGCTATCAATACTAGTTAACGTACTGACAGCTTCTAGATTTTCGGCCAAAGTTCGCTGGCGTGCTCCATTTGGGGAGTATCTATTAAATATTCAAAAACCAGGAAACGGATAATCCAGGAAATCAATAAATGTTATGACCTCAGAATTAGGCTCTCGCTTCGTATTCCCTTTATTCAAAAATTATTGAAGTCAAAGTACACTGGCTAATTGAACAAGATTGGTTCAAGCATGCATAACACGAAACAAATTCTTACATTCTTAACATACAAATTAAAACAAGTTGAACTAAAAACAGTTAAACTTAAATTATAGTCATTAGTGCACAGTACTCATTCTTTTAGCTTTGATGATTTTATGCCAAATAACAGAATATATTTCATTGTCATATTGTAACAAGAAAACGTACATAGAATTAATCAACGTACCTGTTATTTATCTCCACAAAATAATATATAAGTATCCATTAACTAGACAACATTAATACAAATTTCTTTTAAAATAATTTTTATATTCAATGAAATCCAAAATTATAATTCTGGTTTAAAATAAACGTGGGACTAACTGCGGAACTCAGATTTCAATCCTAAAGTTGATTCTATTTTTCAGGGATATGGAGACGTTAGAGAAAATATTTATTGATGTTAATTGGCTTTAAGTTAGACGCCACTGCAACAGTCTAAAGAACTTATAGGGCTTGGACCTGCCTAAGGCCTCCCAGTTCTGAAATTATATCTTTTCCAAAACTTTTTTTAGCTAATCCATTACATATTCTAGCCGAACAGTGGCTGAAAGATAGAGCGCTGCTCATCGGTACCGAAGTTCACGGGTTCGAATTCCGCTGCTGACATGGTGGTTCGTAGCCGTTCACAATCGGTTTTAAGCAGTAGGTCCAGGTCTCATTAGCCTTCGTCTAGCAAAATAGTAGTCCGTGTGCTCCTAGATAAACCAAAACGTTACATGTTTTTTACTGCATGTACATTGACATTTCTATATATTGTGCAACTAATTTATGCCATTTTTGCTCTTTTTTTCTTAAGTACACCAACTGTAACAAAGTTATGTAGGGACAAGTACAGAAGTCTAAACTGCTAATATGGATTAGAAGTTTTTGCATACTTTCGAGGCCATTTCTCTAACACAAAGGTATCAAACTCGCGACCAACCCATCTTGCAACATGTAGCTATAACATTAATTGAAATTCCAAACCTGAAATTTAAAATTTCTTTCAACTTTGTCCTCTTTGTTTTTGCAGTTCTAATTTTATTACATTTCCCACGCACACCCGCTGATGCAGCCGTATGCGCAGATATCTTCGTATACTCTAAAGGGAAATTTGTTGAAGTGATAATCAATGATTTAATGCGGAAAAACGGATAAACGAATTTTAATTGCCAAACGATGGCCGAATGGGTAGGACACTACTCTTCTATATCGAAGTTTGTGGGTTTGAATTACTCTGCTTGCATGGATGTTCGTAGTTGTACGGAATCGGCCTTAATCAGTAGATCCTGGTCTCATTAGCCCTAATGTAGCAAAATCATAAACCGTAGTGGTTCAAATAAACTAACCAGTGAATTGGAAACAGAGTTCGCATATTTTAAATCTTTAATTGATAAATTGTCTTTTCTTCGATGGCCTTGATAAATGTCGAATTGGTACTTAAACATATGCAAATTGATGTAATCGAGTCAAAGCGCAATTCAGATTTCAAGGAAATACTTAGTGAGGTTGGGATGCTTGAATTTTGCAAATATTTGCCAACGAGGTTTGAGAAAACTAGGAAATCCGTGAACGAAATTTTTCCATGTTTGGAAATATTTTTCAGTGAATAGTTTTCGACACTTATTAATGGAAATGTCTGTGACATAAAATTAATGAAGTGCATCTTATGTCAGTTTTGAAAGTAATACTCATAAATTGCAGACAATATTTCTCCTGAAGTAAGAAAGGGGATGGCATAAAAGAGATGACAAGTTTCAGGGAGATATCAATTCATCGTATTATTTTGTTCTCACGTACCTTTGTTTTGTTTACTGTACTGCTTGACAAGTACAGAATCTCTTTATTTTTTATGCCCCAATTAAATTTATAACTTCTTTATGGCCCCTATTAAACTGGGAATTTGACATCCTTGCTCTAACAGAATGAAATAGGGTATGAAGAAGTTTTATGCAATTGAGAAAATATATGTTTAATAAAATTTTCATTGGAAAACTAATTCTAGACAGTTTCACTTTGTTTTAAGAAACCTTTCAAGGTAATTAAATTTAGCATCAATTTTTAAATAGCTTTTCAACAAAAAATTCCTAAAACTAGAAGTGCAATCAATTTCACTATTGGCGTTTTTAGTAATACAACTTTTTATACAAACTAAACAACCGCATTTTAACACTGCAATTTATACATCACAATAACAATATTTTTCCATATTCACAATCTTCAACGATTGAAGGGAAATCTGGTTCTGGCCTTATCAAATGTTAACTTGAAACTGATGTTTCAAGTTTATTTGAAGGATTTTGATCTCAAACTTCATCAGAATTCTATTTACGTTCTTTTAGGCGACTAATAACAAGAGACGATTGAATAACTTTAATTTAATCCTTTTTATTCTGATACAGAAAGAGTTCATCTTTTATCTTCAGTCATTGTAATTCTGGTTGGTTGGGAGCCCTACGGTCTCATATTTTGCTACACGAAGACTAATGAGACCCAGGATTACTGCTTAAAGCAAATTTCGAACGGCCACGGACATCCATACCAGCAATAGGGTTCGAACCCACCAACTCCGATGAGTCGTGCAGCCATTGTTAGGAATTCACGTAATTAATATCTTAAAGCAGGAATCATTTCTGATAAATATATTTTCAAATATAAACTGGTATAAAGTATCAAGAGCAAAAAAGATCTATGAAATTCAAGTAACTCTCATCTTAGTCTTAAAACTATATCTCATTTTCCTTTCTGGATGGGCTGTAATTTTAAAAATTATAGGATGCCATTAAAAAAATAAGAGCCCAATCTCAAACTAAATCTCACGATTTATTTACTATAACATGCTAACACATCACTCTAAAACGAAATATTATAATACATTTAATTAGTTGTGCTTATTTTAGTTGATGTACCTGCAAAAATTCATTTTAGAGGATAAAAATTCGCGAAATGTCTAACCTAATCATGAAGCTATAAACAAAAACAGATGATTGAAAATTTAAGGAATTGGTTATAGTGAAACCATGTACCTTTGCTAAAATTTAAAAAAATCTTTTCAAAAAAGTTTTAAAGATTCGTATACTATATTAATTCTCTTTGAATACAGACGTTCGGCGTTAATCGGTTAAGACCTGTCAAGACCCATTGCAAGAAGTTTTGTAATTAAAAACTAAGATTCACCTAAGCAAAAGATTAATTCATGCTCAGGAATAATTGCTTTTCACAAACTCATTAAGAATTTAAAATTTATTTTTGTGCAAATTTCCTTTATTATTCTGATTTTTTTTTAAATATTTAAATTGGTGTATTATTTCATATTGAATCTCTTATACTGTACATCAGTTAGTGTAAGGAACTTAAATGGATTTGAGATCATTTACCGAATACGTTTAGTTTCAAGCACTACGGTGTACATTTTTACTATAAGACGACTAGTGAGAATGGGATCTACTGCTTAAAGCCGATTCTGAAAATTCATTGTTAGTAGTGGGATTCGAACCCACGGATTAAGGTGCCGAGGAGCAACGCTGTACTGATTTGGCCCCTTACCGGAACCTGAATAAGGTAAAGTTGTGTTTGTCCTACATAGTGTTTCTATAATAAAATAGTATAACACTTTCATCATGGAATGGTCAAATGATGAAAAATAAATATAACATTAAGGAAATAAAAACTTAAAGCATATGAGTGAGAGTTATTTGAATAATCACAAAATATTCCGAGTCTCCTCCATTTGCTAAAACTAATGAATTTATGAGCATATAATGATCTTCTAACAGTTTAAAAAAAGAATAAAAACCACTGAAATAAACAGACATAGTTGTAGATCGCACACCAATTAAAATATAAGTACTTCGATATTTAGCTTTTGTTTTACTCACGCTGTTGCTCATTAAATGAAATGAGCTATTAGTAATCTCTAAAATATTGTTTATCCCAATATTTTATATCTAGTAAAACTGGTGGATAAAATACAAATATGTTCCGTCAAAAAGGAAAATGTGTCCCTTCCAAAACAAAAACAAAAATTTCAGAAGTTGAAAATTAATTTTTCTCTTGACCGAAATATACTTGAAAGTCTTGCTGTAAAACTGCTACAGTTGCCAACTAATTAGCGTGTTCTAGATTTGAATATTTTCTGCTTTTCTTGCCTAATTACATTTTATGCAACATATGAATACATTTTAATTCTGTCTGAATTCTAACATTCAGTAATTTGGTATAGAACAGATATAATAACAGCCCATAAATGTTTTTACAAATTTATAAATGAGATATTTAAACTGAGGGCCAAACAGGCTTGGGAGCTAAACACTGGGGGTTCCGCGTAAGGCTGACCATCTAACCGTAACATATACTTCGCCCCCCAGGGCCCTCACCCCTAGGGACTGTTTTGCCTAGCCGTCATTTTTAATGCGGTTACAGAATGTTTAATTTGGAAAAGTGAAGGATATTTGAGATCATGTTGCATGTTTTATTAATTTATTTATTATTTGCTAATGCAGTCGTAAAAGGTGTTAAAACTTAACGATGTAATTTTATGACGTCAAACAGGTTATTGTTGACTTAATTCCATAATATAAAATTTAATTTACATCTTTATTTTCAGAATTAGTTAATGAAATGAAGCATAGAATTTGGAACTGAAAGTAGTATGCAAATATCAAGTGAAAATAAACTTTTCGGTAATAAATAAAATTTGCAAGAAAAAGGAAATCACGAGTTAAACACTTCCTATACTAAAGTTCCTTCCTAATAGTGGGGGAAATTAAAAAAATATATAAATAACTAAATATCTGCTTTAGCATCACTTTACTTTTTCCTAGTCATTTAAGTTCTGAATACTATTTATAGTAATATCACTTGCGTACACAGTAGCTCTTGGAAGAATACCCCAAAAAAGTCTGAGCTTTAGCTACTTCCCAATACACGCAGAGATTAATGTACGCATGTATTGATTTTTAGCAAATAAGTAAAACATATGAAGTACTCGTATGTCTCCCTTTAAAAAAAATCTAAATGAAAGCAAAAGAAGTTCATAAAAATCATGGCGTTATTTTTAAAAATATGTTAAATTTTATACCTGTATTTGATAGTTTCTTTGTAAGCAAGTATTTTATACAACTATAACCACTTTTATGATATAATTGCAGTATTAAAAAATATATGTTGTGTATAAGATTATCTTAAATATATGACAATATATAGTATTTAAGCGAAAACAGATAAAAGTAATTGTTTCTGCTGTTACTTTATATACTAAATAATGCTATAAAGAATCAATAGTTACACTTTAACTCTACGATGAATAAATATACACATATACAGGTGATGCGATTGCCGCATAATGTGATCTTGCTTATTATGTGCCAAAAAGATTAGTAAACAAATAATAGCAATATCCAAAAGAAATCTTTAAATCTTGATATTTCGAAAAACAAACTTTTAAACTTTCTCTGCGTAATACAAATGATAATGTCAGCAGTAATCACTATAAATAAAATATAATTTATGATTTATAATAACATAAATTAGATTTATGCCAAACATTCTAGTGGGTTTTTATTCTGTCAAAAAATAACGTTTCTAAAAGCAATAGTTACAACTTTTGAACATGTCACAAATACAAAGAAGAATTAACTACAAGGTATGGTTTGAAACAACTTTAAAATTCGGTCGAAAAATCATTAACTCCTATTTATCAGATGTTCATATAATAAACTGCTGTAACTACTTAGCTAAATTAAAAAATAAATTACATTTCTCAGATATGGTAGCGTATTATCAGCTTAAACTAGCATATTTTTCTCTTTCATCTGATTTCATGTATGTGATAGTTACATATGCCCTACTTTTTCCATAACAGAAGAAATCTTTGATTTTATCATGTTTCTTGATGATAGATTCAAAATGATGGAGATGCAATTTCGAAAAAAAATCTTTTTTCCCTTACAGAACTAAGTTGCTGCGTTTAAAAAACTTAAAAACATTTTTTCTCCTCAACTGCATAAAATCTATGTAAGCAATTTTGTCCTAGATGTAAAAAAAGTAATATGGCGTATCAGTGCTTTTATTGTTACGGCAATAAAAAGTTTCTTGATTAAGCATTTGAAAGACAATAAAATTCCAAGAAACTAGAAATACAATGCAACGAATGAAGATTTTCTACAATTTTGATACAAGCGTAGCATTTAGAAAAGCCAAAATTTTCATCATCTGTATTTAAAACTACGATTTCTCTTGCTAAGTTTCAAATTATTTCACGACTGTAGTGTACATTAATTTGGAATGTTCCTTATGTTCTCGGGTAAGAAATGGTAAAATAAACGGTTTCCGATAAGTCATTGGTCTTTTTTCATTAAAAAATATTAGAATAAACTAAAATAGGTGAGTGAACTAAAAGTTTGGGCAACTATTGCAGTAAAGCGACCAATTCCATGTCGTTATGAATGAAGAAGTATTTACGGTGAGTAAAACAAAAAATTGTCTTGTACGAAACAATTTTTTCCACGATACTAGTATTTATTTGTACAAAATTTCCACTTATACGAGGGAATGTTCAATACCTTATGTAATTGATTGATTCAGTTACACGAAGGGAGCAAAGAGTACGAGAACATACTTTTATATTAACATCAAACTCTCTATGGGTTTCTCCCCCCCCCTTTCTTTTATAATTTTCAATTGTATTACTCTTAAAACAATAAATATAAGATTTAATTCGTGCTTTCCGTTTCTTTTAACATTCAATATTATTTTAGTTTAAAAGTGTTTTATAAAGAGAGTTCATGGTATGTATGTCTATAATGTATATAAAAACTTGCTGTATTTAATCTAGACAAAAAAAAATCTACATATATTAATATAAGTGCGATCTTTACATTTAAACTACACTTATGTATTACAAAACCAGAAAAACAGTACAGTGTTTTCATGTTTAGATAAGCGGAAACGACTACTAGTCATACATACTAAATATTCATTCACGGAGAATATCTTTTTCACCTGGCCTTCATATAAGCGATTTTCCTATTTACATATATTGCATACGCATACATATTTTTACGTACTCATGCAGTGTATAATCAGTATAATGTGTGTATATATATATATATATATATATATATATATATACACCTGTATATTAATGTGGATGTATTAACACGACAGCCTTCTGCAGATGACAAGAGTCCCTAAAATTCAAAAAACTACTCCATTGTCTCCGAAGATAGGGATTTGTCATACAATGAACATAAGTTTGAAAACCTAGTTACTGAAGAGATCGTAGATTGACAAGGACATTGATGAATAGATAGACAACTGATAAGTCATTCGTCTCCTTTCATTTAAAAATATTATAGAATAAACTAAAATAGGTGAGGGAACTAAAACTGCAACAGTTACTTGGGTAACTAACTGTTGCAGTAAAAGACCAATTCCATGTTACTATAATTGAAGTATTTACAACGAGTAGAACAGAAATTTGCATTGTACGAAACAGTTTCTTCCGGATTCGATAATAGTGTTCTTTTTACAATCAGATTTGTAACATTTACGAAATTTTGATGATGGTATTTAATAAGCCACAAATGTATACCTATGTATTTGATTAGGTTCGGAGAGCTACGGTCTACTGTTTTGCAACACGAGGGTTATTGCCGATGTATTTGGATCTGCATAGCCATATAATTGTATTTACCTGAATGTGTAAGTATATAATCATATATATTTATTATAAATACAAAGATGTTTTTGTACTTATATCTTTGTAAAAGTAGTGTATACACATGCAACTATATATATATATATAATACAGAAAAACTGAAATCGAGATGCCTGTTTTAGCTATGAAAGAGAATTTTAAAATTACAAAACTAAGATACCTAACTTTAGTCTTCATTTAGCTCATATTTGTTTCTACAAAAGATTCGATTTCTTCAAATTATTTTGTTCTGCTGTTCCTTGTTTTTGGATTTGCAATTTAGTAATGATATATATTGTCCTTTGACTTTCATTTCTTTAACTTTTCCTGATCATAAAATTTTTAAGAAAAGAAATGAATAGAAATGTCCATTTTTATCATTTTGTAGATAACTGGTTTATACAGTTAATAGTTTGATTGGACTAGCATAACAAGAAAAGTTCAACATTTATAAATACTGAATTGACTAGATTTATTAAAACTGATTCATGAAAGTTATATTAGATACACTAGTTCAAGTTTTTAGTTTTGCCTTCTCTGCTTGAAACAACAGGGAGGGCGATCTTATGTTTAGAAAGTATATTTTAAACTCTGGTCCTCCATGAACTTTCCCAAGCTTCATGCATCTTTAATCATTTTTGTCGTGTTTGTATTGATTGAATTCTGAATTTCCAAATGGAAAAATCAAAATCATTCAGGGTTCGATACAAAGGGTCACAAATGTAAAGGTCACGTAAAGCTATTTTCTTCAAATAGAAGAATTCATTTCAACTTCTGAACTAAATCTACCTCTTTAATCTTTATTTCTAATAGATAAAATGTTTATACACTCTGATACAACCAGGCAAATAAACTATACGTTTTCATTTCATTTTTAATTTTTATTTTTAATATGAATATTTTTTCTTTTCTCTTTCAATTATACTTTTGGAACCAAAAATAAGAATAAAAATGTTCTTACCAAAAATAAGCCGTTCTTTTCCCAAAACCTTTCTCCACATTTCTGTCCAGAGCATTGTAACAAATATTTGTCTTCGCCCCTTCAAACCACTTCACAAACACAGCTCCTTGATTCGGATTAAAGTTAAAACTGCATACATTCTTGTCTCGGGGAGGAACCCTCCAGGAAAGCTCTTTAGCAATTTCGCCCCAGAACGCATCGGGGTCCTTGATGGACTTTTCGTACATGTCTCGGTACTGCCGGAGATCGGAAATTTTCGAGACCGCCGTCACTTCGGCGCTCGGCACATACACCTTGCTCGCCATCTTCGTTCTGCAGATTGAAGCGCTTGCGTGCCAGTGAGATCGAAGCGGAGCGCTCTCGGCCCTACCGATTGTTTACGTACGGTGGTGGTAGCGCTTCAATCGCTTTTTCATAGCGCTCTTATATAGCGGAAGTGATCGCGTGGGCGGGGAAACGAAATCGTCGCTCACAGAATTATGAAAACGAAACTAAGCGCTAAAATTGCAAATCATGGTTTTTCAAACCTAGATTAAAAAAAAAAATTTGTATGATAGAATAAAAAGTTTATACTTAATATTTTTCTGATTTCTCAATAGTAGAGAAAAAAATATAGTTTTAAGTCTAGCTCATTTGAATTTATTCAAAGTATAACCAAAACAAAAGGAATTTACACACTGCAGCACCTATAACTTGTTGCTCCGAATACTAAATTGTGAAAAGGTATTTGCATCTTAAAGTGCTTGTCATCTAGTATTTCCCTTCCTTCAAAATAAACGCTATTTTTTATTGGTTTCTAAAAGTACGTTTGTAAATATTAGTTTTGTTACATTTCGGTTCGCATTTTATACGAGTAGAAACTTATTCCTCCTCTGTCCCAACTCCTGTACGATGGTTGATTGCCTGGACTCTCAAATCAGTGGTGTAGCGAGCATAACTGGCGCTCAGAGCACAATACCTTATTAGTCACCTCCTCCCTGATTTTCCGGAAAATCTTGTTTGTCTTGGAGATGATTTAGCGAGGGGCTTCTGACACATAAATACCCCCTTGACTCCTCCTCCCAACCCTGCATCACTGTCAACTTTTAAAGGGAACAACTTGGGAACCGACAGTAATAGAATTAAATATTTGTTTCCTTTTTTTCTGAGCCTTAGGTTAAAAAAAACCCCTTTAAATTACGTGTTCCTTCCGCTTGGACAGTTCACACTAGAGCAGTTTGGGTACTAATTCCCTCCAGGCATCGATGCTGGCTACAACTAAGGTTTATTATATTATTTAAGTTCACTTACAATGTTATTTTTTATTTAATAAAAGCATGCATAATTCTTTAATAAATGTGTTTTAGCGTTGGTTTGGGGAAATTACAAAATGTTTACACATTTAAAAAAAAATAAAAGGAAGGCTATATATTTTTATGTCAAAAACTTCCTCTCAGGAGCTAACCCTAAGTATTTTTCCTCTAATATCGCCACTGCATAGAGGTGTTCATTAGACGTTTGCACGACTGGGCCAGTTAGACTTAGCAAGCTGCTGTGAGAAGAAATAAAACAGGAATAGTTTTGCTTAGTACCTGCTGGCTATTACTGTGCAGACAGTTTATGGACTGAAAATTTTATAACGCTGCATATTGTTGAGAACGCTCCAGTGATAGCCTTCTTTTGTACACATGCGCTCATGGACTAAGGGACTAATGCAATAATGGCCGTTCACGTACCTTCCTCAAAACTTGTATAAATCTTCACAATATTTCAGTCACTTTGTATCGTACACAGTCCACCTACCTCATGTATTCAACCGATATAACTACTCATCTTAAGAGTTTAATAGTATTATAACTTTATTTGTTCTACACTTATTCTTCATTTGTTTATTTTGTATTTGGTAGTCAGATTACAACGCTAAGAATACTACATATGAACAGTCTATAATTTAAAAAAAAATTCTTTAACAGCAATTTCCCTCTAATTATGAAAGCAAGTAAAAATAGTTACACGTCGTCAATTTATTCCAGTTACACTCCAATTTAGTTATTTACATCATTTCAGTCTCTTTTGGCACTGTAGACTTACTCCATGCCTCTGCTTAATAAAAATCCTTTAAATTAATACTGAAGGTATGGGGATACATTGTCTGCCTCATTTTTAAAAACAATTTTACCACTAATGAGCGTCCCTTATTTGACGGTTCCACTTAAGCTAGAAATGCCGTATCAATAAATGAATGCATTGTAAAGGGTCCAAACATTATTGAAATGATTCCAGCTATTTTAATTATATTTAGGTGGGGTGAAATAGGAGTTATTTTAGATATCAAAAAAGCATTTTTACAAATAGCACTAAATTAGTTCGGTGGAAATGTTTCGAGATTCTTGTGGTGGAAGAACGGTGATTCTCAAAAAAGTAATCCCCTATAGACATTATAGGATTGCATTTGTTCTTTTTTTTATGCATCTCCTTCCTATTTGCTAAACCTTCGTGTTGCAAAAAAGTAGACCTTAGCACTCCAAACCAAACCAAACCTTCCTATTTGCAACGGTTTTGAACCGCGTCTTAGAACAAGTAGAAGATCCTTTGATTGATTTGATTTGTTTGGAGTGCTACGGTCTACTTTTTGCAACACGAGGGCTAATGATACCGGGACCTACAGCTTAAAGCCGAATCCGAACGGCTACGAACATCCATGCCTCAGTGGGATTCGAACCCACGAACTCCGGTTCGAAAGGCCAGCACCCTAACCAATCGGCCATCGTTCGGCCAGAAGATCCTTTGAAGAATCTTGCAATGAAACTGAAAAACTCATTCTTCGTTGACAATTGTATTGCAAGTGTCAACTATGTTGCTAAACTGGAGCATTTTAGAAGAGGCTCAAAAATTATGAAGTTAGCGATATTGGATACATGTGGATGGAAAAGTTGTTATTTACCTGAGGTAGAAGAACCTAGACAAGATAGTTCAGGTGCCATAGATGGAAAGGACGTATGAGTTTTAGGTTTAATCTGGGATAGGAAAAATAAAACTTTGTCATGCGATATAATACAAACAGAAGACGATGAGGAACCAATTACAAAAAGAAAAATTCCATCTGTAGCACACCAACTGTTCGATCCCATAGAGATCATTTGTCCTATAGCATTAAACCCTAAATTTCTCCTTCAGGAATGCTGGAAGTTGTGAATCTTGTGGAATTCAAAATTAGCTGAAGTTAGGATTAAAGAATTCAAGAAATGGAAAAATGTATTAGTTGAACTGAAATTTCTGAAAATATCACGTAGGTTTTCTAACTACAACTTTATTGCATCTAATTTAAGTCTTCACACTTTCGACGATCAGTCTATGTTGGCATATGTGACTTGAAGAACATAAAGACGTTTTAAGAACAGAAAGGGAAGGAAAAGTGACTTGCCAATTCAAGCTAGGTCTAGAGTTGCTCCTTTAAAGTAATTATACATACCAAGGTTAGAAGTACTTGCTTGTAGTATTGGATCCAGATTAGCCAATTCAGTAAAAAAAAAAAAAATTTAAATTTTGAAAATTCTGAATCGTTTTTCTGGAGTGACTAAATAGACGCTCTTTGTTGAATTAAAAAAATGGCCCTTGGATTACTTCTTTCCAAACAGAGTTAACGAAATAAGAAGACTCCAAATCCTGTGAGTATAAGTTTGTTTATGGAACACAGAATCTAGCTGCTTCATCATCAAGAAAATGCAAAGTAAGAACCTTATTGCAAAAGAAATGGCACGAAGTACGACAGTGGCTCAGAGGTTCTAAAGATAAATGACCAGATTTTGAACTATCACCTGATGAAAATATTATAAATACATGAAGAAAATTGTTGTATCATCCTTGAATAAGAATAATTATGAATTTTATAATCATATATCTTCCCACAAGAAATACAGGTTGGATATTTAGATTTTATGAAAATACTAAAGTATTTAACTAGAAATCCGGAGAATTGTCTGAAGAAGAATTCAAAAAGTCTGAGCTTAAAATTTTGATAAGGGTTCCAGAAGACTAGTTTCACAGCAAGAAAACTCAGCATTTAAAACCTTTAAGTAAATTTACAGACACTGATAGAATTTTGAAAGTTAAAACGAAACTTACTATGAGAAAAGAAAATGATAAATATAAATTTCCAATAGTTCTGCCATCTGAACATCATGTTGTAAAGAGTCTGATTTTATACAAACATTAAGAATCAGGACATCCAGGAGTACAAATTTTTAATAGTGTATCTTAGAGAAATTTACTGGATATTTATGAGTATAAGAACATTTAAAAAGGAAACCAAAACCTGCATTGACAAGATTTGGTGTAAAACAACCAGACATACCAGAGGAAACGTTACCTCGAGTAAATAATGCTTCAATTTTTGAAGTCATTGAAGTGGATGTAGCTGGTTTTCTTGTTATTAAAGAAAACAAGAAGATCTGGATTATTATATTTACTTGGGTGAACTATCGAACCATGCATCTAGAACTTCTGATGTTTCTATCAACAGGCAATTTTATAGAGGCACTAAGATTCATAGCGCGTCGAGGACGTCCATCCATCATCTACTCTGATATTGGAACCAATTTCCTAGGGCTGAGGAACTCTCTGAGGACTATCAATCTTGGAAGATTATAAACATCATTTACTCCTGTTATATGAAAATTCATTCCTCCAACAACTCCGTGGTGTGCTGGATTTTGAGAGATGTTGATAGATCTCTTAAAAAGAATATTATAAAACTTAGTACCGTTTTAAATTACCAAGAACTAGAAACCGAATTGTGCAACTGTGAAAGTCAACTAAATTCACGATGTTTAAAGATTGTATTACTTTTGATTCATATGTTAAATATTAATGCATTTTTATTGTCTTTAATATTAATGTTAAATAAAAAAATGTATATAGTTTCTGAAATAGAATTTAAGTAATATCAGTAATAAGTATTTTAAAAAGAATATCATACATTTTTAAAGTAGCCTCCAATTTAATCGAAAATTGTCACAGTGTGAACCGCTATACTCAAGAAAGTAGGTATCTCTCAACAAAATATTGAAGTACCTTGAGAATACATAAAACTTCTTTTTGCGAGTTATTTAATAAATAATTATTGCATTTTATAACCTTCTTCAAAAACTCATTTTAAAGTACTTGAACTTTGGGAAAATACTCGAAAATTAGCGATTTTTTTAAGTTAAACAGCACTGGTTAACCAAAAGCACTTTTAATAAACGAATAATTTTTTTTAATATTTAATGTTATAAATTATTAATATTTTAAAAAAAGCAAGTTTTCAGTTAATGAAAAATGGCTTTCACAAATCCAAATATATGATTTATATGGCAATTTAGGATTTAATTTCTCATCTCTTTTCATATCCTTGGTCCAAGTTTTCCGTATCCTATTGGGATCTTTGGGAACGCTGAAAAATATCTTTTCATTGCAATTAGTTGTTGTATTCAAACAGAGTGGAACAATGCAATATTTAAAATAGAAAAATTTAATGTCAAGCATAATAAAAAATGTATAATATGTACGAATCTTTGAAAACAAACAAATTTAAGTCGCAATATCTAATGTAAACAAGTGATGCGGTTGTTTTCCTGAATTGTGACGTCACAAGCCCGGCTTAGGAAAAGGGGCGTTTTCGAGAGGTAGTAAATAGTGTGATATAAAAAAACCATTAGAAATCACTAATTAAGGCTCAAAATAAAATACATAAAGATAATGTCCTTCTTACTTTTTTGTTTTCTGTGTTTAAATATTTTATATTTTGTTTAAAGACAAAATTAGAAAACGGGAAAATTCCTCATTGGAAAGTGCTAGGAAGCAACATGGTCGTATATTTATTACAATTTTTTCTCCAGTGGAACTACGCGTTATGGTTACAATTAACTGCGGCTTCCTGTCATATATACTCTAATCTGCTATCGTGCTTCAAAATTAGAAAGAAAGAACAATGTAAAAAAACATAGGCAAAAAATATTCTCATATTGATGGATTGAATATGCGAATGTTTTATTTACTTTTTAGTCCATTTAAGAGTGAAAGACATTGAATGGAAAAATTTCGTAGCTTAAATTTGGCGCCACCTCGATGCTTTTTCCGGGGATATGCTACAAGACTGTCTCTAGTCTATTGCTTTACTTGGAGAACACTGCTAAGTTACACTATTTACATAATTATTCATTTTTATAAAAATCACTAAAAGCCCCAATTAATCAAGTAAAAACAATAATTTTTTTTAACTCATCATTTTCTAAGATAAACATTAAAAATTTCTTGAATTAAGAAAAATAAAATAATACTGTATACTTTTTAAGTAATTTTACGCATGGCCTTAATCATCATTATATAGCAGAAATTGACTGAATCATTTAGCTGTTCATTAGTTACAATATACAATAAATGCCCTCACCGCATATTCCCTTGTTTTTATTTTGTTCTAAGATAGAGAGAAAACGATAACCTTTCAAAAAGAAACTTTTGTTAGTTTAAGTACTACACTAAACATTGTTTTCTATTTTAGAATCCATTTTTAAGCATTTTCAGAAAAATAAAATTTGTTTGAACAGTTCGTTTAACTAGAATTTAATTTTTTAATAATCCTTTTTCAAATAATGGTAATGGACCAGTGAATGAACGTTTTACAATATTTGTTAAATAAATAAATAAATAAAAAATAAATAAATAAGCTTTATAGCAATACAAGTTAAACGTAAATTGCTTATTTAATCATAATCTTTGAACCGCCCACATTAAGGATGAAATATAGACTAATAAATGACTAGACTAATAAATGTACATTAGTGATTACAATAAAAAAAAATAAATAATAATAATAAGCAGGAAGGTAGCAAAAACCCAGTGAGTAACGCTTTTATTTTTATTGACTGAATTACTTATTTATATACTACAGGAATTCGTACTGAATTTCTCTTTTTTTATTATATAATATCGAGAATTTTCCAAATTCATCAGAAAAGTTTTAAAATATCAGAATTTCAATCACTGATTCCTTTTTATAATTATCTGATTGCGCATAGCATTGCTTATTTTTCCGTATTTCCTCGTGTATAATGCTGATATTTGAAGAGGATACTAAAAAGGTAAATGTCTTACCCAATAGAAATATTGCTTCAAAGTTTCATTCTCAGAGCACTCTTTTTATACAACAGTTCTAGTATCCCTATAACTTTAAATTTCAAGTTTCTGACTGTTTCCATGTTCTGTTTCATATTACTTTACTTGTAAATTGAATGCTGCAGTATAACTAGATCTCTTCTCCCTCTTACTCTCACGTTGTCACAAAACACACTTTTCCTAGTGAATAAAGAGGAATGAAGAAAATACAATTACTCGTATAACACTTCATAAGAAAAGAAACCTCATATAACATCTCATACGCTGAGATTGAAATCCTCAGAAGTATGTGAGGTCCTTATTTACTACCCCTACAGACATCTTATAGTAGTTGAAACATTCCCAGTGACTTAAGATGACTGATAGAAAGGATGAAGTACTTCGTTAAGAGTGGAATCACCTTTAAAATGACTCAGAACTATCGCTGGAACTTGATTCATTGGTTTCACGTAGCAATTCACTTATAATCTGGAAAGTCAAAAGTTAAATTTTAGATGCACGTTATACACGAGATATATTTTTTTATGCATTTATTGTATAAAACAGAGTATGCACTATACACAAGTAAATACGGAATACAAATGAACATACTCAATTCTTAGAGTTCAAGTTACAGCCGTATAAAATGTTTACGAAATAATAAATTATGAAATGAATAGTACATATGCCTCACCAATGATGACGTACGTGTTCACTTGTACATGAGGTGACCATACGTCCTTGAAATTCAAGGGCATGCTCCAAATTTAGATTTTTTTTCATATTCTCCCCAAAAATACGTTGATAACTACTTGGGGACGCGAAAAGTCTCTAAATTTAAAGATTCGTCCAAATAAATCATTAAAATGAAGTTATTATCCAGTAACTATTCGTTAATCGATATACTGAGTATCCAATATCTTCTTGAAGCTTGTTAATTCTAAATGAGCTGCAGTTTAATTTTATTTACATTATTAAATTGAGCAAGAATTTCTAGACGAGTCACTCTAGGGAAGTTGGAGATATGGAGATTATATTTCTGTTATTTTGTCTACACTACTGATTTAATGAAAACAGATTTTATTCGTAAGGAACTTTAAGCAGCTTTTTCATATATTGTTGGTAAAAGTATAATAAATCAGCAATTTTTTATTATAATAAATTTAAGTTTCAATATGTAATAATATGAACCGGATAAAGAGGTTTTCCTTTTATAATTAAAGATAATTGAATATATCAAATTACAACAAATATTCCTAGTCTCACAATATTGAAATAAAAGGCTATTCGAGTCCATTTTAAAGTCTGTAACTTTTTAGGATATACATGCTACAGTGTTACGTACCCAAATAAGCTCCCAAAAATATCTTGCACTGACCCCAAGTTTTCTTTGGATTCAGGGGCACCACGCTATTTGTCCCTAAATTACTGTTTAGAAATATGGTTATCTTACTTGTACAGGAACTTTTCTTAAGAACTAGTATATACCTTACTGACTGTATGTTAGTTGCCAACTTTAATTTATCTTGTCATATTACATGATAGAAGATGGACAGCAGAGATTTTAATATTGACAGTGATTATTTGGCAATATATATGTCCAAAATTTGGCAAATCGATTGCAAACCATGTGGGTATTTATAAAAATCAAACACACAAACGAACAAACTCCTTAATTTTCAAAGATATATAACTTAAACACTAGATATTTATTAGTCCGTAAAGTAGACTCCTAGAATTTTATGAAAAGAACTGGTTGTTAATACCGGTGATAAAATTTTCATTGCAACAAAAAATAATCGATGATTAAATTTAAAATTATCACATATGTACCTAATCTATTATTTAAGCAAAATACAAAAGAAAATTATTTACATAATATCTAAGTTCAGTGTTACAACGTATGAAAATAATGCAGACGATATTTTAAATAATTTAAAATAAGAAATTATTGAATGAGATAGTTACAGGAATGACGTCACAATGCTAGAAAAAATTATTATTTTTACCTATTTATTATGTGTTAAATTGTCTACTCTTAAAATGGGACTTGATATAATAGCATTAAACGCTCGAAAAGGGGGGAGGGGTGGATTTTGAACATTTTAAAGACTACGCTTTGAATTTTACTAATCCTAACTCATCAAGAATCCAATATGAATGTCTGTATCCATTCCAGGTCCAACCGCTTCATAAATTCGAGGACAGACGGACAGGTTGTTACCTGTCCGTCTGTCCTCATAGACTATTATTATATAGGGGATATTTTATCAGTTTCAGTTCATATTTTATTTACTCTTTAAATGTGGATAGTGAATATCTTAAAACATTTTCTAAATTGACCGATGAAGGAATAAAAATGGTACATCAATATTAGAACTTGGAGAACTAAAAAAGCAGAAATGGACAAAAGTTATTAGAACCTGTCAAATTACGCGACACATCCCCTATATAATAATAGCCTAAGTTGTCTGTCCACGAATTTCTGAAGCGATTGTACCTGGAATGGATACAGGCATCCATATTGGATTTTTCATGAGTTAGGGTTAGCAAAATTGAAATCCTCCCCATCCCCGCTTTTCGAGCGTTTAATGCTATTATTTCAAGCCTTATCCTTCCTCTTATTCTATACAAAATTCATTCTTGATAGGATGGCAAAGACAGAGAGTAATATTTAAATTTCTGGACTGTTTCTACTTGAACCTTCATATACTTTAATTAATTCGCTCACGACGTGCAGGCGTTGTACGTTTGGTAGAATATCCGCCTATTTGATCGTCGTACTTCCCGGGTTGACGGTTCTATCCCCGACGGAGCCAATTTATTTTAATGTCTAATAAATTTAATATTTTCTGCTTTTTCTTTTAAATTCTTATTCCGAAAGTTGTTTTATTATTTCAAAAGTCATTTTATTATTTTTAAAAAATTTTTTACTATTTTTTCAACTTTTTATAATTTTTATTATTCACGTATTGCTTTACGGATGTCCCTGGCCACATAAACATTTCATGTTGTGTATCCTTAAACTTTCTTCTCGTAATGTAATAATAGCCTAAGTTATCTTTTCCTCTGTCCTCGAAGTTATGAAGCGGTTGGACCTGGAATGGATAGAGCATCCATATTGGATTTTTGATGAGTTAAAGTTTGCAAAATTCAAAGCAAGTAAAGTTTATCTTTTCCTAAACTATAGATCCGATTCTGAAGTAAATTGGTAGGAATAAGCTTCGTATCACAGCAAAAAATACTGTCTCTTTAAAACGTTCGAAATCCACCCCGTCCCCTTTTCGAGCGTTTAATGCCATTATATCAAGCCCCATTTTAAGAGCAAGTGATTAAATTTATCAATTTATCACATAATAAATAGGTAAAAATAACAATTTTTTTCTAGTGTTATGACGTCATTATTTTAACCATCTCATTTAATCATTTCTTATTTTAAATTATTTAATTGTCATCTGCATTATTTTCATACTTTTTATCACTAAACTTAGATATTACATAAATAATTTTCTTTTTTATTTGACTTAAATAATAGATTAAGTACATATGTGATAATTTTAATCGATTATATTTGTTTGAAAGGTAATTCTCAGCCAAAAAACAAACCATTTTTTTACCTGCCTCATAGGGTTCTTTACAATGCTGAAAAATTAAAAATTTTACTGATCCCGTCATATGACGGGCTATATGCTAGTCAAGAAAGAAACGCTGTGCGATTGGTACACAATAAAAAGGCTTTTTCCCTCCCGCATAATTCTTATTTTCTAGAGCTACTGAAAGCGTGTCGGTAAAAGAAAAATATTGTGGTTTAAATAATTTGCTTTAAACTTATTTTTTTTTTTTAAATAATGCTCTAAATCATGTTTTCTACCATTTTATTATATTAAGGAATCTTTGGGTAATATTACATATTTCCACCTATTGAAGATGTGTTCTCTTTTACAGGAATTTTTTCTAAGAATATTTTACCAGTTTCACTTAATTTTTTAATTAGTCTTCAGATATGGGTAGTGAATATCTTAAAACATTTTCCAAATCGGCCTCTGGAGAGGAAAATTCAAATAAAATAAGGGTGGACCAATAAAGAACTCGGAAAACTAAAGAAACAGAAGGGGACAAAAATTAATAGAACCTGCCAAATTATGCGACGCATCTAGAAAGAAGGATGTGCGATTGTCATACAATTAAAAGGCTCTTTCCCTCCCCTATATTTCCTATTTTCTAGAGCTAAGGAAAATGTGTCGGTAAAGGACAATTATTGTGATTTAAAAATTTGCCTAAACGTTAAAATTTCAAAAAATAAAACTCAAAATAAAAAATAATTCTTTCTACAACTTTATTACATTAACAAATCTTTGGGCAATATTTCACTCCATAAAGGTCCGGGTTTGTCTATAATTATATCCTACATCTACATTTATGCCTGATCAATTACTAATGGCAATTGTTTCATGATGTATATATATATATATATATATATATATATATATATATATATATATATATATATATATATATATATATATATATATATATATATATATATATATATATATATATATATATATATATATATATATATATATATATATATATATATATATATATATATATATATATATATATATATATATATATATATATATATATATATATATATATATATATATATATATATATATATATATATATATATATATATATATATATATATATATATATATATATATATATATATATATATATATCAGGGTTTAAGTTTATGTGCTACAGCGGGATTTTTATTTAAAATTGTAATAACGGGATGCAACTTCGGGAATGCAATTTCCTCCCGTTTTTTGCTGTATGACGCACATTTTTCTCATTAGTTGGTATCTGGAATTCAGGTTGCGGATACTTCAGCACGAACATTGATATATATATATATATATATATATATATATATATATATATATATATATATATATATATATATATATATATATATATATATATATATATATATATATATATATGTGTGTGTGTGTGTGTGTGTGTGTGTGTGTCTTTATAAAACAATAAAACAATGTATCTATCTATGTTTCTGTGAAATAATATAGTTGGTCTACCTCCTATTACATCCAGCTTAGTTACAGGGCCACACTCGACCCCCTCTCATTTTTGATACACACTGTCATAGAGAAGGAACACTTAAATTGTGTGCCGCTCAAGTTTATGCAATAAAACGTGTATAATTTAAGCCACATTAACTTTGATTGTTTGTTGTTACTGTTTTAGTAAAGCACTCAGAAAAAGTAAGCAAGAGATGTGTGTGTGTGAATTTGCGTTCTCTCGACGGTACCGGTGTAGGTGGGTGAGAAATAAGTGGTATAGTTTACCACTTATAACATTACTGACTTAGCATAGAAATTAATCTGTTATTGGAAGATTAGGCAGATCAAGCAGTTTTCTTTTGAAGTCGCTGCAGTTGATTGCATTGTAGAGATAAAAATACAATGTTTTGATTTTAAACTGTCTATAACTTGAGCTACTATACCCCTCCCTCTTCTACACTACTGTTCTTGACAGTAGTTGAAAACGAAATCTAATTGGTAACTCGAGCAGAGATTTCTGACAACTTTTACATGATTGAAATCATATTGCATTAATGACGAAGCACTTGCATTCATTAAATAATTTAATAATGTTTGCATTTTCATAAAAATTTTATGAAATAAAATTATGAAAGGCAAGTTATTCCTGTACGACTAATTATATTGTTATGTCATGTAAAGATGATCTTATAACTGGAAATATTAAATAGTTCCTATGGTCTTTTTCTGCACTGCATCCCACTTTACTGCACTGATAAAAAGGAAATGAGCAGTTCTCGAATTTGTGCTTCAACTCTTGAGGTTCTTCAAGCATGGTTTCCCAGACACAGATGTTCAAGTATGTATGCCAATGTCACCATGTTCGAAAAGATCCAGATGGTTTTTGAACATTATTCAGAGGCTGACATTTATTGTAACTCATCCATTATTCTGTCAGAGAGTAATTATACAGCTAGATTTGAGAAAAATAGAAACTACAATGAAACAGCTATCTATTGTTTCCATATTCTTCGTTTTCCAGAGCAGATCAATGGCCTATGGAATCATTCCCATGGAACGAATGTTTTTATTTTTTTTTCGATTTATCTTTTTTTCGGTTTATTTGTTTTTCAATAACTATCGTCGAAAGTTTTCGGTCCTAACACAAGTTTCTCTGGAATTATTGCTTTCGGGCAGTTTAGAATAACCGAAAGAAAATATAAATATATAACATTCTATAAGTGTGTTTCAAAGATATTTGTAACGCTGATAATATTCTTAAAAAAAAAATAAGGATTCCTTCCTGAATCACTGGAGGACATTTTAGATTGGTCATGGTATGATGAGATGAAACAGTTTTTAAATAAGAATCCCACCAGTTAAACCTTCTAAATACAGCCAGTTTGTCAATTTCTCATTATTTTAGTTCGTTCGTATGGAAAAGGACAAGTTCTCTTTGCCACCCCGAAGTACCATGTAATTGTATGGTAGTGCTATGAAGGATTTCTGTTTTATTTAAAAAACGAAAATCCTGCATAACAGACACATTAGAGAAACCTTTCCCCCGTAAAAGATACGATCTATAGATACAACAACAGGACAGCAATGCGGGAAAATCTTTTTGCACATAGACAATTGAGTAATATATCTACATGAGACATACTGGGTGGCCATAATTAAACTGACGGTGCTCACAGTGTTTTGTAGCTCGATCTATTTGCGAGAATGACGCCACATTTTGTAGGAAGATTAAACAAGACGGGAGACGAAAGATATCGCAAAAAAAAAAAAAAAAACAAATTAGTTTTAAAATTCACCGCTAGGGGGATATTTGGCGCTGTGTAATAGAAAATAGAGCATTAACAAATGCAAATCAATACGGAATAAAATTACCTTTTCTTATGCACATTTTCTGATTTAGTTCAAGTGCAATATTGCAACACTTTTAAAAACGCGTAAAATCTACATAAACACCGATAAAGTCTCGTGATCTGCGATATCACGTACGCTGAGCACAAGAAGATGTTCTTTATTTAAATCTCACGTTACACCATTGGAACAGTTAAGAATTTAATTTCAGTATTGATTTGCATTTGTTAACACTCTATTTTCTATTACACAGTGCCAAATGTTCCCCTAGCGATGAATTTTGGAACTAATTTGTTTTTTCGCAGAATCCTTCGTCCCCCGTTTTGTTTAATCTTCCTACAAAATAACACGTTATTCTCGCAAATAAATCGCGCTACAGAACACTGTGAGCACTGCCAGTTTAATTATGGCCACCCGGTATTATAAGAAGAAATTACAAAAAAAAAGTGAAGATGAATCAGAAACAGTGTGGAGTTTTTATGAACCACAGGAAATTTTGATGAAGTTAAAATCCTTAACACATAGGTAATTTTCTTTACAAAGAGATGCTCCATACTCACAAAGCAGGTAATACAGAAATATTTAAGTGTTAAATATCATTCTTAATACAAGGGTTTTTAAATATTGAAGAACTTCATATTACTGTTGTAAATAATTAATTCATAAATTTATCGAATTTCTTCATTCATTTTCTCTCGTATTGTTTCCACATATTCATATTCATGTATTCTGTAGTGCCTAGCGCCCTCTATAGGTAGAACGGTTGCAGATATGGTTGTTCAGAAAGAGAGAGTAGAGAGGAACGGCATGTGAAGGCCGTGTGGTTTCTTTTGTCCGAGTCAGGGACACGCCTATGCTATATAATTTTGTGTGTATGATTACTATTCTATATGTGTTGCTGTACACATACTGCTTGCTGAGTCGTCTAAATAAAAACATTAAAGAAAAAAAAAGGAGTTGGATGGATGACTTCGGTAAAGTGATTTTTGATATGCGAGTTTCCCAGTCGGAAGAACACCAACGCTAGTGTAGCGTTGGTGAAGTGATTTTTGATATGCGAGTTTTCCAGTCGGAAGAACACCAACGCTACACTAGCGTTGGTGTTCTTCAGACTGGGAAACTTGCATATCAAAAATCCCTTTACCGAAGTCATCCATCCAACTCCTTTTTTTTTTCTTTAATGTTTTTATTTAGACGACTCAGCAAGCAGTATGTGTACAGCAACACATATAGAATAGTAATCACAATACACACAAAATTATATAGCATAGGCGTGTCCCTGACTCGGACAAAAGAAACCACACGCCGTTCCTCTCTACTTTCTTTTTCTGAACAACCATATCTCCGCAACCGTTCTACCCATAGAGGGCGCCAGGTACTACACCTTCCCCCCCCCCAAGATGGTGGTTGCTGCTGCAGTCTGCAATCACACATCTGACAAAAATTTTCCTGGTGGCCTTCATTTACAATGTTGAATTTAATACAAATTATATTCAATTACCAAATATTAGTCAAGTTAACAATAACACTAGAATAACAATGTAATAAAAAAAGATATAATAACCAGGACCTACAAATATTAATGAATCAAACCATACAAAAATTATATATCTTACCACCCTGGATCAACAAAAGAAGTAATACATACATCAACATTTCTAATCAACTGCTCCTACTAAAGAAAGAAAATATAAACATTAATACACTTAAATATTTCACAAATAGTTTTCACGTAGTTCACAATGTTTCACGGGCAACAGTCTGGAAACCCTATGTCGCTTATTCTTCCACTGGAAGACGTGATAAGGCATCAGCATTCTTTAATTCTGCTCCTGGACAGTGGGAAATAGAAATGTCATATTTTTGGAGGGCCAAAGCCCAGCGTTGAAGCTGGGCTGACTGGGGTGCTCCTTTTGTAATAAAAGTTAAGGGATTGTGATCCGTGATAAGTTCAATTGGGGTTCCGAATATCCACGTTTCAAATTTGCGTAGGCTCCAATTAATGGCATAAGCTTCTCGTTCAATCGTAGGCCACGCTTGTTGAGTATTGCTCAACTTCTGGCTCGCAAAACAAATGGGATGCAATACTCCTCAGTGTCTCTTTGGGATAAAAAAGCACCCACGGCGAAAGACGAAGCATCTGCTTGTATGGTATACGGATTATTCCTCACAGGAGTATATAGCTTGGGCCATTGCACAAGAGTTGTTTTAATGCTTTAAAGGTGGTTTGGTGCAACTCTGTCCATGGTATGTTTTCGGGTACTTTTTTTTTGTTGTTGTTAACTCAGTCAATGGATATACCAGATTTGAGAAGTCCTTAATATAGTCTCTATAATAGTTACACAATCCTAGTAGACTTTTTAATTGTGTCTTCGTTTTGGAGAACTCAGTTTTTCGATAACCTCTAGCTTGGTTGGATCGGGTTGATGTCTCCCTGACCCAATCACATGTCCTAAATATTTTATATTTGACCGTGCATATTCACACTTTTTGATGTTGACTCTAAATTGTAGTTCCGCTAACTTGCTTAGGACTAAATGTAGATGCTTCAAATGGCTTTCTCAATCAGGTGAATAAACTGCTATATCATCAATGTAAGCTTTGCAATATTGTTGATGATCTGACAGAGCTGTGTTCATGACCCGTTGGAATGTGGCTGCTGCATTCCGTAAACCAAACGGCATAACTTTCCAGCGATACTGTGAACGGTGGGTCTTAAACGAGGTTAGATCTCTACTTTCTTTTTCAAGAGGTATTTCCCAATAACCCTTCAAAATATCCAAACAAGTTATTACGTTTGCTTGTCCGATACTATTGATCAAATCAGTGACATTTTGTATGGGAAAATCATCTTTCTTTGTAACTGAATTCAGGCACCTAAAATCTATACATAATCTGATATTACCGTCCTTCTTATTAACGCATACTACTGGATAAGCAATCTCTGCATCACTAGGCTAAATCAACCCTAAACTTTATAATTCTTTTATCTGTTCATCAACTTTCTTTTTCAAGGTTTCTGGTATACGGTAAACACAGGGTCTCTTCCTTACGGCTCCATCCACTAATCTTATTTTGTGCTCTCCAACCTTAGCAATTTGTATTTTACCTGAAAACACTTCGGCATGCTTGCTAAGTACATTTACCAATTCATTCCTTTTATGACTGTCTAGGTGTTGTATATCTAGCTCTTTAATAAAATCATGTCGGTAATCATTTTGGACTGGTGTTGTATAAATATCTCCGAATTCTTCGTCATCTTCGAATATTACTCCAACCGTTTGTACTCTTGCTACATACTTCCTTATTTTATTGCCATGGACATGATGGACAGTACCATCTGATAGTTTTACTTTGTAGGAATGTGGACTGCATCTTGCTACGATTTGTCCAGGACCGGTCCATCTGGCATACAATTTATTTGTAGAATCCAGAATAAGCAAATAAACCTGATCCCCTAGTTTAAATTCTTTCATCGAATCTCGATGATTAAAATAATTTGCATAAGCTTGTTGTTTAGCAATCGTGGTTAATGATGCCTCATCTGCTGCTCTTTCTAAATTTATCTTCAATTCTTGAAGATAATCTTGACTGACTTAGGTTTAAAGGTAAAGGTATTTCACCGGCCCAACTTGATTTAAGCACCGTCAACGGTGTGAGAATCCTAGCTATGCAGCTCGGTATGGAGTGTTTTTTTTTTCAGAGACGACACCGAAGATATGGCAACGCTGACGAGCTGGACGGAGAGAGCGAGAGTGGGGCAGACGGCGAGAAGTGATGCTAGGCCGAGTGCTGTACGCAACTTCCCATTCTGAGAGCCTATCATTTTATGTTTGATGTTTGCGCGCTTGGTAATTTGTATGTGAGGTGTAGCATCCGTGCAATAAATGTGTCTGTTATTGTTACCCTGGAACTCTTGATTTATCCCTTGCAGTCCCACCGAACGAGCCTGCATTTCGGGTAGATTTGGGGCATCGTAACGCAATAAACGGACCTCTAGCTTCTCTCCCATACAAAAGTTTGAAAGGAGAGACTCCTGTTGTACTGTTAGGCACTTCTCAGTATGCAAATAATAAATAAGGTAAATGTTTGTCCCAGTTACATGGATCAGTTCTAATTACGTGATGAAGCATTTGTTTAATTACTCTATTAAATCTTTCTACTAAACCATTTGAGGCGGAGTACCCCGGGGTAGAGAATCTCTGGTTAGCTCCTAAACGTGTCATAAATTCTTGGGTCAACTTTGATATGAAATTGGTACCTTGGTCACTAGCTATAACCTTAGGAATGCCGGTTCTTGCAAATATTTCAAGTAGGGCCTCACATGTGGCTTTGGCCGTGATGGATCGCATAGGCACCGCTTCCGGCCATCGACTATGTTGGTCAACTAACACTAGAACATATTTATGTTTTCTTGCTGAAGGAGGGTCTATTGGGCTAATAATGTCTATATTCACTATTTCAAAGGGTAAATTTGGTCTAGTAACAGGGGTAATTGGTATCCTATCACTTATTTTCTTTTGGCTTCTCAGTTGACATTGTTTGCAACTCTTGCAGAAATTCGCGATATCTTGTGACATATTAGGCCAGTAAAAACTTGGTCTAATCCTTTCTTTGGTTTTCTTCATCCCCATATGATTACCAAATACCGATCCGTGAACTAGTTTAAGTACTTTCATACGCCTACACTCCGGCAAAACTAATTGGGTCACCGTTTCTCCCGTAACTTTTTCTCTAAGGTATAATAAATTATCTTCTAAAATAAAATTCCCCTTATTCGCTTTCAGCTCTTCTCTAACCTTGCGAAGCGTAACACAGTTTTGTTGTTCATTTCTTAATCTCGAAGCTTCTGACAGTTTGTTTTCAATTTCTAACTGTTTATTAGATTCTTCCTCCGAAAGGCTACTTGTAGTCGTGAAATTTTTCTCTTTGTCAAAACATCCATTCGCCAGTAACGACATGAGTTTGTCTATAACCTCTGAGTGGTTTATATTTTCACTTTCTGTTTCGCTACTACGTCCGTACATAACACCTGCTCTCTCTCTTCTGCGCCAGTCTGAGACTGCTCCAATAACGCATCATAAACATTGGGATGCAAAAGGCACGGGACGTTTAATTTATCAGTGACAGCTATAAGTGTTTCTTCTGACTCAGCAGAAAAACCACTATCCTCGCTCTTCAATGCTATTGAAATTCGAAAAAGTTTAGCTTCTGCTTTCTCTCCAAAAGCGGATGTAAGCGTTATTTTTCCCTGTTCGTTCATTTTCAAGTCTGATACGTACGATGGATGCAACAGCGTGATTTGTGTGCCGCTATCGAAAATAGCTTTAATTTCATGTCCATTAATAACGACATCGACATGTTGTAACGGTTGAATTTGAGCTTCCGGTTTGAAAAATTTTGTTTCGATTTCCGCTACTACCGTTTCATTATTAGAATTCGTTTTAGACTTCTCATTCCGATCAGTTTTATTAGTATATCTATTTCCTGAATTTTGGTGTTTCTTTTTACATTCTCTCGTAAAATGCGTATTTGACCCACATACAAAACAATCTTTATTTTTCCATTTACTGTTTACCTCATTCCTTCTAAATTTCTCATTTCGCATCGGAGGTGGAACATATTTACTATTCTTGCTTGTTGCATAAGAATACTCTATTGTATCTCGCGAGTTATGAGAGTCAGTGGGAGTTTGTTTACAGAAAGTTTTTCCTCTGGATATGAAAAAGGTATCACATTCCCGACCAAGTTCAGTTGGTTTAAACCAGCTCTCGCCCTGTCGAATACCTATGTGAGTTTGAGTTTCTTGATCTAATGTTGCAAAAAGCTTGTCGGAAACTGCCAAATCAATAACAGATTTCAAATCATTGCATTTCCTTAATTTTAAGTAATACTCGAATGTTGTTTTAAGCCGCAATGCAAATTGAACGTGAGTTTCCATAGAGGCTCTTTTAGCGCGTTTAAAGTTTTCTAAACAGATTTGTGCGGTCAGTTCGAACTCTCGTAATACTATGGCTTTTAACGTTTCATATTTTTTAATTCCATCGTCATCTATGTAAATTAAAATATTTGGGGCCCTTTCACCCAATAAATTTATCAAAATCCCTCCTTTGTATTCTTCTGGTACCTTTTTGGTAGCAAACGCACGTTCTAGCGTGGTGAAAAATAAATTCCATAATTCCGGTTTAGTAGGACATGGGATAGTCAATGCTTTTACACTTTTAATTATACTAACCAGCGATCTATCCTTTTCACTATCAATTTGTTCAATTCCTGGATTTGGCGACTTATTCTGAGCCCTTATCGTCTCTAACTGTTTTTCATGCTCCCTTTCTTCAAGTTTTTTCCTATCTTCAACAGTCGTAATTATAAATTCTTTGACAGATTGTTCATCCCTTGCATAGTCCTCTGAGTTTAGAATTAACAATTTTAATTCTGCCATTTTTAAATCTGCGGTCACTTTTATGCCACATTCTTCGGCAACAATTCGTAAATACTGTTTTCTAAGGCCCTTGACAGCAAACATCTTAACTTAAGTACTTAGCTGATCCCCCAAAACAGGAAGTAAGGAAATTGCTTACCTCCACTGATGAAACTATAACTTCTTAATTTAATCCAAACATTGCAGAACCACACCCACTTTTGGTTTCGGATTCTGTCGACTGCGCCAGTGTAGCGTTGGTGTTCTTCCGACTGGGAAACTCGCATATCAAAAATTACTTTACCGAAGTCATCCATCCAACTCCTTTTTTTTTCTTTAATGTTTTTATTTAGACGACTCAGTAAGCAGTATATGTACAGCAACACATATAGAATAGTAATCATACACACAAAATTATATAGCATAGGCGTCTCCCTGACTCGGACAAAAGAAACCACACGGCCTTCACACGCCGTTCCTCTCTACTCTCTCTTTCTGAACAACCATATCTCCGCAACCGTTCCACCCATAGAGGGCGCCAGGCACTACATATTCATTCGCCCTCGTAAAATATTACGAATAGTGGTTTTACTACATTAATTTTGCATATCCTTCTGAGAAGGAAATGCATCAGCAAATTCCAAAATTTGCATTTATATTTGATATGTATATGGTAGTTTCCTGTTTATTTTGCCCCTCATGATGATGAAAAGTTAGCTGTAAGGCGAAGATAGATAGGAAAAACATACAAAATTTAAATAGACCTGTTTCTTTTATACTACTAATTTCCGGATTAAACAACACTTCTAGCTCAACAAGATGTATTAACTACCAAATAGTAAAAAAATAGGAGTTATTAATGCTTCCTCTCTTCCATGTTACCCTTGGAACATCTGTAGTTGCATCATTCCATCTTTTGACTGATCATAATTGCCTCAGTAATCATTTGTTTTGCATTGGTGTTGCGGACTTCCTTTTTTATTTTTTGTGTTTTCTACCCACCTTTAAAATGTGAAGCAGATTAATTTATTAGGTTAATGTACTGTTTACAAAACTGTTAAAAACAAGGGCAGGACATATTGGAGGGACCAGTAATGTATTATTGATTTGTTTTGTTGTAAACGTTATGGTCAGGTTAACTATTTTTTACACCTAGGTTACTTAAGAGAAAACCTACATACAATTAAGTATTAAGTATTTCTATAAGTAAATGAATTAATACTAAAGCATTAAATGCACAGCTGAAATAACAGCTGTAAATATCTTCTTATAGTTGGTTTAATGTTCAACTTGACTCTTCCTGAATGCGAAAAAGCAAAACATTGCTGGAAAGTGTTTTTATCTTGTATGTATTTTTCAAGTGGTATACAGATAATTTTTTATTTATACCCAATTTTTTTTAAATTTGAATTTATGAACTGTCATAAATTTTACATATGCTAAAAATTTCACAATATATCTTTATAGAGTAAGAGTTTTAATACTGCATGCAATCTCATTTTGTGTCAATTTAAAAGGTAAAAGAAGCAATTTAAAATATCATATTCAACTTTGTACTGCAACTATTTCAATAAATTGTTCTAAAATTAGCTAATAGTATAAGGAGTTTCTTCTCTATAGACATTTTCTCCTAATTTTTTCTTCTATTTTTATTTTTAAGACTAAACTTTTTACTTTTGAAACTCTTTGCTAAAATAAAAAAAGGACCTCTTATAGGTTTTTTTAATGCAAATTCAGTGCTTTTAATGTTTATAAGCAACTACTGTAGTGTTTGATAGGAAGAATAATGTTTAAAACCTTTATTACTCTTATATAGTCTTTTCTACCAATGTTAAACGAGTAACATCACAATTTATAGATATTTAATATACCCATACGCATTCTAAAAGAGAGAGGATATTTTAAATTTAAAGTAAACTGGAGCTATTTAATTTATTTTTCTTCTAAAAATACTAAAAAAATTGTAGGTTTCAATTTTTTTAATTAATTTTTAATCCAGCACTATCAGTGTACTTTCAGAAAGAAGTCTACACAGTAATCCGTATTTTCTCGTTTACAATACGCACTTTTGTTGTTATTATTATTATTATTATTATTATTATTATTATTATCATTTAGTGAAAATACTCAAGGGGCACGTTATACACGGAGTGATTTTTACTGCTTCCTTTAATCATATGATATACATATAAATGAGTAATATTCAAGGAAAAAAATTAAAAGGTAAAAATCTTTCTCAACATATGTATTGCTGCATCTATGTTACATTACCATTGAACTTCTTTTACACAACAGTTTTAGCAACACTAATTATTAAGTTTGATCGTCAATTTTTCTCCTTGAAGCTCGATTCCTATTATTATTGCATACTGAACAACTTGCAACTTAAGTACTACAATGTTATTAGATCCTTTCTCCGTCTTACGCGTTATCAGAAAATATTCTTTTCAAATAAAATGTACATTACCTCTTATAACACCCATATTTTTTTTAAATGGAGTGATGTACAAAAGATGTCTTCAATTTCAGCTCCAGCGGTTGTTTCATAACAGCAAACCCATCTCCCTCCCCAATGACCTAAGACGACAGATAATGAACTTGAAAGAGTTCGAGAAGTCATCTTTAGAAAAGCATTGAAAGAACATTGAAACTTGAATGAAATAGGTTCGCGTAGCAATTGATTTACAATCTAAAAAGTCACTTGTAAGTCAAATTTTAAGTGCTTTTTATATACAAGATTTATTTATTTATTCTGTAAAAAATAAACATGGTGCGTGTTTATACGTATGTTATACACGAGTAAATACGGAAACTGAAAATTGTTACTATAAAATAATTTTAAAAGTTCAAATGGCACCAAATCGCTTAGGTGAACATGCCCTGAATGCAGACCTAATTGTTCTATAATGATTTGATAATGTAGAAGTGATGGAAAATGTCTAACTAGTTTTTGTTTTATTATTTCGTAAGAACGAAGACACGATAAGTGTAATAAAAAATCTTTCATGTTCATTTCTTGAGAGAACCATAAAATTATAAAATAACAAAATTGTCTGGAGAAAATGTGAAAAGACTACAATTATAAAATTAATCAATTGTAAGATAAAAATAAACTAACTGTGACCCTCTGTGTCATTTTCAAACGTGACTAAAAAAAGTACAGGTGATAGGACAGTTTCCACCGTACTTATCATTAGCAGAAATGTAACAACAGGAGTGAAAAATACCTTTATCTTATGTAAGAGAAGAGATCTGTTTAAATCTGTTCCACGCCGAAATGTTTCTTCCCATAATACTCAATACTACACCAATACCATGTTTTATTAAAATGGTGCTGGTCCACCATAAGGATTATGCAGTAGCGAACACAGCGAACTTCTTTTATAGATGTATTTTAGACAAAAATGCAGCAGACAAATAAAATACGGTTTGTAAAAAAAATATGGTTTCCATCTTATCAAATTGCAGCATTATACAAGTGCGTACATTATCATTTGACAAAAATATAATAGAAGTGTCAAAATGTAATGCAAGTGCGTAAACTGAGGCATTACCTTTATATTAAAATTTTGATATACTCGTGCACTTATTTTAGTCTATTAGTCCCAAATTTGAAGACCCAAATCCTTTCCTTTATGTGCGCCACTGACATTATGTATTCTTATTCTTATTCCAGGAGTTTTCATTATTTTTTCCATATGTACATTGACACAATAATCACCTGCACCTGTAAAATACCATAGTTTTAACATTATGTTATGAAATCGCTCAAAAAACTCTTTGTAAGTTCTGTCGCGAGCTCGAGATTGATTCGATTTTAGTTTTCCGCCGTTGGCAACGCGAAAAAAGATGGAGCGGAGGTTGTTGCCGATGTCGAATGTATTATTTTGAATACTGAAAAGCTCTCTTAAAGACTATTTTTAGAGAATAGAACAAGTTCATCTCATTGCATAGAATGCTCCTATATTAGATTTTTGTAACGTGTTGTAAAATTACATTTAAGAACATCTGTAAATCTTTTTTCACCAAGAGGTTATTATAAAACAGATTTTTACGGCGGTGCTTAGTTTCAAGTTTCCTCACAAGTGCATAAATTCAATTTGGAATATGAGCCTCGCCAGGAACGGATATAAGGCTGGACAAATCAGATTCCTACCCAGGGAGGTATTTGGGATCGAATTTGTAGAATGCGCTACGTAGAGATTTATTTTAACTAGTATATGGACGATCAATAGAGACTAGGTAAGTATGCTTGTTTTGACAGGTTTTACAATAACCTTTCATAAAAGGAAAAAACCATGATTCTGTTATTTTATTTATGCTATTATTACGTCAGAGCCGACCGTGATTTCCTCACCAACCCTAGGCAGTAGGCAAGGTAGGCGATTGTCTACGGCGGCAAAATTTAGATGCAATGAAACCGTCTGAACTAGAGTGCAAAAATAAATAAATAAACACAACCGTAAATATATATTTCAATTACTTGAATCAAGAAAATAAATGACTAGTAAAATGTTTTTTTATTTGAAAGTTGTTTTTTTCCAAGCTTGGAGATAGGGCAGCGCTTTTGGGGTTTGCCTTCATTGGTTGAAAACTTTCGGACAAGCCCTAATTACGTTAGACGAGGATAACAAGTGTATACAAAACTGAGTGTGCAGTTTAAGTTATTCCTGCTAATAAGTAATTTGTGAAATTTTTGTGGTTAGTAAAATAAATTTTATGTGTATACACTATTTATAAAAAGAAAAAGCCAGTACCATATGGGAAGATTTACAGTAATTTTATTGAGAGGAGGGGGTAACTTCACTGGCAACCATGGCAATCCTTAAGCTATACATGTCTCTCGATGGTGCATATGAGGGACAACCTCAGCAGAAGCATACCTTCCTTAGGTATGTACAGGTCTCACAAACCTGAGGTGCCTTAGTGAATCTTTCTCTCACCATGCTTCCTGGTAGTCATGAGCTTACCTCTGTAGAGTTTGGTACTTACTGGGTTGGTCAAAATCAAAAACAAACCTCTCGTAGGTCAGTGATTTGGTAGCCATTATGGAGAACAGCTGTGATGTTCTGGTTATCAGTTTTATATTACCATATGGCATCGGCTGGGTTGGGTAAAGAACTTGTCTTGTTGAGGGGAGAGGATGTAGTATTTTACATTTCTGCCTAGGATGGCAAAACTGCTTAAAACCGACCCTATTCCTTCACTTTATTTTACGCATAGATGCACTACAAGTATTATTAGTTGATCATAAAGTTACAAATAATCCACAACAAAAAGACATGTAAACATATAATAGTAGCCTTTTAAATACGTGAAGCATTATCGGGAGTTATACACTTCTCAAAACACGAGAAATAGTGTTAATTTTTCATTGCAATTTTTGGCATAGTATTTAGAAAGTTTCTTAATTTTCATGATATTTTTCAAGCATTTTATTTAACAATCTTAACGATATCGAGTTATCAAATTAATTTTTATTTGGAAAAGCACCGACGATTGGACGAAAATCTGTGAGGAAAGTACTTTCCATAAAGTCATTCACAATATTTTGGCGAGAAATTTATTATTTGGCGATGTCGAACCTGTTACAAACTAAAGTATGAGAAAAATTGTTGAGCCACAATGCTGCCGTTGGCACTAGTTTCGGTAAACTGAAAGGGCTAGATGACATACGAGGCGTTGAGAGAAAACATAATCTTGCTGCTCGCGTAAAATCGGCTGATGTATGGTGAGATGTGCGATCAAGCCATCCAGTGCTGGTTTCTCGTAATCCAGTGTGACAACTTGTTAAATCCTTTAAATTGTGTGATATAATTTAGCTTATAGTTTTATTACTGCTATGTTTTAAAATTCTAACATAGTTCGTGACTAGTATAGCAATTTTGATATTTGTTTTACAAAGGTAATTTATTATTTATATATTTTCTATCAAATTAAAAATCATCTTTACTCAAATTATGACTACATTCCACAATAGATGAATTGCTATCACTAGACAAAGTTATTATTTTGTTTGGTTGTTTATTTAAATGAACAAACAAAAAGCCGGCTCTAAGTATTTTCACATTTCCGTCGACTTCTAAGTTCGATTTTCTTTTTTTTTAAATCTATTGGTAACCGTTCATCTTACGTTTCTAATAGATTTTCCTTAAAATCATGGATCAAAGTGATTTGATGTGTTTTCTTTATCAAGAAAAATCTTCAAATTATAAATAGTTTTGGATCTGGTTTAAAAAAAATTAACACAAATTTTAAGTTCTGTTAAATTTTAAAATGCAGTCTTTGTGTCATTGTCTTTGAATGAAGGCTGATTATATAAATTGTTTTTAAGTAAACATTGCCTAGGGTTTATCTATATTTTAGCTCAATATTTGTGTGATGAACTACATAAATTTCTGTCTTCAAAAATCAATCATATATACTATACATATGACTAATGTTTTTAAAACACAAAAATATTTATTTGCTGTCTTTTTAAAATTTTGAAGATGCTTATAATAATTAACACCTTATGTTTGGTTTTAAATAATTTGGTATGTAGTAGGGGCTTAATTTTGAGATATCTTTTTCTCCTTAATTATAATATTTCATTCTGATGCAGATTTACTGTAATAAAAACTCAGCAATAGCAGTTACATTTTCACTATGAACTAATTTACTTTTCTTCATAGATATTCTGTATATTTTGTATTATTCTTCAATGGCTTCATCTTCAGAAATGAATGATTGCTGTAACTGTGCACCACGTAAGTTATTTTTTTCTATTTTGAGTTAATACGATTAATAAAAAATTTTATTATAATTTTCATTACACTACTGATTGATCTATGAATTTTTACTGTCTATATAATGTTTAAAAAATACCTAATATTTAATGAATAGTTTTTTAGTGGTAGTGTTCATCTTTATTTGTATTTTTAACATGTGTAAAATTTGAAAACTTTAAAATTATGATGATTGTTCTTTCATTTTGGTGCTAACAGTTAAAACATTTTATAAATTTATATATTTCATTGTTTATACTATCCATGTTTCAATAACATAAATATAATGTGTTTACTAAATAGGGTAAATAATTTTGTATTGTAATCCAGATAAATAAGTCTATGGAAAGTGTCAGTACTTCCCTTTAGAACTAAATATTTAATTAGCATAGATATCAAGAAGGTGCTTATGATCATTTTTAATTTAAGTACTTAACTTTCACTTTTTTTCTGTCTAAATGATAAAAACCCGACTTAAATCTTGTAAGTTTGTTTTGTAATCCAAATCTTATTGAATTATTAAAGAAATCTGGTAGAGATTCTACAAATTTAAGAGGGAAAAATACTCATAGATCATCAGCAAATTGATTTACTCATATAAGCTGCCAGAAAAAATATAATTTGTCTTAGTGGTGAACAGGCAAATTTGAGATCTAGTAAAAGAGCTCCAATTTGTGACTTTCAGTATCCTATTGATGGATAATAGTGAATTAAATAGGTACTGTATTTGTGGAACAAGAGTCTGTAGGTTCAGTTGGCAAACATTATATAATCATCGAGAATTGATTTTAAGTAGCAAATTGGTGTGTAATTAGCTGGCCTGCAACAAAACTACTAGACCTCCTCCTTCTGTTCCATCCAGCCAATATTCTTAGATCTTTTATGATCAACTGCATCCTTTATAAGACCCTTTGTTTAGTTATCTTTTTATAATATTGTAGCTAAAAGATCTAGTGTTTTTGAGCTTAATTGATTAAAAGAGATAATCATACTGACAGGCTATTATTTACATTTTATTCCATTGTTATTAGAAGTGATGTTCACCTAACTTTATAGGATAAATATATTTTGCTGTAGAAAGAGATGAGATTTCAGCAAAATTAAAAATTATATATATATATATATATATATATATATATATATATATATATATATATATACATACATACATACATACATACATACATAATGGTCCTTTTTAATCAATATTTAAGAAAAATAGATTAAGCAGTTACATCAGCAATAAATTATGTACTTGGATGAAATAAAAGATCTTGACTATATTTGGTTCAAATTATTGCAGTATAATTGGAACTTAACCCATAAATGCCCAGCATCCCTATTTAGGGACAGCTAAAAAATTGTATATGGAATTTTTATGCTTTGTTGGAATGATTTTTTTCCTTTTTATTGATGGTAGATAAGAATCCTATAAACAATCTACCAAATTTTAAAGTATTTGCTATTATTTATAATTTTGTTTTTTGAATTGACATTTTATGATATTTCAAACTTTACATGTAAATATACTTTTTTCAGCAGGTAGATAGACTGTCAATATGACTACTTTTGTGGTCATTTGTCATGGTAATCAATGTACCTGCCAAAAAAGGATATTTATAGCTATAGTTAAAGCTATTGTCTTTATTTATAACAAAGCTTCACTTTACAGTATTGTGCTTATATGTGATACAAAATAAATCTATAATGGATTCTCCTATCCTATCTCCATTTTCTTTTTTTATAAATGACATCCTACAATGTTTAAAAGGATAGGTACCATTAAAAGACTGGCTGTAACATTCATAGTTGTTTAAATTTCATGTATGTTTGACTCTTTTCAGTCCATAATAACTTTAAAATATTCATCAATGTATAATCAGGAATGACCCATGCACCACCTATGTTTCTCATATCCATATCAATGAATAAATTGTTTTTATAATGTAGCTTAATATTATAAATTATTGATATTTATTGGAAGAAATAACATACCAACATGGTTCTCATCCAAAATTTATTAATTTATTATTCTAATATTTTTTTAATAATTACTGATAATTTACATTATTTATCATGAACCCGAAATTATATCATTCAAGTATGGTTTTTATTTCCAAAAAATTCTATAATAAATCTAATCTATTAAGCAGAGCTGAAATTAAAATATTTATTATACATGAAATATTTTTTTGTTAGCTAATGGTACTGCTAAGATATAGATTTTAATATACAATACTTGTTTATCATATAATTTTAAAGAGGTTAGGCGGTTTTGTACAAAGTTAACAGTGATGTATAATATGCATTGTGTATGCCTAGTTGAGGGATGTTCAAAATTACTTAAAGCATTAAGCTTAAATCTTTCAAAATTGAATAACTTCATAACGTGATAAAAAAAAAGAATGATGTTAATTGAAATGTCTTATTTAATATTAACTATTTAAATTTCAAAGAAAAGGATTCTCTTATTTCTCTCTTTGGAGAAAATGTTAAGGCTTTTATTCCAAGTATTTGAAAAGAGAAAAATTATCAATTATTAGTAGTTAGGATTTATTCTTTATCCCCTCCTGAACTGGGATTATGGATAATTTTACTGTGCTCATTATTGCCATATATATAGCATTAAAGAGATATCCAGACTTGACTCATTTTTACAAAAGTAATATAAATTATATCACAGTAGTTATGAAAACCATTATTTAGTTTTAAAATATAATTTAATTGGAAACTTTTATTTGCCAAGTTCCTACAATTTTGCCAATTGCTATGTGAATTTTAATCATATTGTAAGATTGTATAATTTTAAACTATTTCAAACTTTAAAATTGTTTGAACCCAAAATATGGAAAATAAATCAGGAATTATATCTTAGAATTAAGGATGTATCAACACAAGGGAAGTATTAACAAGTGAATATGTAGTTAAGATATTTTATAGTTTTTCTATGCAAAACACTTCATTGGAATTCTCATTTATATAATTATTTCTGTCTAAAATTCAAAACTTTTTACTTCATACTGCCTGTATGGGCAAGAGAAAAACAACTCAAACCTTAAGGATTTTCTGTAACTATGCTTAAAAATTCATATATAAGCCTACAAATATAATTTCACCATAAATATGCATTGAATGCTTTCAGCATATAACATTGTAAGATTTTCAAAAATTTGGCATTCAAAGTTAATAATTAGTGTTACAAGCAGTATTATATAAAAGAAATATAGATGAAGTAGTACTTCTATTGTGTGAGATTTTTACCTTTTTACTTTCTTCCTTGAATACCTGTCTTTATTCATATGTATAGAGTGGGATTACAGGAAGCAATATATATATATATATATATATATATATATATATATATATATATATATATGTGTGTGTGTGTGTGTGTGTGTATAACTTAGCACAAACATTAAATTTTTGTATTAAATTTTTAGAAAAAAGTATATGTTATATATGTGCAAATAGTATTTTTCATTTTAGTACTGAACAAATTTTTGATGTCTTTATTTTATTTTTTTAATATTCTGTTATAGCTATGCCTTGGTTTGGTATGGATATTGGTGGAACTTTAGTAAAATTAGTATATTTTGAGCCAACTGACATTTCTGCCGATAAATTATTATCAGAAAAAGGAGCTTTAAAAAATATTCGGCATTACTTAACTTCTTATTCTGCTTATGGCTCAACTGGCAAAAGAGATGTGCACCTTCAAGTGAGTAATATTTTTATCATCTTTGTTCTCTGTGCTACTAGCATATAAATCAAGATTTTTTTAATAAAATGTTTTTATTTTGAAATATAGATGGACAAAGTTGTAATTGGAGGTCGCACTGGGACACTACATTTTATTCGTTTTCCCACTAGTGCTATGAATGTTTTCCTACAACTTGCAAAGTCTAAAGGAATGGCTTACATGGCAAGTACTGTTTGTGCCACTGGTGGGGGAGCTTTTAAATTTGAAGCTGATTTTCGTCAAGTATGTGATATTTTTATTTTCTAATTTTGATTAATTTTGTTTCACACTAAAATTTCAGCATGTTGATTAGACATCTGGCATGATCATAAACAACAATTTCCGCTTTACCTGATTAGATCAAAAGAAATTATACATAAACTGAAATGACTATGTATTTGTTAATACTAGCCATTTCAGTTCATGTATTATACTTTTTGATTCAATTAGACCCCATATCATTTTATAATAATGCATACTGTGAAATGCATAAAATATTATATCCTGGGAATAATAAGAAAAGAGTTAAATCAAACTGAAACTGCATATTAACTAGAAGTATACATCAGCATGACTAGTGCCTGCATCATGTATGTTTGGTCAGTTTAAAGTATATTAATATAACTGCTCTTACGTACCATTGTTTTGTCTCTTTTTTTTTTCCTATTTAGACTAAAAGAAAATTTTCAAAGTTAATAGTAATTTTGCAGAAGTTAATGTATTATTTTACTTCCCAACTAGGCTTATTATTTTTGTCTTTACAGTTGTATAAGTTACCTTTTTGCAGTGATTTGTTAACATTAATTCTCATAGCTCTACTAAAATGCTATTTTTATTGTAGCCTCTTCTGCTATTAAAATTCTTAATGGTGTTAGGATCTTGTTAACATATTCCTGATAAAAGCTGAGTATGGAATCATTTCCTCATACTCAAAATTGTCCTAGATAGATTGTAGATTGCTACAATGATTTGTGGATCTATATTTACCTGTTAGTTTGTATAATTGCTTTCTATGAGTAGCACTTGTATTAAACATGAAGAAATTTGTAGGGGAAAAAATAAAATTTGCTCCTTGAGATAGCAGATCAGGAAAATATGTGAATATGAATGTTTAAACCTTTGGATGGAAAATACAGCTTGTACAAATCCTGTACAAGTGTCGATATAAATAATAGTAGAATTTTATCATCAGCATGCAATTAATATCAGATCACCTAATCATTCAAGCATCTTCGATATATTCGTTTATTACTTTAAAATGGTACCTCTCTATGATTTTTACAAGAAGTTGCAAAAAAATATAACATGAATTTCAACTAGATACCAGCCAAAAAGGATGTTTATACCAAAATGCATGCTATTTACCTTATCGATTTATTTATTTCAAATCTATTACTTAATGTAGAATAATAACTCTTTCAATTGTTAACTCTTCTCCTAATCTTCAAAGTAATTTAGAATAAGCATATATTTCCAGACCATATTATTGTAACCAGCAAAATTTCATTTTTTTTCTCCTTTTTCAATTTAAAATTTAGATTATCTTAATAAATGTATTATTTTGAACACTTTTGTGAATATTTGGCAATTTTTTTATTTCTTTGGCAACACTGACTCTGTGAATGGTGATATTGTTTAACAGATTAAAACTGCATATTTTAATTGTGAAGTTATTGTGAATTAATTGGATGCTTCACAAAACATATGAATTGATTCAGTACATTTATTTATAATTTGTTTTAGTAATCTGGTTGTTTTTGTTTAACAGTTTGCTTTTTTAAACTTTAAGTGTAATCAAACAATAACTTAACTTTTTTGTTTATTTTTAATAATTATAATGCCGAATGACCTGTCTCTAATATAAAAGGTAAAAATTACAGCTCTAGTAAAACATTTCACAATGTCATACTACTTAAAAAGTTCAAGTTTCTAAGACTTCCCTTGAAAACATTACAGAATGGTAACGGTTTAACACTAAAATGTAAAAGCAGTTCTGTTCAAAAGCACATCACAACTCTATGAAACAAACAAAATTTGGCCAAAATCATAAAACATCAAATTATGTACCATTAAAATTACGTGAAGCTAGAGTATACATATTGTTGTGGACATTATAGCAGCATTTTAAATAGTTCAATTTTAACAGCCACTGCCCTGCTTAAAAGTCCTTGTTGATAGAAAATGTAGAATAAAAAGACTAGATTGGGCAAATAATTATAAAAGCTTTACTGTAGAAGACTGGAGAAAAATTAGACATATATTTAATTTATTCCTAAATTAATGTTTAAATTTTAACATTATTCTTGTTATGGATCAATTTTGCTTCTGTGATGTGAGTATACTTCAGATTGTATAGCAGAACTCAGATCAGTATGAAAAATCATAACCAGGTAAGAAATTCCTGCTGGAGTGTGTAATTCATAGAGTTAAACATCTTACAAAAATCACGATCTGGTCAGCTACTATTGGTAAATGTTTAGAATCTTTGGTAGATGCTCCAAATCATAAAAGGTATAATGTGTCAAAAGCAATAAGTGATTATTTTGAGAGAGAGATTCATACCTTAGCTATGAGAGTAGTTCCTCATTGATAACTATTTCCATTTCACACTGCCAAAAAATTTCTCCTAGATAATGCATTAACTCTTTTAGATTGATTGAGTAACATTGTTAGGTTTTTATCAAATTAAGAGTACTTGAGAGCTACTCAAAAACGAAATATGTTAGTAAAGTGTTACCAATAAAGACTATTTAAATGAGGAATTTTCACGTTTTTTAATTTTAATTTTAAACAATAGAAGACAAAAAAGTAAGGACAGTACCTATTTTTCTTTCATTTGGGGGCCTAATTAGTGATTTCTAATGGGTTTTATAGCAGTCTCTTTAACATCTCTAAAAAACAATACTCTTCCTCCGTCGAGTTTGTGACGTCATCGTTCACGAAAACACCGACTGCCTATGTTGTTTACATGTTAAAAGGCAACTTTTAAATTTGTTTCTGTGTAATGTATCACTTATAATAGAAATTTTTTTATTATGTCTGACATTAAAAATCATATTCTAAATATTGTATTGTGCCACTCTGTAAAAATACTACAACTAATTGCAATGAGAAGATATATTTCAGCATTCCCAAAGATCCACACATACATAAAATCTCGACAAATGTGATGAAAAGGGATGAGAAATTAAACCCCAAATTATCATATAAATCATCTCTATGGGTTTGTGAAGACCATTTTTCGGTAAGTAAATGCTTGCTTTTGTTTAAATATTACTAATTTAGAATGATTAAAGTATATAAAAACACATCTATACATTTAAAAGGACTATTGATTAACCAGTGCTGTTTAACTTTTTAAAACTGCTAATTTCCGAGTATTATCACAGAGTTCAAGTACAATAAATGTTTGATAATTCATATAAATATCATAAAACATATAAATATCTAAAGCATATAATTATCTAATAAATACCTCAGGGGAGAGGAAGGTTATGTATTTTCAAGGTATTATAAATATTTTCTTCAGAGATGCATACTTTCTTAAGTGTGTCAATTCACAGTGATATTTTTCGATTAAATTGGTGACTAATTTGAAAAAAGTATATTTTTAAAATACTTAATGATATTACTTTAAAAATTAAATTTATTTTCAGAAACTTTATACATTTTTAAATTTAACATTAATATTAAAGGCAATACAATTGTATTGCTATTTAAAAAAGTATAAATAATTAAGTAAAGCCTTTTAAAGATTTTAAATTTCCTTTCATCAAATTTAAAATAATTAAGAATTGGTTTGGGTTTGGAGTGCTATCGTCTACTTTTTGCAATACGAGGGCTAATGAGACCGGGACCTACTGCTTAAAGCTGACTCCGAACGGCTACGAAGATCCATGCCATAGTAGTATTCGAACTCATGAACTCCCATTCCGAAGGCCAGCACCCACCATTTGGACATCGTTCGGAAAAGACTTAGTTACTTAAGAATTAAATTAAATTTTTAGATTTAAAATACTTAATAGTGATAAAAAAATTTAATTTCCGAAACTGTATACATTTTTATTTAATATTAATATTAAAAGATAATAAAATTGTATTACTTTGAATGTAAATATGAAATAATTGGTATTTTACACACACAAAAAAAAAAATAAACATCTAGGAATGTTAATAAATTTTAAAACCATAATGGTGGTTTTAACATATAATTTTGATGTTTTAATCCAAGAATGATTTTTAATACATTTCAAACTTCAATATTAAAATAATTTTCATGTACTTTTTGTTTTAATTAGATCAAAATTACTTCCAATAAAATTAAGTATAAATACCTCCTCTAATTTTTATTTTAATATTACATCCATCTCTATTTATAAAAAGCGATGCTACTACAAATGTGTGTGTATATGATATATGTATATTTATTTGACTTGTCTATGTCTACAAACAGAAGAGCTGTGATTAGCACAAATAAAATATTAATACATGTTAAGTAAAATTGGATAAATATATAAATGATTTTACATACCTTTGGGTTTCATTTCCCCATATTTCTGTTCCCATAAAATCCGGGTTTTTTTCCTAAGAACAAAAACATTGACATCATATCAATTTTCAGGAGGTTGTCCAACTGTCCTTTGGTAAATCCTGGTAGAAGAGACATTTATAATAAATTGAGATAATTAAGCTGTAGAGATCGATAAAATAAACCTCCAAGTTTATATAAGAATAAATTTTGATAGCTAGAAAATTTCAAGAACTTGCAAAAACAAAATCGAAAAATGTGTGCTAACAAGCAATAAGAAAATATTGGATAATGTGAACAATGACGTCACAACCAGTCACGGAGGGTTTTGATGTCATGGGATTTTCGCTTAACTTTAAAATTAATTTTTTAAATGATGGACCCAGTTTTTTATACTTTCGAGAATATTTTTTGGAATCTACGAGTCTGGAATTATCAGAAAAATACTAAGTTGTTCAAATCCCCCACATGTGCAAATTCCTCATTTGAAAATACTAGTTACCTGGAATCAGAATATTAAGCTTAAGTAAAGCTTTAGATGACATGTCACAATGAGTGAGAACAGTAATCAACATGAAGGGAGTTTCTTCAAAATACTTTTAAAAATAAGGATTTCTACTACTGATACTACTGATTTCAATTTCGTTTTTAATATTAACATACTGTAAGAAAACTAATGTATAAATAAAATAAGGGTTTAGACTCCTATGTAATTATTTCTCAGAAGTATTACAAAGATATTTTTGAAAAATGCAAAATGTTGAGTGCGCTCATTAATATGGCCTAGTAGATAAAGGTATGAATGATCAAGAACAACCTGTGAAAGAACAGGAAGCATTAATTTTGCAGTGGTTAAATTGTTAGATTATAGTAAGAGGAAGAAAATTATCTGAAACAAAAAGAAAAGTGTAACTGTGTGATTGCTTACCGTAAATGTGCTGTACATAATCAGAGTTAATGCCAATGGCTTGTAATTTTAAGATGATTCATAGCATCACTCAGCAGTAAATATCTCACTATAGCAAGGGTGTTTGTTCAGTAAAAAATATCCCCAGAAAATTTTATGAACTTAAACATCAAGAGGGATGGAAAAGCAAGTATTTTCAAATGACATTTTCGAATAGGGAAGGGAATTAAATCACTTCTATAAAAATAAGATTTTTTAAAATATCTTCTAAGGTATAAAAGTATGCTAAATGCATTTAGAAGGATTAAATTTTACTGAAAAAAAAAAGTAGAAGAAAAGTTTAAATTAAAACAGATTTTCTTACCTAAATTACATTTCTAAATATAGACAAGTCTTTAATTGTTTTTGTTATGATAAGTATACTCTCTTGAATTTTAACTCTTTCAAACTTTCATCTACATTTAATGAAAAGGCATACCTTTTACAGTTTCAACCTCTGCTGTTACATGGTTTACAGACAGACTCCATGAGTTTCATCCTTAAGCATTTCTACCTCTCAAAATTCAAAAATGTCCCTACTTTTTTCTGTATGCGGTTAGATTTGCTCACCAAGTTTCAACCTGCTATTTAAGGATTCACAGTTCAGTAAATGATATTACAGTAGTTAGGGGATTATTTGAGAGTGAAAGACAACATTTTGCATTCTATGATTCGATTTCAAAGTAAGCATAAAGGAGTTTGGAGAAATAATTTATAATTTTATTTCTCCAGAAATCCGGAGATGGTTAGTGCAAAATCCGTGGAATTCCGGGGTTTCCCCAGAGCATAAACACCCCTGCTATAGCCAGAACATATTCAAGAATCTTTCTTCATGGTATGACTCAATTAGGCTTCAGCAGTTAAAGACGGATTCATGTCTTTCTGTTAATAGGTAAGTAACCATGAAATACAGCTGCTATTTGCATAGGCAAACAAGACTAGACTGTATGAGTATGGGGAAACTGTCTTACTGTATAATGAAAGTAATACATTTGACACTTATATCATTGGAAAGCAGCAGGCCTGTAGTTTAAACCACTTGAACTGTGAATTCTATAAGCCATTTCCATTAACTCTCATAATGATCTAAGACAGCCAAGTTCCTTATGACAAAACCAACCTACCATCTAAAATTTCTTACCCCTTTGCCACCTCATCTTGTTAAAGCTCTGTATTGATTTCTCATCTTAGGATACTAAACTGTAACAAGAAGGTAGGAATAGTAACAATTCATTCTTATCCTTATTGTTATTTGAAAGTTTCTAGCAGACAAGAAATTTATATTATTTTGCATAGTTTACCACTTATATATGTTATTATATGTTTCCCAGTCATTTAAAAAATTGTTATTAATTCCTTTGTTGAAAATATACATGTGTAAAAACATTTTCAATGAATCATAATTTTCTTTTATCGCAAGAAGGGAGGGAGTAAGTCTGAACTACTTAATTTGCTTGAATAAGCAAAAAAATATATAAGGCAAGTATAATCCTTTTCTACTGTAAAATCATAGTATGTTTTTTTTTTCCAGATATTACTAGAACACAAAGCTGAAACAAACAAACAAACAACAACAACAAAAAAAAAAAAACGATTATAGACAATAATATGAACAGGAACTTAAGTACTACCATTTAATAAGAGAGGCATCAGAATTTTTTTTTCTTACATACTAGATGTATTGTAAAAAAAATTAAGAGCACTATAATGTTTTAAGTAAAAATCTTTATTTACAAGCAATATACATTAAAGCATTAAGAAATATTTCAAAAAATTATTTGTTTTGAAGTAAAATATTACATGTATCACCTCTTCTTTATATAAAATAATTTTAATTTAGCATGTAAGATAATGAAATTAATATCTTTAAGAAATTATAATTTATAGAACAATATATGAACTATCATTATACATTATGTTTCAATCTTTGTTCTTAATTATATAAAGAATGATAAGAAGTTTGTTTCTGGATAAATTTTTATGTTTTAAAAGAAAATTTAATAAAATTATATTTTTCTTATTGATATGACAGACCATCTTGAATATACATTAATAATATCATTTCATTCAAACTTCAAAAAATTTATAAGTAGTTTATACGTGCATGTTTATATGTTGAATTATTATCATCATGCACAAAATTAACAAACAAACAGCCTCTAGATTTAGGGCCTTTTAAGTGACAAGGATGATAGATTATTTATTTAAAAAAATCGGAACATACTGAGAGAGGTACCAAACTTATATTCAATAGAGGCAACATCTGGTAAAGTGAGAAAAGGAATTAAGAAAAAATTTTGCTGTCAATTTGCTACTCCATAACTACTGACTGGAAAAGGATAACACCAAATTTGCTGTTAGCACTGTCCCCTCATTATAAAATAATATTGATCCTTTTGAGCGCTAAAAGACTAGGAGAAAAAAATTCATGATGAAAACTAAGAACCACTAAGAGCTGTACTACATAAAAAAAAGCACATTCACAAATTATGTGCTGCAGCAAGATTAAAAAAACTATCACACATAAGTTTTCACCAAACTATAGCATAAAACAGTTCAAAACAATATCTCCAAATGGACAAAAATTGTTAAATTTCCAATTCCTATTCTAAATTATTCCTTAATATGTTCTAAATTTGTTAACATTCTGATTACTATTTAGTAATTTATGATTAATGTTTATAATCATTTATTTCCATTTCCCATCAAATGCACCTTTAAATTCTATCTGTATCAAAATTTTAAGTTACATACATGTGTATTACATTATCTTTGAAATAAGCAGAAAAGAATCTGTTGAAGTGAAACATCAGTTCACTATAAGTGTACATTCATTTTCTCTAGAGTTTTATATGCCCATTTAAAGTAGCATTACATATGAGTTCAGTTGAGACAAGAAAAAAAGTTCACATTAAACAATAGTTTGTTTATTCCAGGTTCCCTAGCAAGATTTGGTTGTATAACATACAACAAATATATTGTGCAATATGCTTCACCTTTCTTTTTTTTCCCCTAGGAAATGAACATGGAACTGCACAAATTTGATGAGTTAGAATCACTCATTAGAGGTATACATTATATAAAAGCTTACAATGCTCAAGAATGTTACTATTGGGTTGATCCTACTGATGAAGAAAAGTGCAGAAAAGAGCACTTTGATTTAAATAATTTATACCCATTCCTAGTGGTCAATATTGGCTCTGGTGTTAGTATGTTAGCTGTTTATTCTCCTGAAAACTTCAAGAGAGTTACTGGCACAAGGTAAGTATTTGCCAAGTAGTTTTTAAACCTTCTTTTATCATAACATTTTTTTAAAAATTTATTTAGCAACAGTTATGATACTTTATATCATTAAATTTTTAAGGTGTTAAAAATTATAATTAACTTTAAAAAACAAAGGTTTTATGCATATGGATGTAATATTAAAAAAAAACTGACATTTAGATATTTTAGGTAGTAAAATTCAAGAGTCAGTAGGCAAGTTTAAGATATTAAGAGAAGAAGCTAATGGAAGAAAAGTAGTCCATATTTTATTGAGGGATGTTACATAAAATTTTAAAGAAACTACAGAATCTAAATGTTTAGCCCAATTAAATGTAACAAAAATAATGTTAGAAGGAGGGAAAAAAATCTTTTAAGGATTAATCTGATTAAAATAAAACAAGCTTGATGGTGTTCAGAAGCCAATTAAAAAAAAAAGAAAAATTAACTTAATTTTTCTATAAGAAACCAAAGATTCAGGTAAAATATTGTTGAATTTTAAAATGTTTTGACTTTTCATACATAGATATGAAAAATCAAAACATTTGATTAACAAAATTACGGAATGCTCTTTTGACTAAATATTGAGAATATTTATTTTTAGGTATTTAAATTTAAGGAAATGAAAAAGATTAATAAATTTCTTTCTCATTAAATACTTTTAAGAGGGGAAATATTTATTTTTATTTATTTATGCATAAAATAGAAATTATACCATGTAATTTTTTTATGTAGTTATGTGCTGCAATTTTTTTTAAGTTTGCTTTTTGTAAAATAAATCAACTTTAATAATATTTGGCTAACTAAGAGTATATGCACTTGTATGATATAACTGCATTTTGAAATAAACTTTATTTATCAAGAACCAAGAGTAACATAAAAGCTATGCCATATCAAGTGATAAAGATATTTGTGCACAGAACAAAGCAAATTTAAGGATTCAATAATGAACATTTCTATTAAAGTGGACATATATTTATGTTTAAACTCTTTGTATAATCCTTAATAAAAATGTTTTCTCTAAGTTATCTCAGATGAATATTTGTAGAATATAACTATTGTTCACTTCTAAAGGGGAGCACACCCACAAGTAGAATGTCATCTGAAATTTTATGCAGAAAGTTTTAAACACTAATAAAAACATAAAAATTAACAACAATAAACTTTATTAAAATTTTTTAAATCATTAAAATCAAAATCAAATCTCAAACTTCAACATTAGGACTATACAATTCAGTGTGTGCTCAAGTTTCTGGGCATCCCCTTTCCTTGCAGCTGTATATCTTCTCTTATATGACAATCATTAAGAAATCTCCATTTCTTCTGCTTGTGGTAACAGATGTTAAAAATATTTGGAAACACTACTATTGTGTGAACCCCTAATGGTTCTGTAGTCAAGCAAGGAGATGCAAATGCCATAGCAGCAAGAAATGGAGGTTCTTTGAAATGAACAATTGAATGATTGCTCATTTACTATAATTACATAACTATAACTTATTTGTCTTTAGTTATTGCAAACAGAAAATTAATAATTTTAAAATAGGAATTCTGACCAGAGTTATTTATTAATCTGATTTATTGAATTTTTATATTTAAATTGTCAGCATCAGGTGTAACTGATCTCTCATAAATAAATTTTTATTAGTTTTGTATTTTAAAAATTTTCAGTTTAGGTGGTGGCACATTTCTAGGACTTTGTTGCTTGCTAACAGGATGTGAAACCTTTGAAGAAGCTATAGCACTAGCTGAAAAGGGGGATAACACAAAAGTTGACAAACTCGTCCGTGACATTTATGGAGGTAGTTATCCAAAGTTTAATCTTCAAGGTGACATTGTAGCTAGTAGGTAATGATCTTTCATATTAATTTTGCAGTAAAATCTTAAGCATTTCTTTTTAACAAACAGAAATTTATTTATACAAATAATTTCAAGTTACCTTCTTTAGCTTATTTTTGATGAAAATTATTTATTTATTTATTTTTTAATCATCCACAAATATGTCCATTTAACATATTCTCCTAGTAAACTATAAGAAATAATTTAGCTAAAAATAAATAAATTATTAAAAAAAATATAAATCTAGAACTTTGAACCTCTATAATTGTTCTTACTTTCTGATAAAATTTGAACAGTGAATGTTTTTAATCTATGGTAGTGTTTTTTGTAAGGGTAATTTGTTGCTTTCTTTTTGTTAAGAAATTTTATTTATATTAGAAAGCTATTGCAATTAGTAACTTATAAAAATAACTTTGAGAAAATGCTATAAATCTTGAATTTTCTGTCTATAGTTTACTGAATATATTAATAAATAAATAATAATGGACTGTGCAGCTTGCCTTTTATCCTTGTTTTTCACTTTTTATGAATCTTGACTTTTTTTTATAATGATTTTCCATTTTTTTAGCTATTTAGTTTTTTTATTCTTTACCTATCTGTATGTATTTCTTTCTAGAATATTTAAGCAAATTCTTATAGTAACATTTAATGTAGATAAAGAAGAAAACAAATACAGATTTATTATTTAATACAGCTTGTGTCCTTGTATGACTAACTGAGAGTCAATCAGAATGAAAAATTAGAAACTCTTTAGTAAACCAATGCAAACCTGATGGAGAAACCTATGGAACTCTTTACTTTTTTGTGTAACTTTGACCTCAGGAAGAACATATATTTTTTTAAACTTTACTAATTCTTTCTGTTCTACAGGTGACATTAATTATGAAAAAAGTATATTATCAATTTAGAACTGAAAGAAATTCGTATCATGTTATTTCAACATTTCATATGACCTATTGCTGAAATTTAGAGTGAAAAGGGCTATGATAAACTGGCAGAATCAGTCAGGGACTGCCTTTCATTATCAAAATTCACAAGTTTGAATCCTGCTTCTGGTGGCAAGAATGTCTGTATATAGCCATTCATAGCTTAAGTAGTAGGTCTAATTCTCCCTGTAAAACAAAATAAAAAATTTTAGTTGGCTATAATATTCTAAACCAAACCTGAAACAGATAAATGTTAATTGCTCTTATTTAAAATGGTATATTAAAAGGATGCACATGAACCACCAAATGGAAAATAATAACGGTTTTGAGTGCAAATCTAAATTTTCTATACAGTTTAATGGCTACAATAATTGCCTGAGGCATATAGCAATTGTTATAAATTATTATTATTCATATAGAGGTTTAATCAAAGCAACATGCTGTCTTTTATGACAAAATCAGATCTCGGTGTCGTTAAGCTGGAAATGTTTTTAGTTGTAAAGTACAATATACCAGTGACTGTTACAGACTGTTATTTTTGAAAATATTTATTGACTCAACAATCCAGCTGTGATCACCTTAATATACGAATTAACTATTAATAACAACTTAAGAGTTGATGAATTGAAAAAAAAAATTTCATTATTATAAATAATTATAATTATCATATATGTGTTTTATCTCTTAATTCATTTCAAGTATTTTGATGATTTAATTCTCTTCATCAAGTCATTTTTATGTATTAAGTGTTTTCATTATTCATTTTATTTTGCACAAAATAAAACCCTATTGAATCTTTAATATCCAGACACTATCAATTGACATAATCAAGTTATATTATAACAAGTAATATATATATATATATATATATATATATATATATATATATATATATATATATAAATTTAAATTCCTACTTAGGTCAACAACAAAAAATTTTTATTTTAGCTACTTTTTATTAAATAATTACAATTAATGTGTGTGTGTATATATATATATATATATATATATATATATATATATATATATGTATGTATGTGTGTGTGTGTGTGTGTGTGTGTGTATATATATATATATATATATATATATGACAGAATCACAATATTAAGTGGCAAAATAAATGAATTTCCTTGCAATTTTCCATTTTACTTTCTATATATGGTGTTGAACTATTATTTTTGTTTGTTACTATTTATTCAGTTTCTATTAATTTTTAATTATTTATTTTTTGTTTTTAATTCATGAAAGTAATGGTGGTCTATAATTTTTCTTTCTATTCATCTCTTGTAATGCTTCAGTATTGCAGTGAGTTTCAAGCAATTCAGTTCTTCAATTAATAGTCCATCTAATGATTTCACATGACAAAACATGAGAAATCATTAGATGTTTTGATTTCTCATGTTTTAAAACATCTCAAGTTTTGAAACAAGGTGATATATGCATCACCTGCTGTGAAGAGTTTTTGTCATAGATATATTAATGCGTAATTTACAGTGCTACCTTGCATCTTATGTGCTGTTGATGCCTATGATAGTATTAATGGTAGCATTCTTCATTCAGCAGTACTGTAGCTGTGTTTGACAGGGAATTGCTCTGATATTGGCTCAGTTCTGTGAACACCATTTTTACCAAAGTTCACAGTGACTGATGGAAATTAATTTAATTAATATTTGAAAACTGTATTAACATCAAGTGTCATCCACTATGAGTTTAAAAAAATGTATTTGAACTTGAGTGGATGAATAAAAAGTATTTTATTAACAATTGAAAATTTGAACAAGATATAAATATATATAGGGAGAGTGTGAATTAATAGTAGGAATTGAAAAAAAGAATACGTAAAGCTTTTTTTAGTTTTAACGTAAGTTTTTATTTTATTTATAATAAAGGAAATATTACATTGGTCATCATTTTTTATCTATTGCCTTTGGAACTAAATTAGCTTCTTTTCATTTTAAAATTTTTATAAGCAAGATATTTTTATTGAAGAATTTTTGTATTATTTTGTATTTGTATCTTTTTGTTTGCCTAACTAAAAAAGCAGGAATTGAAGGAACTGATAACTAATATTATTTATTACAAATTAATATATCAGAAACCCATAATAATTTTAAAATATTGTCATGTGAGTAAAATGTAAAATCCTAGTCCAGTATTTGAATTTATCTGAGTACTTTTGTAAGTTCAAAATAAAATTGCTGTAAATCATTGTGATTCTGCTATGAATACAGTAGAAACTCATCAGATGCATAGTTTGGGATGGCAAGGTGGGGAGGGGCATCTGTCCCAAGTGCAGCTTTGAAATAGGCACCAAATTGATATTACAAAATCTTAGAATAAAATGGCTTCCAGTTTTAAGTACCCTAAAAATAAATAAATAATCATATACTTAGCCAAAATTTTTGTCTGGAAGAAGCTAGTACCCAAACTGCTCTATTAGGTAAGAACTCTCCAACTTGAGAAAACATGTAATTTAAAGGTTTCTGTACCTAAAGCTAGAAAAAAAAAGGTTTCAGCCTACTGCTAATTGTTTCCAAGTTGATCTTTTTAAAGGTTGTCAGTTACTAAGCACAGGGAGGACCTATGCACAGAGCAGAAGTAAGATCATGAGTAGGGGGAGGAAGGCCAAAAAGAACCTTAATACTGAGTTTTTGTAAAGTGCATAAAGCTTTGTCAAAATTAAAATAATTTATGTATATCCACAGTGACAGTGATAAGATAGTGTACTTAGAAGAGGTATAGGCAATCAAACTTCTTTGCATGCAGATGATCATCTTGTAGAAACTAGGTATTAATTATAGTATTTTTTAAATGTTATGTATAATTCTAATTCTAAGTTACATTTAAAACAATGTTAAATACTTCCAATCAGTGTTGTGAATTATTGATTCATAGTCACACATTTTATTAAGCTTCTAAAACCATTTCCCATATCTATCATTTTTCTTCTTATGTCACTTCAATTTATTTTTCCTTGTTAAACATTGGATCAAGGCTTGGCTGTAATTTGTATCATTTTTATTTTTATATTTTAGTTGACATGTTTTCATTAGATACATTTAATAATCTCTAAGTAGTATTGACTTATTTTTCTTTTATGTTTCTTTTACATCTAAAATAGTTTTTAGCATGAAATAATTTAAATTTAGTATATCATTACTTTTTTTCAGTTTTGGAAACATGATAAGTAAATCAAAAAGAGCAAATGTAAAGAAAGAAGATCTTGCAAGAGCTACACTTGTAACTATTACTAATAATATTGGTTCTATTGCTCGTATGTGTGCTGTGAGTGAGGTATGTAGTATTGTTTTCAGTTTTATTGTTGTTGTTGTTATTATCTAATTCAAACAGAGTATTAATTCAGGGCATTTTTAATTTTCAAGGGAATCAACAAAGTAGTTTTTGTTGGAAACTTCCTTCGTGTAAACATATTATCTATGAAGTTATTAGCTTATGCTATGGATTTCTGGTCTTCAGGATCTCTTAAAGCTCTATTCTTAGAACATGAGGTAATGCATTTAAGTTTCAAGTAATATCTATGTAAACTGAAGGTTTTATAAATGAATTCAGCAGCACTGTAAACTTTTTCAGTCAATCTATAGTCAGATATTAATTTTGTCATAGATTCAAGCAGTATAATAAATGCTATCAATGAGTATATATATTGCTTCCAAAAAATTTATTGTACAATTAAAAAAAAAAAAATCTAACTTTTTTATTTTTTGTTTATAATCTTTATTGATAAATTTTACAATGCTTAAAGAAATGATTGTTTGTTAATTGAAAAAGATTAAGTCCTTACTTTTTCTTTTTCTCTTTTGACATGTTATGTACAAATAATTTAAAATGTAATATTTCCTATTATTTTAAATCATATTTGGTTATAATCAAGGCAATTTCACTATTTAAATCCAATTTAAAAAATTGAATATTCTTCTGATAAATATATGCTGTAGCATTTGCTTACTGATAGTTGATCATATCTTATCTCAAGAAAATCAGTTTACTATAAATGATGTTAGATCAATTCATAATAGTTTAAATTCATTTATGAAAAGATAAATAATTTATATTTTAATAGTTTGAAGAGTTTTATAGTTTTGTGCTAAATAAAAGCTAAATTTTTGCTGTGTGAAACTTTTGTAGAATTTTATCAGATTTTTATTTTATATGTTTAAGATGCTTGAGATTCCTTAAAATGTTTTAGAGAAATAATTAACAACTTCTTTTGTAAATTAGGATTAATTTTTCCTGTTCTGAAAATGAACTTGAAGTTATCTATGTTTTAATAATCTTGTTTAAAATTTAAATTTCGCAATATTTTTAGTACATAAAATTAAACCAGAATTTATATCCTTCTTAACACTAAATCTACCAAAAGGGGTCAAATGACCCCCATTTTTCGTTATTTTTGCCCTTATAAAAAATGCCCGGTAGTTTTAGTGTTAAAACTGCATAATTATGCTTTATAAGTGTATATCTGCTATTCTGAAATATTATGATCAGGAGATGCTTACAGCAAATCATTTAAAAATTCTTTTTTATATTTCCATTATATATTACTATTTTGTTTGTTTTTCCAAATTGGTTATATTTTTTATTTTCATCATGTGTGTAATAATTTTAGATCTTCACAATTCCATTGTTCCATATGCATTTTTATGCATATAGTCACGTCATAAAAATATGCCTAAAATTACGTAATTGGTCTAGATTAGTATACATTAAGTTGAAAAATAATTTGTTAATGTGGTATTTTGTAATCCACTTAACCAAAAACTATTTTATGTCCAAAATGACTGTTCTAATTAACAGATTTAGAAAGTTTCAAGCATGCTAATCAATTTTGAACAAAATTCTTAGTTTGTGATTGTAGTATAACACATACAGCATGGATTGAAACATGTCAACATCTTTGTAGATAAACTGATCTATTTATTTTATATCAAATTCACTCAAGCAAAGTTTTTATAATCCTTTTACTGCACTTCTAGCAGAACCCTACAAAATGTTACTTTCAATGTTTTTTTTGCCGTAAATTAACTTATATTATTAATTTATTTGTGCCTGAAGTTTTTAAGTTCATCATTTTATATTTAGGGATACAATAAATAGTGGGTGATAAAATATAATAAATTACTATGGATGAATTCATACTGTCATTTTCAGCCATTCTACTAAATAACATCATGATAGATTCTAATAGTTTTGAAATTTTGGCCAACTTGTTATTTCTTAAAACATTAAATGTATTGTTATGCATGTATTTTAAATTTGTTAAGAAAATTATAATCTTTTGCCCATAAAAACTGGAAGTTAATATATTTTGTTCATTGATTTACATGGTATTTATGTTTCATTTAACAGGGCTATTTTGGAGCTGTTGGTTGTTTGATGGAGCTCATGAAGACTGGAAGTTAATATAATTTTCTCTGTAGGTTTGTTAACTTGTAAGAGACAGTCTTCATCCCACATGCGGCAGTGCCTCTAAAGGGAGATTAAAAATTTCCCTTTTTTACATGCTTAATGTTATGGTTGTTAAAGCTGATATTTTTAATCTTAAACATAAATTTGTATAAAACTTTTTATATCACTTATAATTTATATTATGTTTTTTTATACACGATAAAAACTGTAGTGTTTTGTTGTATGAAGTTGTGAATCTAATTTATCATTTGTTTTATTTAAATGTAATGTATAGTATATCATGAGTGCTGGCCAGTGTTGAAAGGTCTATTTTGTTTATTTATTAGCTGTGGTTAGCTTTAAATATTTTTTAGCAATTCATAAATTTTCAATGCTCATAATTTTGGAGTGCATTTTACATTCCTTGAAAACTTTACCAATGTTAAAGGTAGCTTTTTTGTACCTTTAAGAAGGGATTATTATATTAAAGGTAGCTTTTTTTGTACCTTTAAGAAGGGATTATTATATTCTCTGCACACATACACACACAAACAAATACAGTTTTCTAAATTCAGTTCAATATTGTGTGCTATTTATATGCATAAATCTTAATTCCTGGTGCTTTTGGTGTCTGTGTATGTATATAATTTCCAATTCATGTAAATAGTAAAGTTTGTTGATATACTTAATTAATCTCTTCTGTAATTGTTCTTCCATTTTCCCCTTATATTGACCTAGATAATTTTTTTTCATATTGTATAAATCATACAAAATTAATATTTTAAAAGTGAAAATATATTTCAGGCATTCCTCCAAAATTAAAAGTAAGAAGTAATTTAAAACAAACAGAATTGTTTTGTCTGATATATTTGTGCTAAAAATTTGAACAATTATTACACTTCATGTTAATAACAGGTTTATGGTTTTATTAAAATTATTAATATTTTTTCAATAAGTAAAAGAAATTTTTGCAAAATTAAGAAATATTTGTTTGAACAAATACAAATACAACATTATTCCATTGAGATATTTTTTATTTGCCTAAGTTGTTAAAATACCATGTATGTGTCTGTGTGTTTATTTATGTATGAGTGTGTGTATGCATAATAAAATCACAAATTTTAGCATATTAAATTTTGCATGCTAAGTTAATTCTATATTAGCACTAATAATTTTTTGTTAAGATATGTCAAGAGGATTTTTAATAACATTTTGTTAGTTAACTTCTCTGTACAATAGAATGCAGTTAGTGATGTATATTTTTTACTAATTTTCTGAGCATATGATATATACTCTGAACTATAGAAAATTTAGCTTCAAGATTTTTGATTTAAAAAAAATGAAGGTTTCACTCTTTAGTTGAAAATAAATAAATAAATAAAAATTAAAGCTTTGATTAAGTGGAGCAAGTGTGCCTTAAGAGATACAAAGTTTGACTACAAGGTATTGCAAATTTCTTATTAAGGCTCAGATAATTATTGTTATTTCATTGCTTACCTTAAACTGTATTATTTTAATAATGTAATTGTTTTTCTGGTATCCTTAAAGTTATTAGTTTGATGGCAAAAACTGTTCCAAGTTTGACTCATGCACTTATTTCTTCAAAATGAGGTAAGTACATAACTGTATTCTAAATGCCATTCCTGTCAATTGATTACAGACTTGACTGAACAACTGTAGATAAGTTTAATTCCAAGCAATTATTTTGTTCATCAAAATTTGAAAAAGGGGGTGGTGCTGGTGCTCTGGGGAATTAGTGTTGTAAGCCATTCAGTTTATTCTACATTCCACAGGAGGCAGTGGATACAACAAAATAACAAAATAATAATAATAATAAGGCCATATAACACACTTGTTTCAAAACTGCATTTGCCCCACATCACTCTAATTATTCATATAGCTAGCATAGTCAAATTAAATTGTATTATAATCTTACCTGACTCAAACTTTTACATAATTCAGTGTAGCAATATTCCATTTTAAATTGGTAATTGAAGTATAATTAAAAAATTAATTTTCAGTCTATAATTACCATTATCACTATAGTAATTTTTTTTCATAAATTATGAAGATTGTTACTAATGAAGATATATTATATTTATAAAATAAGTAATAAACCGAAAACTAAGGAACTCTGGTTATTTTTCTTTAATGATTAGGGCTGTCTGTAAATATACTTTACTCATATAACATGAAAATTTTAATTTTTTTACTAGAGTATACCATTTAGTTAGCTAATTATACCTGTGGAAGATTTTAAAACTATTATTACCTGTCTGGCAGTCAAAAAGACATTTGACCATACAGATTTATTATATTCCAAGTAGGAGATTTTAGTGAAATACCTTAACCTCACTCTCAATTTTGTTACTTGTGCTTGAACCTATTAATTCATCCACAGCTCAAGTACAATGTATTAAACAAATAAAATAGTCTTAAAATACTTGTGGCGTTTGGGAAAAAATTTACGATTTTCTTGAAAATGCATTAGTAACTACTGAATCTAAAGACTTTTTAGTAAAAACATGTCTTATATGAAAAAATAAGTTATCTTTACAAAACATAAATACAAAGAAAGAAAAGTTTATTGGTGTTTACTCTGTTATGGATATTTATCTTAGTTCAGTAAATCATACAAATGAAGAAAAATTTTATTTTAAATATATTTCTTATTTATTTAATCAGATGCATGTATCATATTTTTTTATTAAAATTTTCTAACTATAAACTTTTAAGGGCAAAAATGTAGGAAAAAAAACATATGCAAAATATTATCTGTATTGGAGGAATGTCTTCAAAGTGAAATTTTATGTATGTCTAACTTGCTAAAAAAAGTTTTTTTCTAATCATATTGTCAGAAATTCTTGTTAAATAAAAAATAAGTAATTATAATCTTCATATATAAGAAATTATATTTTTCCATGTAGGTGGGTACTCATGTATCTCCCTTTAACAATATATTTTCTAGTCCTTTTTGTTTTTCTTGATATTAAGGAGGTAACTTTATATCTTGATCTTCAAATTTTTATTAAAAGTTTTCTATTTAAATTGCTTTTTAAATTAAAAGAATTAAGTTTCCCCTTTTTCAGGGGTGATTCTGATCTGAAAATTTGTGCAAGTCTGTTTTGAAAATTAAAAAAAAAAAAAAAAAAAAAAAAATCTTTTTCCCAAAATAGTTTGAAAAAAACTTTCGGAAAAATCTGTTTCTGAAAATTAAAAATAAGTTTTTTAAAACTGTCTTCTGCTTCAAATAAAAATTATATAAATGAATTTTGAAGATAATCAGAAAGCTTTATATTTTTTCTCACCGTTTTTTCTTTTTTGATGCATCCACAATTTTTTTTTTTTTTTTTTTTTTTTTTTTTTTCTACTGAAGAACAGCAATAATATGTTAAAATTTATGTATTTAGATTAAGAAATTGAAATTTTTGTTTTCTAGATAACACATACTGATATATGTGTGTTTGTATTATTTTATACAAAGCACACTTACATTTGCAACTCTATAATAAGGTGATATATATATTAGAACATATTATTATATTGATATTTGGTAAATGATAAATCACAATATTAAAATTCAGATATCATCCACATCTAGTTTTGACATCCAGAAATTACCCTTAATGCAGTTTTTATTTTAAATTAGAAGCGTATACTTTTTCAGAAAATTTTGTAGGATGTTCAGAAATTTTTTTTTATTTAGAATCACTCATGCTCTTTTTACTAGTGATATTTCAACTGTACAATGATACAAAGTGTCAGTTTATTCTAGGCCATGTATGTTATAATATGTCATCTTTCTTATTAACTGTTCTTCCATATTTAAAAGGTTTAAATTATGCAACAAAATGGGAATGATGCTTTCAAATTGATTAGTATTTATGTAATTTTTTTACAAGTAATTTTAATATTATTTGTAAGAAAACATTAAGTAATGCATTATTGTTTTGTGTTATTAATGTTTTCCTTGTTTTTAAAATCATATTTTCTTACCTATTTCCAATTTATAACTTATACTGTAATAATATATAAAATCAGTTGGCATCTTTATAAAGTAATTATTTATATGAATAATCATTATATATATATATATATTTATTTATTCTATTATATTTCTAATCATATATATATTTAACACAAAAATTTACATTAAATAATGTAAATAATAAGTTATTGATATGTTTTATAATGTGAGATTTATGCTATGTAATGTAAATCAGATATTATTTACTTTATATAATGTAAATAATACTATATGTCAGAATGTATCACATAAAAACTTCTTGGTTTTTAATTTAAAAAAATTTCCTATATATATATATATATATAATATATATATATATATATATATATATATATATATATATATATATATATAATGTTTTGCTGGTGGTGAAGTTAGAATAAAAGTTTAATTGATGAAAAACTCATTTTTCTTCACCTGTTTATAAAATAGTAATGTCTAGTTTTATCTTTTCTCAACTCTTAACAGTATCAGGTCTTGAATCATTGTTATCCCATTTTGGTATAGCAATTTTTTAAAGAGCTATAATCATTTATTTCCTTATTACATATATTGCATATAAATAAATATATAATTTTAAGAATGTTCTTAAGTTTAGAATTAAGTATGCAATTTTATTTGTTTGTTTCAAAATAGTTTGTGTCTTAAAACCTTCTTTTTCTTTTGAGATTTATACAGCTTAGCCATTGTTTGAATTGAACATGTGTTTGATTGTTTTTGTTCCTTTAATTAAAAAATGAGCTAAAAATTAAAAAGGAATTAATGAACTGTTTAGAAAGAATTAGCAGTATTTTATAAAAACTGCAGAAATTAATATATTAAAGTCTGCTGAACATATGTAATTTTGTTATAAAGGAGGGGGTTTATATTCTTCTTTAGTTTTTCATTATCTTTCACAAATACAAGTTGAAAATTTACATTGATATGTGTAAGATAAATAGAAATGAACTGGTCACTGAGAATAATAGCTATTTTTTTTTCTCTTGTTCTTCATTGGGAGATAGACATTTTTAAATTGACACTTGTGTATCACAGAGTAAGAACATATAAAATTTAAAATGTGTATAATCATTTTGAAATCCAAAAGTTCTTGTGATATGTTGTCATGATTAGGTAACTAGAAAATATGTGATTTTAGAGTGTTGTCCCTTGTAGAAATTTGTAGACTTTCAAAATATCTTTAGTATACAAGTGCTACATTCACCATTCTCATAGTGTAAAAGTTTTTGTTTTTTGTATGTGTGCATGAAAGTATATGGCCATTCCTTGCATCATTCCTGCATTCATTTGTGCATTTCCTTGAAAGTTTTGTTTTTTCTAATCGCTTTATTTAAAAATGTATAAAAAATGCCCCTTTTTTGTTCAGAGTGGAGTAGAAAAGGGATTTTTTATTATTTAGATCTGTTGGGTCACCAATACTATCTTGCATTTGAACATAAGATTCTATTTACTAACCTTTTAAAAAATTGAAAGGTGTTTTTTCTAAGAATTGACTAATATATTTAATTGCTTGATTAAAAATTATATTACTTTTACTATTGTCTGAGAGTTTTTATCAAGTTTGAAACCTTAGCCCATCTTCCTTGTATATGTAGGTGATGGCCAATTTTATGTTACTAATATTTCTTCTAAGAGTATGTAACTTGAAATTTTCTAGTATTATATCATTTCTATGAAATTAGATAACTTTCAGTCTGTTATATCAAAGTGGCATTTATCATTTGGTATTCATAACATGAATCTCTCCTGTAGTCAGAAACATTCCAGAAGAATTTTAGTCTATTTAAGTTTAAAATTAGGTTAAAATTATATATTTCTAAATACATAAGATTTTGATTTGAATTGTATTATGCATATAGTATGTACATTTATACATATGCATAGATGTATGTATAATGTATATCATGATATATATTAGTTACCAGCCTGACATTTGTACTGAAACTGGCTTCAAAAAAATCTGGAAATTCAATGTTGCCAATGATAAAATATCTTATAAATTTCACATATCTGCACATTCCATATTACCTTCACCTAAAAAGGGAATTGAAGATCTCTTAATTTAACCTTTAGTACTTTTTATGACTGCCAATGTTAACTGCATCAGTTATCATTAATAGAAGTAATTAAGTCATCAGTTTTAATGATGTTGCAGCAAAGTTCATCTAGACCATCTGTATTGGAGTATAGGCTAAATTATATCTTAAAAACATTGAATAGTCTAGAATTGGCTAGGTAATCATAAACAAGTTATCTTTTTTGCTTCTGAAATAACTGACAATTTTATTAATTTAGGTAGTCAAAGTTAACTAAAATGCTTCTTGTTATTTATTTATGGAAATTGATATTCATAAGTTAGGGGTTATTGTGATATATATATATTTATAGATTAATTTAAATATTTATTTCTGTTGCTGCTTTAGAAGTTGCACTTAAAGTTACATAGGCAGAACTTGTCTAGAACTTTTTCTAGGGTGCTGATATAAGTTGGCAACTCTGATTATTTCAGATTTGGTGTCCAATTATATATAGATTTCAAGTTAAAAATGGCTTTTACATAAAAAAAAGTGTCCAAGCTGTAATAATGCTTTTACATATCTCATCCTCTATTTTTTTCCATTTTATAAATATCTGGACCAATGAATTTGTGCTATTGTGTTAATGAAGTAATTTTTTAAGCATTTAGATACCATTGTAGTGTGTGATTTACTGTAATTTAGATAATATGCTAATTTTTGTTAACTTGTGTTATACATCTTTTTAATTTATCTGTTCTTATTCTTTCTAAGATATATTGTTTCTCTCCCAACAGATATATACTTTTTCATTTTTCACTATACATATCTTTTTTGTTTCTTTCATGAAAAGCGGTTACAGAGTTTCTGTTTCTGCAGAAGAATAACCAATGTTTAATGGAATGTATTATTATTATGTTGTTAAGTTTGTTTTTTGGCAAATTAGTTTTTTATACTAAAATTAATTTAGCACTTTAAAAAAATCGTATTTCTAATTTTATCCTTGTTTGATTGCATGTAAATAATGCCATTAGATAGTTCATGTGAAAGTGAAATAATAAAACATTCTAATAGTTACATATATATATAACTAGATGTATATTCAAAACAGGAACCTTGTTTTGTGTTTACTCATATCATAAGAGTTTTCTTAATGGTAAAAATAAGTATGCTTATATTGAAATGAAAGTTCTTACAGTCATTACAGATTATTTCAAAAACCTAATGTGTATATAAATGTTTATAGTCTTTTATATATATATATATATATATATATATATAATTTTCAACCCTTTCTCATGAAAGTGCTGTCTGCAACCTATGTGCAATTGCTTTGAAGTGATCCTTCATGGTTTAAAATTTCCCTACCCCTCCTATTAAAAAAGTTATACTGAATCAATAAAAAATTATTAAAAGTGTTACTATTTTATTAAGGTAATTAACTTCAGTTAAGTTTATCAGATTTTGCAGACTAGAGACTAAAAATTAATTGAATGAAAAGATGATTCCAGATAAGATATTTGAGCAAGGAACTGTTTGGATTTTCATACTTTTCTTCCCTTGAAATTACCAGGAAATGAAACACAGCTGCTTTAAATTAATATTTAACATAATAGAACTTGTTACAATCAGTTACTAAAAAGGCAATCTGCGTTAATTTTATGGAGTAAAGAAAAAAGTTTGATCTATTTTTATTATTTAATTTAGGCTAAAAATTTGTATTTCTTAAAATAACCAACTACTTTAATGATTGCTTGATAAACCACTTGTTCGATCTTTGCACCAGTACAGTATTGTCATCCTGTAAGAATGCTTCACAATTTCAAAATTCAAGTGTGATGCTATAATTTTGTCCTCTGTTAATAAGGACTATAAAGAGATAGCTTTGAGAATATTCAATTATATGATATGAAATATTATCATATGCTCTATTATTATTTATGTACAAATTTAGTAAACAAAAATAATTTTACATGAAAATCAACTAAAGTTATTTTTTATGGAGAATATATTTGATTTATTTTTTTAATTTATTATCTGTTGAATAACACAGTGGGATTCTTGCTGTGTATTCATTCTACATAAATTCTTTTGCTCAGTTTAATGTTTAGAGGATAACTTAAAATATATTCTGATTATATCTGCTTAAATTAGTTGATAGAACATTGTGTTGGAAGTGTTTATATGTGGGTTGTTATAAATTGTAAGTGCAATGCATTTGCACATTAGATAAAATTTATTTAATTTGTATAAATTTAATCTGGTTTATTGGTATATGTGTGTGTGTGTGTGTGTGTATATATATATATATATATATATATATATATATATATATATATATATCGGCCATTCCATGGTTACGGGTGTGACTTATCGTACGACTGTTATTGTTACTATAAAGTATTTAATGTTTCAGGCATATATTTTTTCATGAGGCAAATGCACCACCCAAGGAAGCATTTTACAAAAATTAAAAGATTTTCCATTTCTTCTTTCCATATTTAAATAATTATAAATAAGCTGTTACAGGTGTGATTGTTATTATACCAGGTGTTACACATAGATTCACAATAACCAATTTCTGCACATAGGTAATATCTAAAAGTCATTAAAAAAATTTTTATAATAAAGAAGGTTAGATGTTTAAAATTATGTATTACTTGTAAATTTTCAATGACAAATATAATTACCAGATTTTTTCAAAAAGCATGTTACGGATGTGACAGAGTTCAGAATTCTTTTAAAAAATCTTACATTAAGAGTTCTGTTTTCAATATTAAATGAATAAAACAAGTCAGACATGTTTGCAATAGTTAAATTAATTTTTTATTTCTAATGTTTATCAATAAAATATGATATTGGCCTCTGTTTATAAGAAGTGGTGGTATTACTCTAATTATGTATTTTTCCATGCTTTCACATGGCATTTCTTTTACTTCTGGCCAGACCCAGTATATTTCCATTTTTTTTTTTTCAAGCAACTTAATGTTTTTTCTAATCTGTTTCAGAAAATTCAAGTAATCTCAGCAAATAAAATCTTATTTGTTTTATATTCCATAGTTACATGTATGACACATCTATATGACTGCTATACCTTTTTCTATAATTTATTTAATATTTCCAATATATATTTTTAATGAAGCAAATACATCACCCAAGGAAGCATTTTGCAAAAATTAAAGAATTTCCGTTTCTTCCTGTTTAAAAATTTTTAAATATGTTCTTGAATATGTGAAAGTTATTTTACCAGGATTTATGTGTATAGGTTCACAATTATTAAATTTTCAGCATATATGTAATATTTATGAGTCATTAGATTTTTTTATGAAAAAGATGGTTAAATGTTTAATACTGTGTGTTATTTGTAAAATTTCAATGACAAATATAATTACCAGATTTTTTTTCAATAAATGTGTTACTTGTGTGACAAAATATTACGGGTGTGACTCAGTTTAGAATATTTTTTAAAAATCTTACATTAAAAGTACAGTTTTCAACAATAAATGAATAAACTAAGCCATACATGTTTGTAAGTACTAAATTAATTTATTTGTTTTAACTTTTATCAATAAAATAAATTTGGCTTCTATTATCTATGATAATTTTGGGGCTTTACTTTAAGAATGGTTTCCATCCTTTCACATGACATTTCTTTTTCTTCTGACTAGATCTAGTATCTTCCAATTTTTTCATATAACTCAGTGTTACTTCTGTCATCCTGGGAAAACTTCACAAACCAAAGAAAAAAAAAGTCACATATTTTTTTTTAATCTACCACTTGTAAAACGTACAAAATCAGAAGCAGCAATTGAAAATCCCTGATTCTTATACAATATTCCTGAGATGTTGGGATTTATGTTCACATTCTGCTTTAACTTTCCTTAATGCTTTACTTTATGTCCATTTATAACGATAAAAACCAAATGGACTGTTTTATTGATTTGATTTGTGTTACTGATTTTATCTGCTATGCTAGAAACTTTAATTTTCTGTTTTCTTCTCTTCCAATATTTTTTCTTTATTTCTCTCAACATAACTCTTTCTTTTTTCACTCAATAACTTCCTTCTATTACTAGTTTATGCATTCTCTATTTTTTATTTGTCTTTTTTTTTCTATCACATCTTTCTTTTTAAAGATATTCATGCACTTTGATAGGATCATTTCTTTGGCTTTTCCTATGTTTTGCTGCTCTAGATTTAGGTACTTCCATGACCTGAACAAGTAAATTAATGGGTTTATTAAGACTTTATATAACAGAAATCAAAATGAATAATTTAAATTTTTCATAAATTTAAATTTGCATAACAAAACCACATTTTCAATAGTACCTGAAAATAAAATTTATTATTAGATATGCTGAGAAATAAAAGAGGTTTATGTATGCAGTATCACAATTTTTACATTAATTAACACAATATAAAATATTTTTTATAATTTAACCATTGAACCATATGTCTGAGAACAAGTTTTAACCAGGAAATCCAAAACAATAAGTTGTTACACAGGATTAATAAAATTGTTATCACATAGCATTACAGGTGTGACACTGCATATACAACATATTAAAAAATATCCATTTATGAAATTTAGCTATTAGATATGCTTGAGAACAAACATGTTTTATAAAGTGAATCCAAAAGATCAAGTTGCTCGGCCCAATAGCTTTCTCTTAAAATAAACTTATTTATCTTTTATGTTTGGGTGTAACATCAAATTGATAAATTAAAACTATTTAACAGAAAATAATAATTTTACCTTGGTGTATATTTTCTTCAACACCTCAAAAAACAGAAGTTGTATGTATCTGAAATGACAATCAACAAAAGTGTGCACCTACAAATGGAGCTGCAATTAGTATTGTAAAATCATCATCTGGAAGTGTGGATTATTTAATAAAAGTTCAATCGGATTTAGTGTAAATTTTTATTTGGTTTACTCATTAGAAAATAAAAATAATTTCACATTTGTAACCAATGAACTTTTAGCAACAGTTTGATATCACACATGTGACTAGTTTTCAAATTTGGTCACTGAGTAACTGTTGACATGGAATGGCTGATATATATACTTACATACATACACATACGTAAAAAGATAATTTTTCTTAGACATTTTACTTTTAGCAAAATTTTTTTTAACTTTGTATATTTTTTTTTGTTATTGTTTGAATGGTAATAGTTCAGCATTCTAAATGTGTGATATAGCTTTGAAAGCTTTGTTATTTCATAGATTATTATTTAGCTATTTATTAACATTAAATAAAATTTGTTGAAGGGAAGATGAATTCTTTTTTACTATATTTTATTGAGTTTTATGTGTGCATAATTGGAACATATTGAGTTTCAAACTGTATATATTTTTATTATTATTAGAGAGTTTTTAAAATAATTTTAATGAACTTCACTGTATCCAAGAGCAAAATTTCATTATTTTTTGCCCATTTCTTACTGAATTCAGGTCTTTTTTGTTTCATTATAATCTAAATATAAAACTTTATTTTAATCCAGTGATTCCCAAACTGTGTGCTATGGCCATGCTACAGGAGCATAGCAAAATTGTTTTAATATTAGACAACTTTTACAAAAGTAAAGAATTTGGAGGATGAACAAAAACCTGTTGACTTTTGTTCATAATCCATTGTGCCAAAAAGAAAACTGTATAGTTTTTGTATAGTGTAGTAATCCTCAGTTTATGTATTACTCAATATTATTTGTACAATAATTATTTTATTAATTAAGTTAATGAAAGTATCCAGTTTAATTCTATGATTTGAGAATCTGTATTGTATACAGAAGGTTCATCACCCTATTAATTATTTTAATGATAACTATGTTCAATATATTGTATGCCGATTTAAAATGCATGTTTCATTTATATTTTAAAACTGAGCCAACCTTATGAACTGTGCTAAATAGACCAATGTTTTGAGTTCAGACACAGCAAGAAATTTGTACGTATTAAAGACACTGCAAACTATAAATATTTGGGAACCACTGTTATAATCCATTGCAAATAACTAAATGATCAGCAATAAAATTCTCATTGTTTTTATTCCATTTTTATGAACTTTTTAATTGTGATATCTGTGCAATTTATAAATGTGAACATGGTGTACTGTCCCTTTAGTAAACAGGGAAAACTGTGATTTTAGTTTGTAAGAACTTGCTCCTTGCTTGTATATATAATTAAAAATCTTGGTTTTTATAAAGTTTCACATTTTATCATTAATGTATATCCTTTGATTAATAAATATTTTGCATATAGACCATTTTTATTTAATAACATATATTTTTGTGTGTAATGATGTAAATTAGATTAAAAGTAATGCTAAAATGTAAAAACATCTTATATTTTGAGAAAAAAAAATATTTTATGCAGCAGCATAAGATTTAATTCCCTTTTACTTTCTTGTACGAAGTAAAGGAAATAGTGTATAGAGAGAAAAACTTCAGTGTTCAGAATTCAACAAAATTATCCATTTTGAGCAAGCCTGAATAAATTTTGGCAAGTTTCTGTGTTACTTCTCTACGTATGTACAAGTAAGTTTTAATTATAAAATTTATTTACTCGCCTTGACGCGTTAAACGCATTTTGTCTTTATTCGTCTGTACGTACGTATATTGCATAACTAAAATTCGATTAGCCTTGTAGGATGAAATTTTGTATTTAGGACTGTTACATCATTTAATTGTGCCTCTTTTTTTTTTCAATGCCTGTTTTCTATAATGGAAATCTCAACGTACATTAACGCTACTGTTTATAACAATGGAACAACAGAGAAATTGGCGTATTCACAAGTAGTCCAAATAATAATTTTGAAGCTTAGCAATAACAGCAATGTTTAAGTTCGTTTTTTAACAAGCTGGTAAAAATGAAAATAAAAATCTGTTTGCAAAGAATACCTTTGAATTTTTACTGTTCCTTATTCCCTATTACGGAGTAAAGAAAGTTTTCTAATTGCGATTTTTTTTCCAGTTTGGAACGGTATATATATATTAGGGCATTTAAAAGCAGAATTTAAAACCACATAAAAAATTAAACATAATGTCCAATAACAGAAAAGGATTAGAAGAGAATATTGTGTTTGCTAATACCGTTGGAGAATCGAGACTCCAATTTGGGCTTAAAGCGTTTTTGTGTGTCCATAACCTTCATTCTCGGCAGAAACTTAGTAAATACAGGTAGAAAAAATTATCTTGTAATTAAAATGAGAAAAATACCACATATCATACTCGAATTTAACGAAAAAAGAACAAATCACGATCATATGCAGTTATACCAGAATAGAAACTGATACCCTCCCCAAATAAGTTTTTTCATCTGATAAAGGAATAAAAATATTCAACATCTCCAAAAATCATAATAACGAATATTTACAAATATTTACACTGCGGGTCGCTACCATATGACAGTACTTGAACTCTACTCATGCAACACGTCAGCAGGGGAAATGGCAAAGTTAATCCAAACTTACTTTGAACCTTTAAAAGAAGGTATTAATGGTAACTTCACACACACGCATGCAGTCAAAAATGTGTCTAATTTGATAGTCGTACAAGGAAGTTATGGTGTCCAATTAAGATTTTTTTTTCTTAAAATCTTGCTTCTTAATAATACTCTTGATGAAAAATCTGATTTAAATAGCGCACTTTAAAGTAGAATTTATTGTCCTTCCATACTTCATTTTACCCTCATATATAGGTGCAATGTGAATTTCTTAATGTTTGTTTTCCTGTGTGCATATGCATATATGAAATAGATTTTTGTAATTTTCTTGTGGTACGTATATTGTCTTGTTATCCTACAATATATTTTAGTATCATTTATTTTCTAGATATTGAAAAATAGGTTTATGTGATGAGCATATCATAAGATCAGTAACATCTAGCTGAATGTAAAAACTATATTTTTAAGTTGAATCGTACACAATTGTTGTAATTAATCCATTCGTGTCTGAAAACAGAATCATTTCAGCAATGTTTTTTAATACTTTATGTACAGATTTTGCTTTGTTGAAAATTTTATTTGTGAAAAATGTATATTCTTCTTGTGTAATAGTTATCAAGAAATGCTTTGTTTGAATAAAATGGGTTTAGTTGTAATTTCTGTTTTCTTACCATTGATCGACATACCTATTAAATTTGAAATTGAAATATTTTTGATTATTACTACTGAATCTTTGTCTTTTAACTGCATCTAATTCCTTGTTGGGAGTATGAAGATTATTGTTTTTAACTCTGAAATATCCAGCTATTTTTTTCTTTCTATCAAAATAATATGGTAAAGGTAAAATTGTTTAGAAATTTTTTGCACGGCTTAGTTTCTCCCTAGCTCAGTCACTCAATTTTATTTTACGCTTCAATATTCACGTCACTCGGAGGTATAAAGGGCAATCGAAAATTTTCTAAAAGATGAGACCGGAACCTACTGCTTATGAAGCCGATACAAACATCCATGCCAGCAGTAGGATTGGAACCCGTGAACTCCGGTACCGAACAGCAACGATCTACCCATTCGATCATCGTCGTCTTCTACACCAGGTTGAATATAAACTTTTCTTTCTCTTGGTTGAAGAAATCCGAAACAACCTGCTGTACTTCTACGTCTATGCCGTCCAGATTGTATAGTGGTTAACGTATTGTGCTCCCAACCGATGGAATTGAATTCGATTCCCGAGTAAGGCTTGTTTGTATTTGTGTTGTCCCCCTCATACGGAGCGCAGTTGCCCTTCCTGTATAATGCTCTCACTATAAAAAGAACCACAAAAACCATCAAATTTGTGTAATGAATGCTATTAATAAAAATAAAGACATGACATCGTGGAAAAAACTTCCGAACCGTTCAAGGACTTTTTTTAATGGATCGTAAGTGTGAAAATTTCTCATTGAGAGAGATCGAAACTGCATGTAAATGCTCGAGCATCTTCCATTTTATTGAATACAACTACAGCGTTACTGCATCTGCGATATAGGAATGTGCGTTATCATGTAACACTGAATCACCCTATTTCGCAGCTTATACAGGGTTTTTTTTTTATTTTTTTTTTCGTCATAATCTCTAGCGTTTCGCAGTACCGTTCGCCAGGAACGAAATCACCTGAATCCAAATGTAAACATCGCCTGTTTGGGCGCATTTGGTAGTAACGTCGTCATCAATAATGTTTCAGCATCTCCCGCAAACTATTCGACAATGAACGAGTGCCTCGATGTCGGTGCTAATATACCCTCATCGGTGACGGGCCAATTTGTATATACGTTGCAGCCACATCAACAGACATACGCACAATACAAAGAAATATATAGGTGGATGAGTCTATGCAATCCTGTGTAAGAAAAATTTGAAGCCCAGTCTATTGCCTGAAATTTTAAAAACACGATTTTCCTATACATTTTCGTGTCGGAAAATGGTCAGACAGCCAGGCAATAGCTATCTATCCTTTGTATGAGTATTATACATTTCCAAATAACAGAACCGATCTGACCCAATCCAACTACCGTAAAACACCATGAAAAAGTGTTCCATTCACCTGGAAAGTAGGGACTCTGAAGCACCTTAAGTTTTTAAGTAAATGTACCCAATATTTAAAAACATAAAAAAGAATAATTGTGTATTCTGGTTATATGATGACATATAATTGTGCTAGCCGCGTTTATGTTAGCTCTAATGGTATAATTTTATTATATATGACCCCGTCCCCGTGTAGCTCTCTGGGTAGTAATTTCGGCTCTATGTACAGAAAGTTAAGGGTTTATTTTGGAGTGCTATGACCTACACTTCTGCTACACAATTACTCGTGAAATCAAAGCCTACTGTTTAAAATCGGTTCACAAAGGCTGCGAACATCCATACCAGCTGTGGGATTCAAATTCACGGACATCGGTTCCAAAAAGCAGCCTTCTACCTTTCGGTAAAATAGTAGTGGGTAAGCGTGGCACAATGTTGTTACAAACTAAAGAAGTTTAAAATTATTTCATTGATTTAAGGAAAAGCTCAAAAATTGAACCCATATACACTCTCTAGGACTCAAATAAGTGAGTTATTCCTTTGGTTTCACAAAACACCCTCGTATAATGTCATCGAATCTTACACAGTGCTATAAGAAACTCGCAAATTTCTTAGAATTAGCCCCGAGAAGTCATAATTTAAACTTGTGAAAGGGGTTCAAAGGTATGGCCTGTTTTAGATTATTGTTGGATTTTTAAAAATGGAAATTGTTGAAAATTCGTAAGAAATCGCTTCTCCACCTCACTAATTTTAGATCAGTTTGTTTTAAAAATTGAATACGACAAAACAATCAAGAACTAGTCCGGACCCATATGGCCGTGAGGCCCTCCAGGCTTTTGTTTATATATAGAAAAAAACATTTTTTTAAAAACATCAAAAAGGGCATATTAATAACCCTTTTTTAAAGTACTTTTGTTTTCAAAATGAAGACTAGTTCTTATGTAGTCTCTTTTTCTTATTATTCCATTTAATTAAATAATTGTATGCTCAGATATAAATATAATTATATATTGACATTTTCTATCGTCATCATTCCAGTAAGAGTGGATAGAAAGATATCCATTGTGTCTAGTTTCTTGGATATACCTGAAAAATTAAATTCAGAATATATATATAATGAAAATGTTAAAATTAAAACTCCAGGCTATCGTGTAATCGGTTACATTTTGGTATCACTTTCATCAATTTAAATCACCTGTAACCAATTTATGTAACTGCATAATCATATAAATTTTTAAATTGTAGATACCCAAGTTTTGAGCTTCAATGCTACGTTTGCAGTGTTATAACCCATTATTTAAATAAAAACAAACCTAATCTATATCAACCTAATCGTCTCTACTTTTCTCTACTTTATCATTAATATTTTACCATATAAAAGAAGTACGTGAGAAGGGAAATAATTCATATTTTTACTAGTAATTTTCGAAGTACTTAACATTTTATAAAATGTAATATATCTTTAGAATAATGTTTAACATTTAAAAAGATATTTTGTAATTGATATCTGTTTTGTGCAAGTAGATCGCCTGACTGCTGATGATAATCTTACTTTTCTCGAATGATAGTACCATCGACAGATATATTTGACACATTTGCTGATACAACTAGAACAAGGCAATTTCCAGCACTGGGTAAGATTTTTTATTTATTTATTTTATTTTATTTTATTTATTTATTTATTTTTTCATTTTTGCAGTTGCTACCACATTTACGTATTTCCTATCGAACTTCACTCCGTTTGGAAAAAGTAGGGTTTGGTTTGATTATACCCCAAAAGTTGAGGTATATCGATGCATTTTTGTGCGGACTATTTTTCTGCTTCCTCCTCACCTTTAATCGCTAAAATCCTTACTGTCATTTTCAATCAGATCATATTTAAAATAGGTAATAAGATTATGACAAAACAAGAAAAGGGTGTGAAAGGACATATTTTAAGTAGATGGGCAGTATGATACACAAAACCAGATAATGTTAATAGAAATAATCCAGTACAGTAGAAATGGAAATATGATTATAAAAAACATATGGACAATAGTTTAAAAGAAACAAAAGAGTGAAAAAAATGTCATCAGGGGGTCACCTCTCCCCAGCCCAATTGGCAGATAGACTGAATAAAAGTACAAAATTTTAAAGTAAAGTTTCACCGAGGCTTACACAAATTATTTTTCCATTATATTTTGTATAGATATTTGTACCATAATTTGGCACTTGTATTTTATTTTTGTCCAAGATTAATATAATACAGGCTTGTAATATATTAAAATTTGACAGAATTGTGGGCAACGTCACACACAAATACTCTACCATGACAGATATCTGTGTACGCCGTATGTCACAATAACAAAAACGGGAGTGAAATAATAAGAAATGTATGAAAATGACAAAAAAGAACGCGGTTAAAACGAGAATAAAATGATAAATAAAAGCAGACAGTCAACAGCTGGAAAGAAAGCTGAAAACTTTTTTTTTTAAGTATAATTTTAGATTAGTATAAATGAGAATATTATATCCAAAAATATAAAGAAAACGTCAACAGGTAAAAATAAACTATGTAATGTTGTAAATCAATGAAAACAGAAGAGAAATAACAAATACAAATAGTTTGACGACGAAAGAAGATAGAGTAAAAATTCTGATGTCGGCAACACATGAGTTCCTTGAACGTTTATTACATTATATCTTTTTTATTATTTTGTATGATGTGTCATCAGAATTTTCGTATGCATATTCTCTCGAAAATTCAAAGAAATTTGAGGGTTTCGTTTTTCAAGGAATCCATGTTGTATGAGCATCACGTAACTACTGCCATCTATTGGAAACCCGCGGTATTAATATTTGTTGTAGTCAAACCTTTTGTTATACTAATATTTCGTTCTAAACAGATCTATTGCGTCATTACAATACTTCCTCCACTCCATAAAAAGTAGACCGTAGCGCTCCAAACCAAACCAATCCTCCACTCCATACCAGAGAGTAATAAACAGTAAAAATACAGAGGTATTCTTCGTAAATAATTTTTTGTACTAAAATGACATTTAAAAGCATTTTTTCCACCATTCAAATAGCATTGTTACAACCGCGTATGAATACGTCGACATTTTTGAGTTGCTTTGTTGTCGATTGGTAGCATTAATGACCATTCCATTGGGATGTTTTTTTTTATACAGAGTGCGGGTTGTATTGAATAATGGAGGAGCTCTAAAGTTTACTGCTAATCTTGTTTGAGTTCGGCCTTATGTGCGTTATACTTAAGCTTTTCGCTATATAGTATGCAGATTGCAATCAAACGGAGGGCGCACAACTAGGCATTATAACAGTCTTCAATATAAAATCGTAGTATTTTATGGTTAATCGTTTTTTATTGCGTCCTACAGCATTAATATATGTTATATTGAAATTTTTCATTATATAGATTGCAGAGTGCATTCAAATGAGGAAGGGCAAAATAAGATGTTATCTTATTTTACCCATCCTCATTTGAACTCACTATCATTTATTTACTTAATAAAAAGAATAATAATACATTAAATTTCTTCAAGATATTGTTCTCCTCCGTCGGTACATGTTTTCCTCTGTCGATACATGTTTGTGGGAATTCCAAACTGTGAAGTCATCTTTGACGGTCTGTTTGGAAAATTTTTTTCGCACGAGTCGCATTTTCTCCAGATAAAGAAGTTGACCGGCGTCCAGCTGGTACCGTAAAGACAGGTACTGGTATCATCTCTCGGCGGTACCAGTCCAGCACAGACTTCGTCGTCGACTCCTCTATAGAATTCTGAAAACGCAATGTGCCATCTCTAGACTTGCTCTTGCGACAAACTTTCATCCCCATGAGCTGTATCTTAGTCGGCGAAGGGAACGATCTCGTAACTGAGAGGTTGCGGGTTCGGCCTAAGATCCGCCGTATCGTTAAAGGTGACTGGGGCAAGTAAAATAGGTTCGTGGTCACCAAGTTCTCAATTAATACCTCTTGTTGTGCCAGGCCAAATCTATGGGTCTTCTGCTTGGTCCCTGCTTCAAAATTTGGAGGACCGACTTGAACGAAATCGTTCTTTCACCTTAATGATGTTCATTAAAACGAAAGGTGCACCCCTTGGCCTTAATACAAAAGCGTGCTTGGTTTGTCCAAGTGGCATGAGAAACAACAACAACAACTTTCATCCCCGAACAAGGTCTTACCCAGAAGGGAGTCATAGGGTTCTCAGTCTCCCCATCCTCCGGAAATTATTCTCTGTTAATGAGATATGTTTGTATAAATTATTGTGCTATATAACAGTTATTACATATAATGATATTTTATAGCGTATGAAAATAATCTTATGCTAATTCGTAGTAACAGTCTATAAATTTATATAAAATTAATTTTATAAAATATTATAATTATAAATATAGTATTATAAAATATTATTTTATAATTTTATAAAATTTTAACCGTTTTATAAAAGTAATCATGTTTTACATTGTCCTTGGTTTTGTTTTTAATTCGTGGTAATTCATACGCTCACACCCTCTCCAATTTTTCTTAGGACCTAATGTTCTTTGTCATGGAGCCGAACGATGGCCGAATGGTTACAGAACTGATTTTCGGTACCGGAGTTCGTGGGTTTGAATCCCACTATGGCATGGATGTTCGTAGCCGTTCGGAATCGGCTTTAAGCCGTAGGCTCCGGCCTCATTAACCCTCGTGTCGCAAAATAGTAGACCGTAATGCACCGAAACAAAGTAAACTAAACTTTGTCTTGGTATTTTTGTTTTTTGAGTTTAGCTTCTTAAGACCATCGAAAACTATCAAATATTGTTTAAAACTCCAATTCAAAAGAAAGAAATTGGGACAGTGTGGAGTGCTGAAATGTGAAGTGTTGAAATGATTATTAGAGTGAGTATTCTCGGGTTATTTTGTGTCATTTTCAAATACTAATTATATAAAAAAAAAGATATGATAAAGAAGATAGGAAAAAAGACAAAGCAAGGCATGAACAAGAAGATTTTCTACTAATTAAAAAGATTGAGACGTGTGTAATTATTATTATTTATGATAGTATTGAAAAAATTATTATTATATAGTTAATACTGATAATTGTTAGTATATTACTTTCTGTTTATTCTCTTAGTTTTCATGTTTATTTATAAAAACATTAAAATCGTAAAAATATTATCACTAGTAAGTTGAACTCGCTCCGAAATTATTTTCGAGCATGATAACATTCTATCATTTAATTATTTATTAATAGTTATATATTAATAATTTAATAATTATTACTAACTGATAATTTATCAATAAGTATATAATAATATTTTGTTTTAAATTTTCAATTTCTGATCAGTGTTTTTTGTTGTTGTTGTTGTTTTCATTTTAAAATATCAGATACCTTTCAAATTTTAGTTTACAGAACAAAACAGATATATTGCTTCAATTTAATATAAAAATTTAGTTTCTAATTATACTTGTTTCAAAAGTTACCTGGAAGGTAAATTACTCTCCTTTTTTGATTTAGTGTATTTTTTTCATCTTATTAAAAAAAAAAAACACATTTCTTGAAAAGGCAAATCAAAATAGTTCTGTTAATGTGTTATAAAGTTAACGCGTTATTAAAGAACCTGTAAACAATTCGTTCTTAAAATTTTATGAACCCTCACAAAGTAAACCTTAATTCGTTTAATTAGTTAAAATAGCTGAAATAATATATTCTATTTTTAAAGAATTTTATGACAGGTCCAATCTCTTGAAAAAGAAAGCTATAATAATGATTTTAAGCCTCACAAAGTTCTATACCACCTTAATTGTTTTAATTAGTTAAAATTCTACATATTTGAAATAATATATTCTAATATTTAAAGAATTGCTATTTAATTCGGGATTGTTCAGGTCCAAAGGGTTAAAATCTCTTGCATTCAAAACGAATTCAGCATGCTTTTATATGATAATGATTTTAAGCCTCACAAAGTTCTATATCACCTTAATTTTTTTTAATTATTTAAAATTCTACATATTTGAAATAATATATTCTAATATTTAAAGAATTACTATTTAATTCGGGATTGTTCAGGTGCAAAGGGTTAAAATCTCTTGCATTCATAACGAATTCAGCATGCTTTTATATGATAATGATTTTAAGCCTCACAAAGTTCTATATCACCTTAATTTTTTTTAATTATTTAAAATTCTACATATTTGAAATAATATATTCTAATATTTAAAGAATTACTATTTAATTCGGGATTGTTCAGGTCCAAAGGGTTAAAATCTCTTGCATTCAAAACGAATTCAGCATGCTTTTATATGATAATGATTTTAAGCCTCACAAAGTTCTATATCACCTTAATTTTTTTTAATTATTTAAAATTCTACATATTTGAAATAATATATTCTAATATTTAAAGAATTACTATTTAATTCGAGATTGTTCAGGTGCAAAGGGTTAAAATCTCTTGCATTCAAAACGAATTGAGCATGTTTTTATATGTATCATGCAAATTTTCGATGAGGTGGCGAAGCGAATTGTGCGTGTTTACTCCAAGAGATGAAGCCATAATGGGGACATTGATTGAAAAAAAGATGGTGATCCTCTCAGCATTTTACAACGCAAATATGTTTCGGGAATTGAACGGGAGGTTTCTCTACTAGACATAAAGCGGGGTATCAAAGATTTAATTTAGAACACCAGATATCAAGCGAAGTGAGATTTTCTATTTTTAGTTAATGCTCTATTTTGTACTCTTGTTTAAATAGTAAATTAAATTCAGATAAATCCTAATGTTATCGAAATTATCCTTTATACTAAGCCATGCACAGTTAATACGGTAACATATGAGAAATTCCTTATTGTTTTGTAAAATATATTTTAGAAACCTATTTAACCCCTTCCATGTTCATTTTATTTTGAGATTATGGGTCAAAAAATGTCAATGCTTTTTATGCTTATTCTTATGCATATATAGATTTTTAAACATAATAGCATCATTCGCATATAAAATTTCCTAAAAATTAATGTAAAAAAAATCAATTTAAATAAATGAGTAATTTACATGTATGTTGGCTTACTGTACTGCAGAAATCATTAGACTTTGGAGTCAATTCACACTAACTATAAATATAAAGTTTAGAATACTTAGCTTTTATCTTGAATTAAATTTTATTTATATCCTATGCATTTACATAAATGATTATGAAATTATTAATCAAAATTTGGTTGTGTATGATACAATCGAAAACACGGTACTGCACAGAGTCCAACATCACCATCTGGACAATAGAACCTTTTTTCTCTCCTTACCTTCTTCCCTCTACTGTCGCCGAATGATGGCTGATTGGTTAGGGTGCTAACCTTCGGTACCAGAGTTCGTGGGTTCAAATCCCACTGTGGCATGGATGTTCGTAGCCATTCAGAATCGGCTTTAAACTGTTGGTCCCGGTCTCATTAGCCCTCGTGTTGCAAAAAAGTAGACCGTAGCACTCCAAACAAAACCAAACTCCCTCTACTGTCTCTCTCTGAGCAGCAAATAATCTAGTAGCCAGAAAAATAAACAAAAACATTCGAAACCATGAAAAGCTCATGTGAAATAATTCGGGAAAGACTGATTGCACAGTGTAAAATTTCACAGTGCCCGACCTACACTCAGGATGAGCCAGGATGGTACATTTCGCCTGCCCGAGTTCAGCTCGGGAAAAACCAGGAAGGGGTTAAATATCACTTCATCCTTTTAAACTAATTATTCTGTTTATTGTAGAATTTTCCTTCTGTAGTATTTAACCTTTTAGTGCCATTCGAATGTATTGTACCTATACGCAGGTATGCCCAATCAATTTTAAGGTTAGAGAAAATCTCAATAAATTAGAGTGATGCTTACAAAATTCAAAACGGAGCCTATTGGAAATGATCGGGAGAATAAATTAAAGCCAATTATATTTCGATGTTTGTTGAAATTCATACAAATAACATAAATATAATGTATTATGAAAGATAGAAAAATTAATTCTCTTTTACTAACAATATTTAAACATAAATCTCTGTTTGGTCATAGTTTTGTATAGATGACGTAATATGAAATATAAATATTACGTTTATGGTCTTTCAAAAATGATTAGTGTCGAACTTTTATTTTATCAATTTAGTCTCAACACCAACCAGCATAGCAAAAAGTTCATTGTATAAACAATTTTTTGCAAAGAAATTAAGCCATTTATAACGTTTACAGGCTTATTTTGAGTCAAGGTTCTCTCGCGATGCAATAGTAGAAGCCATCTCATACGCAACTATATCGTCGTTGGCACTTTTCGCGAACGTTGCGAACGACAGTATAGCAACGTTCGGTGCTAAAACGGTTAACTATGCTGGGACAAAGAAAGGTTAAATAACATCTTAATTAACCCTCAACATTTTGATTAAGCAATTTTTTATTGCATTTACATACTATTAGTGAGTAACATCGGTTCACCGAGTTACAGCCAAATATACCAAAAAGTGGACCTTTGAGATCCATCGAGACCCCGGACGGGCATCTCCCTAAACCTCTTCCACTTGTCCGAACGATCCCCATTTAAAATGCCAACAGAAACATAATTGACAATAATTAAAATAAGTATAAATTATTCGGAAGACTAAAAAAAATTTAAGACTACAGAAAAACCACCTCAATCTAATATATAAGCGTATATTTAAAAAAGCTTATTAGTGTGTCGTTTTCAATTAAAAAGTGTTTTAAATTTATCTTTCAGTAAAAGAAGATAATAAAATATGCGCTATAAACCTCCTAAAGTTCGATTCTGCTAACAGAAATTTGCGGTTTTGAAATTTCTTAGACAGTTGTTAATACACTCTTAGACAATAATAATAGTAATAATAATAATAATACAAGAAAAAACGACGCACTAATCCAAATGAGACAAAAATCGGTGATGTACCTGTTCCGAAAAATAAATAATTACATTTTTTTAAGGTTTATTCAAGCTTCACAAAGTGAAAAACTCAATAACGCGTTTGTCCACATCTGGCCCTTATGCAAGCAGTTATTCAGCTTGGCATTGATTGATAGAGGTGGCGGATGTCCTCGTGAGGAATATAGTGCCATATTCTGTCCAACTGGCGCGTTAGATCGTCAAAATCCCGAGCTGGTTTGAGGGCCCTGCCCATAATGCTCCAAACCTGCTCAATAGGAGAGAGATCCGGCGACTTTGCTGGTCAAGGTCGGCAAGCACGAAGAGAAACAGTAGAAACACTTTCAGTGTGGGGCCGGGCATTATCTTGCTGAAATGTAAGCCCATGAGGGCGTCACATGAAGGGCAACTGTACGAGGCGTAGAATTTCCTCGACGTACTGCTATGATGTTAGGGTGCCATGGATGAAAAACCAAAGGGGCCCTTCTATGAAATGAAATGGCACCCCAGACCATCACTCCTGGTTGTCAGCCTGTATACCGGAAGACAGTCAGGTTGGTATCTCACCGATATCCGGGGTGTCTCCAGACATATCTTCGATGGTCATCGGGCATCATTTCAAAGCGGTACTTATCACTATAGACTATTCTACTTCAGTCAGTGTCATTCCAGTTCGAATGAGCCCGACACCACTGCAAACGGGCTTGTTGTTTTACAGAAGTCAATGGTAGTCGACGCAAGGGGCGCCGTGACCTCAGCCCTCTTTCTTTTAGCCACCTATGAATGGTCTTTGGGGTCACTGAGCACTAGTTGCACATATCATCAATTATAGTGGTGCATCCTGGGCTGTGAATGCCGCTTTGACGATTGCTCGGTCCTCACGTTCTGTCGTTTTTTTGGTCTGACCGGTTCCTTCAAAACGCTGTGTTCGGCCATGATTCACCGATTCCTGCCGACATCGTTTAATAGAGGCATCGATTCTGCCCAAATATCGAGCGATTCGCCGATTAGACCAACCTCTTTGAGCCAAACTACACGTCCTCTCTCAAATGCTGACATCTGCGCGTATCGTTCGCGCACCTGTATATGAGGCATAATTACTGTCTACTTGAGTACGCGGAATGAAATTCGTAAAGAATTTTTGATCTGGAATCGAAATTTTTCCTCTTAAATATCCCTCCAGTTGCGCAGATAAAATGCGCTGCAGCGGCACACGTTCATTCATTGATCTCCAAACTTGTTCATCTTGTTTGGCGCAGTTTGTCCCTAGAAGATTTAGCGCCATTAAACTTCAATTAACCAACCAACCAAACTTTAAGATTTTGCATTTGCCGTCTAAACCAGTATGCATGTCAATTGGTGTCCAATTTGCATTACATCTTCTCTGTGAGTTTTTTTTTTTTTTTTTTTTTTTTTTTTTTTTTTTTTTTTTTTTTTTTTTTTTTTTGTCTAAGAGTGTATGATAAAATTTGTCCATCATTTGGAAACAAAGCACTTGGTATCTGCACGTGAGCCGACTTTTACGCTACCTTCCTATTTTTTATTTGGTATCATATCACACTAAGTTATAATACATATAATTAAAACCTTAAAAGTGATCGGAAAGCTCCCCCCCCCCCTTGATTAGAATCCCGTGGAGCTCCCACTCCCCATTCCGTCCCTGGTACACCTGATATATACCCTTAAAATATTTACCAGAAAGTTTAAACTTTTTACCGGTAATTCCAAATACAAATTTTACAATGAGTCCCTGGTCATGACACCTACCTGAAGTTCAGTATGGCGTTCAATCAATTTGCACAAACTATAACAACTCTCTTTATAGGGTACTGTAAAAAGTTTATAAGTGCCAAAAAAGTGTAAATTTGACATTTGGTTTTTATAATTTTGAATTACAATAAAAACTATCATTTGCTTTTATATAACTTTTTGACTAAAATTTCATGAAATACTACTTGAAGAATTATGCAAAAAGTTTTTTAAATGTTTTAATTAAATTACTTAAGTTTTGAAAATTAGACATAGAACTCCCTGGTACTTTATCAATGGATGAGTACCAAATGGCTTGTGATACCAAAATTAATCCAATTAAAGCAGTCATCAGAAATCTTCCATTAAACATTTTTGTAAACTTGAACAAAGTAGGAAATGAAGAAATAGCAAATCTATGGCGACTATGATCGCAGAGTATTTTTCAAAAGGCCGAGAACTGCAACAACACGTCTTACATACTTACATATACGTATTTGCATAAATATCTTACATGATTTAATAAACCTACTCCAATATAGTCTCACCGACGTTTATGCATTATTCTAAATTTCGATTACTTATTTATTTGTGTTTGATATACACTCACTTCCAAAAGTTAAGCATAAAAATGTAAAATACAAAAAAAATCAAAAAATACTCCTTTGATTGACACAAAATTCGGCAGGAAAGTAGCATATATATTTATGCATAAAACAAAATCAGTAATTATATACAAAAATGAAAGCAATATTAAATTTTTGTAAGTTATCAGATAATGACATGCTGGAGACTTAAACAGAATTATGTATAAAGTGAAAATAAACAGCATAAAATGAAAAAAAAAAACGACATTAATAGGGTATGTAATCCCCCTCAGCTGTATACAAAGTTTACAAATTGTGACCATGCTTTCAATTAGGTGGTCAACCACCGCAGATTTAAGCAATAGCCATTCTTCTTGTAGAGCAGTTTCCAGCTCAATAAGAGTGGCTGGAGGTGGGAAAAGTGAAGATACTGCACGGCCGAGAGCATCCCAAAGATTTTCAATGGGATTAAGGTCGGGCGAATATGCTAGCCCCGCCATCCTAACAATCCTTTCACTCTCCAGGTAGTCACCGACGATGTCAGCTTTATGGGGACTTGCGTTATCGTCCATTAAAACGAAATTAGGTCCAACTGCTGCAGCGTAAAATCTCACAATGGGTTCTAGGACTTCATCTCGATACCGGACAGCCGTCACAGAACCCCGTTTAAAGATGTGCAGGTCGGTGCAGTATCCTAATAAAATCCCTGCCCACATCATACTGCTTCCGCCTCGAAATGCGTGATGTTCGGTGATGTTTTGGGGCTAATTGCGTATTCCTTGTTCACGCCATATCCTTATAGCTTGTCATCTGGCTCCAGAGCAAATCTTGACTCATCAGTAAACATGACATGTTCCCGGCACCACTTTAATCGTGCCCCTTTTGATTGGGCGGATAGAAAAACACAAATTCGAGGTACCCGGGCGTGCAGTTCACTCATATGTAATCTTCGGCTTGCAGTAGCTGCAGATATCGCTTTATCGATGAACGCTGTAACCATAGATGTCACACGTGTGGAGGTCGCTCTGCGATTCCGCTTGGATAAAATAGCAATATATCGATCTTCCGTGGGGGTTGTAACCCTTGGGCGACCGGTTACGGGCCTTCAGACAACTGTCTATGTGGTTTGGAATTGTTTCCATAAACGTGAAATTATAGAATGATGAACGCGGAAGAAAAGATCAACATCTGTGATCAACTGTGCTGCTTCAATGCGCCCCACAGCACGCCAACGCTCAGAATCTTCCATTCGTCTTCTGGAAGTCATAGAAACACGTATGTCTTAAAAACAAATAGTACGAAAGTTTTAAACACCTTCTATCAGCACTTACAATCAACTTCTGTAACCCTTCATAAAGCTGGCATCTTATAAGACTGACCTTTTTGCATATTTATTGACATAAAAGCACGATTGGCTGTTAACTAACATATTTGCATACTTAAATCTACCTCTGCGGTGAATTGTATCCTCTTCAATTCTGATTGGCATCCGGAAATTAGCATTTTCATCTTCGTGCTTAACTTTTGAAAGTGAGTGTATGTTAAACACAACTTTACACTTTTTTAAACATATTTAAACAAATAATAATAAATTTCTACTGTAATTTTAATGAATTTTTTTGTGTCATGAGTCAACTAAAATCTGTATCTTAATGTGTACTACATGCCTAACAAATGACTACCGTGGATATGGAACTGCTGCTCTTTGATGCCACAACACTGCTTCATGTGTATGTTTGTGTCTATTATAGGGTTTCTCAAAGTATATTCCGCGGTACAATAGGGTTTCGCAACGTACCTTGAAGAGTTTTTCGTGAAATTTTACAAATCATTGAATTTTTTTTAAAAATCTATAAATATTTTCTTATTTTTCCTTAATCCTTTACATAGAATGAATAATAGTAACTGACACGCCAGAAGCGCATCAACAGCGAACAGAAAAGCGATGTGACAATGAGTCAATCCAACAACACGCGGCAAGCAGGACAAGAAGGTCTGAAACATTCATCATTGTATTTTACTTGCATCGTTTCCTAAAAAATAAAAATTGCTCTCACGTCATCTTTTGTAAGCATTATCTACATTTTTATGCTACTTTATGATGTTTAGTATTTATGTTTATGCATAATCAGTAATAAAAAATAGGTCCTTAGTTTCTTCTTTAGTAATATTTATTCATGGGTTTCATTTCGATGTATGTTATTAGAAAAGGAACAGTGCGATAAAAGGTTTGGGAACCATTCGTCTATTAGATGTAAAACTTTGGGACCCCAAGAGTCACGGCTCAATTGATCCTGCTTTGTTTGGATTTGTATTAAATATAATTATTTATTTAAATTTCATGATTTTGGAGCCCTTGTGATCTGGCGGTCCTGGGTAAAGTTCCGATTTTTCTATACTGTAATAAAACTTTGTCTTCATTCGAAGAGACAGTACTGCACGCATTGTCTCTTCATAAAAAGCTTAGAATACTGAAAGCGTAAATTTCGAATGATGACAAAGCTTTATTATCCTATAGAACTTCACGCAGGGTCCCCAGATCACAAGGGCTACCAAATCATAAAATTAAACTTAAAAATAATTATATTGAATATAAATAAGCTATGTACCCTCATGAATTTCTGGTCACTTAGGCCTGCTTCAGCTAATGCCATTTATACCATACAGATATTCTGGCAGGAGCAAACCTTCATCTGACACATACAAAGAATAAACCTCACCCTTTTTTCTTTTTCACAGCTTTTATGTCTTGGCTATACACTATTTCACACATCTAAACACACCAAAATTACATCATCACTGGGTATTAAAAGTTTAGATAGATTAACCTATTTACAAACAGTCTAAAAAAAATCTTAAATTATAAAAAATATCTATTGTATGTGTATTATTGTTTACATATTAATTTTAGCGTGTGTGTGTATATATATATATATATATATATATATATTAATATCTTTATAAATTGATTCTTATGTAAATTAATTAAATTTATGTTAGAAAATTTTGGCTATGTTTTTAAATGTTTACAATTTTTTTTATCATATTAATCGGATATTTTTTATTTTATTTTAATCAGGTTTTTGGATATAAATCGGATTTTTATTTTTTATATAATTTTGTTTTACAATTTACAAACAAACATTAAACAACATTTACAACATTACAAATGAATTATGTTATAATTAAATTATGAATAATGATTACGTTTTCTTAATTATGTGTGCAATATTATCTATTTGTCCAGTATAAGATATGCTTAAAATATTCACTAAGTGTGAAAAAAAGTATTCTTGATTATATCAAGGACTTTTTAAAAATCTAGTGATTTAAATTCTTTTTGAAATTGTGATTTATATGGGGGTGATATAAATCAATAAACTCTAGTTTTTGTTATGTTTTACATCAAATTGTAAAACGCTTGGAGGAGCATTAGCAGGTTTCACCCAGTAATAGCAAGCTGTTTCTCTTGAGAAAAATTAAAATTAAATTAATTATTATAAAGCTGGAAGTTTATTGAGCAGGTAGGGAGCTGCCATTGCATACCGGAGTCTGTGGATTCGCATCTCGCTGCTCGCATAATTGTTTGTAGCAATACAAAATCGTCTTTAAGGGGATGAGAGACTTTCGACTTGATAGAATTTGACTAAAAGTATGATATGATTTTTTGTTCTGGAAAATATCAAGTTAGGTATATGCCTTATTGTCAAAATTTTTTTTTCGAGTAACAATGATTTTACTGCACTAATTTTTTTTTCTTTTTTTTTCTTACATCTTTATTGCCAACTTTTAAAATAATTCCAGTTTAATGATTTTAACATTCAGTTAGTAATTTCCAGTTGTTCCAGGTGCAATACCTTCATGTATGTATGTATTAAATTTTTTGGGGGATTCTCTATTAATGTGTTTGTTATTAAACTGGGTATGCTTTTGAAATCGCAAGGTATTTTCTCGAGTTAAGAGAATTTAACATCGTAAAATGACGAAAACCACTGCTAAACATTGTATAATTTTAACTATTTGTCTTATATAAATAGTATTTAACGTAAGGGAAAATCAATACCCAATGTTGTTTTTATATAAATTCGAGATAAAATGAAATGAAATGAAAAATAAAAGTTAGCGGTTATTATACTGCATACTAGGGACATTTTTAAGGAATATTGTTAAACGAATCAATTTTTATCAAATGGTCTCGTATTTTAATCAAAAAATTTTTCCTAATAAGGTTTTTTTTTAATCTTATATGTTTTATGTAACAATATTATGTACTCTCATTATAAAAATATAGTTAAAAATTGTAAATTTAAAAAATTGAAATTCAACAACCCTTGTCCTCCTAAGAAGTAGGTCTCCGTCTTATTTACACTTGTGTAGCAAAATTCAGACCGTAGCGCTATCAACCAACCAACAATTATTGGAAATTGGAAAAATGTAAATATAAAGAGAGGGTGAGAGAAAAAAGAAAGAAGCATTTCTTAACAATATTTATCTAATTTTTCTGGATACTGTGCTTTGCTTGGAGACTCAATGTAGTATTCTTATATACAATGTTATTATTGTTAAAGTTAAATTATTTTTTCATGCTTAATAAATAAGTTATTCTGAAATGTAATTAAAATCACATCTATCATATTAATTAATCAAACACAAGCGTAAATCAAGTAAAACACAATTCATAAAAATGTATTACAATTAAACTGGAAATACTGTCTTAGTATTTCTACACTGGACGTGGAATTTCAAGGAATATTTATTAATTTTTAAAACTCCTAATGGGTCGCCTATCCTGATGGCTGTCAGATTTTTGTGATGCAACACTATTTAATCCATTCAGTTCTGATTACTGCCAGGAGGATGCTTGTTCTCCTGACCCCGTATCTCTCTCCCACCTGTGGACATCTCATCGAAATAATTCGAAACCTAACGAAAAAGGTATGGGTAGAAAGACGGTCTTCGATACCGGAGTTCATGGTTTCGAACCCCACTGATGCCATGGATGTTCGTAGTCTTTCGGAATCAGTTTTAAACAGCAAATATCGTACTCATTAGCCCTCGTGTGGCAAATCAGTACACCATAGTACTCTGAACCAATTAACCAACCAACCAACCAACCAATCAATCACTAAGAGTCAAAGATTTATCTTATATCTACTCTACATTTCCAAGCAGAGGCTCCGAGCAACCCAGGAATCAATCCATCATTCTAACTCCGAACTATGGCCGAATGGTAGAACGCTGCTCTTCGGTGCCGAAGATCGCGGGGTCGAATCCCGTTGATGTCATGGATGCTCGTAGCCGTTCGGAATCGATTTTAAGCAGTAAGTCGCGGTAACATTAGTTCTCAGCAAAAGAGTAGACCGTAGCGCTCTAAACCAAACCATCTTCCTACCCAATAGGCTAACTGTTTCATAAAGCTGAAATACCGAGGTGGATAGTCAAGGTTTTTTTTTTTTCGTTCTAAAGCAGCACTTTTTGTGCCACAATATGTGTCATGTGTTTTTGTGTCACAAAACGAAATGTTGAGATCATAAAAATTTAATTTAGACCAAACCGTTTTAAACTTTTTCATGCATGACATTCTTTTACCATCTAGATATTTTCACGATCGCAGATATTAATTATAAAATAACGATATAAAAACAGATATTTTCCCATTAATAGTTTGTTTTCTTTGTAAACAGTATGCATATATAAAGGGTCTTGTCAAGAATGTGTTTCAACATACAGAAATTAATGATAGAAAATCCCGTTTTAATGAGAGGAAAACTTTTGTACCAAAATAATCGCATAACGGATTAAATATTAGTGCAATATTTAAAACTGCTAGTCATAAAACATTTAAAGCGAAAATAAACTCTGATGAGGATATCACAGCAAATTAACAATGAGAGCAAAGACAAGGGTTATTAAAAGCTTTAAAAAATCCCATGGGTTCAGCTTAATAATTTGCTGAAATCATTGCAAGATCTTTTAAAACCAGAGTAGCACCTCAGCTAATAAAAAATGTTCATCACAATGCATGTTTCAACAAAGAAAGAATACAAAGATAAAACAATTCATCAGTGAAACAACCAGTACAAAGCGTTTGGAAATGGATTTACCCTACAGAAACAAATCAATGATTTTTGGAAAACAGTAATTTTTTCAAGTGAGAGCAAGTTTCAAAATTTCTTACAATTAAGCATTCTAGAAAAAAAAATTTAATATATTTTTTTAATTTTAGATTTTAGTATATATTTCAAACTCTGAAGCAAAGTGGAAGAAATGTTATGGTTTAGGAGTATTTGGCATCTATTACAATACAAAAATTGGAATTTGTTGACCTTAAAATCCCAACTTTGACATACATTGACGTAGTGCGGCATAATTTACCAAGAAGTGCTAGGAAGTTAGAACAAATATTCCACTTTCAACAGTATAAATCCAAAGCATGTGGCAATGGGCATCAGGAAGTGGCATCAATAAATGCTTGATTGTGACGCGTATTTCTTGCAAACTTATTCAGAATCTTTAGACCTAAATCAATTAACAAATTTGAAAATGCCTTTAAACAGAGAAGTTCAAAATGAAAAGAAAAAAAAACTACCAAAATTTGTGAAATCTATACAAATATATCTTGAAGTAATAAAAGCTAAAACACAAAATTTTAAGTTTTATTAAAAATATTTACCTAAATTTTTCTTAATTACAGCACACTAATGAAGTGCACAAACACTTTTAGCGTTTTAGATTTTCATATTTGTCTGTTAAAATATAAAAAAGGCATTTTTTTAACTTTCATGTTATTATTATACCTTAAATAAATGTCTCACATTGATGTTTCTTTAATTTTTTGTTTGATTTTATAATAATTTAAAAAATAAATGTGTCAAAATTATTATTTTTACCAACTGTAATTACACAAGAGACGATTTCATTCAGTGATCTATGGCCCAATGAAAGTTAACGAATATAGATAAATAAATAAATAAAATAAAACGCTATGAATACTGAAAAACCTCTATTAACCCTTTCGTGGGCCGTGGGAAGATTACTTCCCACCTACAGGATCTTACAAAATACCCTGCAGGAAGCGCAAAACCCATTCTAATATATTGGTCTTGCTATTGGAACGATGGGAAGACTGATTTCCGCTTCGGTTTTGCTCTGTCATTTATTGTTCGATCGATTGTTCAAAATTAGCAGTTCTGTTTTGAAAGTTTGGAAACATGGAGTGAGAAATACATGGCCCACGAAAGGGTTAATGAAAGTTAAAAGTTACAGGGCCGTAGCCAGAAATTATTTTCGGAGGGGGACCAAGGGAGAAAGACATCTTTATTTGTGAATGATACTTCAATTTATGAAAGGGAAAGCACTGTATTTCCGGAATACAGTGCCGGAAATACAATGCTGTATTTCCGGCTAGCTGCCCAGCAAGACTTTTATGGTCTGAGCGGTTTTTTCTAAGAGAATAACTGTCTATGTTCATGAACAGCTAGGCAGATAGCGCACACACACACAAACGTAGGACATTGTCTATCTACAAAATGGTCTTTCAAAATTTCGGGAGGGGGACCAGTCCCCCAAATCTCTCCCCCTGCCTACGGCCTTGAAAAGTTATTACAATTTTTTACTAAATTCGCATTCTATTCGACAACAGGGTTTTCTTTGTAATAAAATAATATTAAAAAATACGTTTTCGGCGAATAAGTATACTAAATTTAAATCCAAACACTGTTCTAATATTTTATTAATCAGAGAATCCAACTTGTTCTTTTAACAAGTATAATACGAGTGAATTGTAATGCACAGGTATTATTTTATATTTTTATTAAATTATATTAATGAATCCATTCTATTTATATAATTCAGTAGCTTCTAATTGAAAACTTTTTAGTCAAAAACATTTATTTTGGTATAAATCAATAACTTATCAATAACTTAGGTAAAAAGAACTTTAGGAAGGCTTTGAATTTCTTCAACAAATAATGTTTTACGAATTGGCATCATCCTCCAGTGCTATTTAAAAAATATGGTGTAAAATTTGAATTTGTCAATTATTACTATACTTTATATTTTTTTAATGTGTATTTTTTGAATTAAAGTAATAATAAATATATATTATGAAAGTTATCACAATTTTAAAAAATCGACTTATTACCCGTACGTAGGTGCGGGTAATACGCGCCATTTTGTAGCATTTGAACGAAGGTGTCAGACGTGTCTTAGTGTTCTCCTTCACAGCTCTTATATCAACTATTACAAATATGAGTTCTACCGACAAACAAGGTGATGTTGCTGTCCAGAGGAAAGATGACGGTATTACAGAAAAGGATGCAAAGTCAGATTCATCTCCACAAAAAAGATCTGCCTCTGAAGTAAGTGTTATGATGCCGGTCACCGCTTTCTCGGCGGCCATATTACTCAATATTGTTTGATTTACTAATATTACTGTTGATAAGTGTCAGTTTTTGGTTATTTAATTCTTATAATACAATATATATACTTCATTCAGTTTGGACTAAGTTTTGTAGAGTATTTGTGTTATGTTTATTGTCTCTTTTAGCTTAACCTTTAAACAAAGTAAAAAAAAAAAAAAATGTAGAGGACATTTACTTTCTTTCCTTTAGATCTCGTTTCTTCCTTTTTAAATTGTCTTATAGTTTAGTAATTTTGTTGATCTGTTTTTATTAGGTGGGTTTTTGTGTTTTTTTTTTTTTTTTTTAGTTAAATGCAAGTGTTATGAAAATGTTTGTTGTAATTGCAAGTGATAGTATTTAATCATTTAAAGGTACAGTGTAATATTTCTCTTCTATGTAAGATGAAATATCAGTATAAATGTTAATGGTTTCACAATATGTTTAATATTTTGATATCTAATACGTTGTTTACAAACGAAATCGGATGATTCGTAATTCATAACATCGTTGTTGTATATGCGATTTGACTAAGTGCAAATGATTTATCCATTTCTACCGAGATCTTGCGTAAACGTCTACCCTGCCGTCTTTGTATTTTAATTTATGATTAATTTATGTTAAAAAAATAAAGCTTAAATAGAAAGTATCCATTTATGTCTGCACATGACTACATCATCTTATTGTACAAAATAATTTCTAGTTCATACCGTTTCCATATCAACAAAAAAATATGTAGCTAGCAACAATTGGCGCATCTCTTTGAGTAAATTACTTGCGAATGTGTTTATCGATAATACTGGTGTTTCGAAACAATCGATGTACTTGCCGGTAATAGGCGCAGTTATCTAGTCTAGACTCTTGTCCGCTATTGGCTTGTAGGTTATCAAAAGTCAGGATCTCGCGGGTTTTCAAAACAACTCGCTTCACTAAACTTTTCTCTGAAAGCGGACTTAACTGGGTCAATGAAATTAGTAGTTTGGGTGTATTAATATTTTTTATCAGAAAATTGTTCTCTATCCAACTTAAAACATTTCACATACATTTGTTTTCAGTCTGTTCATTTTGTTTTTATGAATGATAAGTATCATAATTTTTTCTTATGGCTTTGGATTTTAAAAGTACTTTCCGTTTTCTCTATCATTCGTAATTTATTTATTAATTAGAAAGAATTTTCGTTTATATGTGTAAGCTTTTTTTTTTCTTTATACCGTTTTTAAATTTCTCTCATTGCCTTTAATACTCTAATGTGGTAGGGAGTTAATTGCTTATACAGTCTTTATTAGTGTTAAAACAAATCACTTTATTCTAAATTTAAAAAAAAACCCTCCCTTTTACTGACAAATAAACGTCATTTTTATTACATAGCATTAACTTCAGAAAAATTCTGAATTCTCAAAAAAAAACAAAACAATAATAATGTTGCCATTTTTGAAACTCAAACTTTTAGACAACATATATAATGTAATGAATAGACAACAGATCACAAAAATGATGTAAAGGAGAAATATTAGAGTCAAAATATTTTACAATTAGAGTTGAAAAATTTTATGTAGTTATTCTGTAATGATATATGCCAGAAATCTTTTCTATAAAATATTTGATTAAAACTGAATGAAAATGATATTTATATCTAAAATTTTTCATGTGTTTAGAGTGGGATTAACAAATGAACTTAATGTTAAAAATGTAAATATTTGAGTAATATTTTATGATAATGAAACTTGGTAAAAGATCATGTTTATTAAATAGAATTTTGCAAATATTTGTTCAGGATTCAGACTCCTAAAAAAATTCTTTAATTTTGGGTGTTTAACCCAAAATTAAAGAATTTTTTTAGTAAAAGTCCTAAATACACTTAATTTTGGTGTTGCTTCTTTAATTTTTGGACAAATTACTTATATGACTTTAGTCTAATTTAAAGTACATAATAGTGAATGCTGAGAAAGTAATGATGTTAAGAAATTATATTCTGTGACACATCACAAAATTGTTTCAACAAAATATTTCGATTGTCTTTTAAAGTTGTCTACTGAAAAAATATTTTGAAGTAATTTTATTGAAAGGCCAAATCATTAATTTTTTTTTTAATGTTTTCATATATCAATAGATCAGTGATGCACAAACTTTTTGTGAGGAAGGGCCAAAAAATTAGAAAGTATTATGTTGGGGGGGGGGGCAAAGTAGCACAGCGTTGTAGTCTTAAAAATATAGGGTGTATTTTAATTTTTATTTAAAGGTAATAGATAGGTATGAATTACACGTATTAATTATTCATGCACAAATTATGAAATAAAGAAATTGCTATAAATAAAACTAATAAAAAAAGCAAAAGAATCACATTAATGATACATACATATAGCTAAACACAAGGCAAAAAATTTTGTTCTTACTAAAAATTTAAAAGTACAAAATGTAAATTCAGTGAAGAGAAAATTTGGCATGAAAATAACTACTCACATTAATGATATGGGTGGAATTGAATTTTCGAAATTATGGATTTTATGTTAGGATCAACACTAGTTGTAGCAATCCGTAGAATGGATGAAAGATTTTCATCAGTAATCCTGTTTCTAGTTTTTGACTTGTTAAGATTCATCAGTGAAAAAGTTTGCTCACAAATATAAGTGCTTGCAAAAAAAAGGTAGAACATTCAGCTGCATTGTTTTTTAATCTGGAAAATTCCTGAGGTAAGGATTTATAAAACTCCAGTATTGTTTTTTCTTGGAATTGATTCTTATAGAAGTCTGAGCTCTGTAAGCCAATTAGAGTCAACTGCATACTTTCAGGTACTGTACTTACGTTGTCAGAAAATGGCAAAGCAAATAAGTCAATTTTTGTTTGACATTTTTTAAAATCACAAAATCGCTTATCAAATGCACTGAGTAAAATTTGTATCTGGTCGTCGTATTGCATTTTCATTTGTGAAAATTTTTCATGCATTTTTTTGCAGTTGGGAAAGTGTGCAAAATTTTTGCTTTTCAGGTGATCATGAAATAAGCTCAACTTTCGTGTAAATGCATTTATATTACTGACAAGCTGAAAAATAAATTGATCTTTTCCCTATAGTCTTACATTTAAATCATTCATATACAAGTTTCGGTTAAAAAAGAAAAGAAAAAAAAATCGAAATTTTTTATTTTATTATAATTTTTTTTATAACTAGCGGTGGGCCAATTCAAAAGGCTCCTAGGGCCAAAATTGGCCCGCGGGCCATAGTTTGTGCATCCCTGCAATAGATGACTTATCTCTCATTTGAAGCTATTATGAAGCTTTACAAAGGATTTAGAAAAGGGATATTACCTACTGATTAGGGTATTTCTTCTGTGTTAGTTGGATTGTATGGCTAATTGGCTATTTAAAGTTTTTCCTTCTAGGAGAGACAATTTGATGAGAATAAAAAAAATGGAGCAATTTTGTGCAAAATTTCGTAATACAATCAAAATTATAAATGTTAATAAATTTTTTAAAACAACTATAATTTTTATCTCAGGTGTCCTTAAAAAAGGTTGAATGACTCCTTAAATAAGCTTTTCACTTTCCAAAGTCTGTATTAACCTGATATATGGATGGATGCATTTGAAAGCGAAAATGTTATTAATGAATATTTGTTAGCTATAACTATAAATGGCAGATTTAATCTTCTTTCCCCCTCTCCCCCATATAAAAATTTGATTTGGGCTTTAAAAAAAAATTTTAACAGCATAATCTATTAAACTACTTGTTTCATTATTGGCAATTATTGATCTACTTTTGAAAGAACAAAAGAGTAATTTACATAAAACTTTAAAGTATCAATTTTAAAGCATGGTGTAACATTATAAAATATTATAATATTTAGTATAGCTTTTTTTTTTGTTGTAATTAGCTTAAAATTTTTTTATTAAAAATATTATGAATTTTGATAAATGGTGGATTAAGAATATTTATTTTGTTATGGTATACTATATACTCCATTACTGTATTAAGGTACAAAATAAATTTTAAAAGGCCTTTTAAGCTACTATTCAGATTTTAACCAGAAAAGCATGTTTGCAGTAGGTGTACATTACAAGTATTTAAAGTGATGTTAGTCTCTGTGATTAGACCAGTATTCAAAAAACAGCTTATCCTGCAGTTGAAATACTATTTAAAAGAAACTTTATCAAAGTCTGCTTACTTTTCTTTCATAAGATTAAATGTAATGGCTATGATTGTTTGCCACTTTACTGTCTGAGCTTTTGATTAAGTCAGTTCCAGCTTAAAATGTCTTGTTCTGTTAGGATTGGATTATTTAAACTTTTTTTCATGTAATAATAAAAAATAGAAAACTAATTGGTTTCTTTAACTATATTGTTTCTTGGTAATGATTGATTTAAAAATTTCATATGTTCTACAAAGGATTATCAAATACATTCTTTTCAAAATGTGTTGTAAGGATATTTCTAATTTCTTAATAAACATTTTATTTATATATTGATTTGCTTCAAATAGTTTCAGTAGTAAAATAAAACTACTTTTAAAGCCAATAGGCAGGGTCAGTTTTTTACATTGAAGTGAAAAATAGGCGAGTTAAGCATAGGGCAATTTTTAAATTTAATTGATAAAATTTTTATTTTTGAATATAGCACTAGAATAGGTATTCATGTTGCTAGACTTCGGATATTTGGATTCTCTTGTCTGCGAGATTGGGTATTTACTAGTCCTAAAGTTTTGTTATGCCATATTGTATATGAATCAAATTATAATTTAAATAAATATCATCTCATAGTTTTCATATATAAACAACTTTAAGGGGGAAAACAAAGATAATTTCAATAAATTTGTTATTGAGGTGAATAAAAATATCCTCATATTGAAAATATCTTGATTAAATATATACATACCTCATTTTAAAATGTAAAATTGTTGCTTATATATTTATATTATTTTAATGTATATATTTTGTGTGTTTGTGCATATGTAACACACCAGAGTTTTGAATACCAGTCACAATAATATATTATAGCCCCTATAATTTTTACTTGCTCGGACTTGTTGCGCAAAGAGAAGTTTAATTAGCTACACTTATTAAAGTTGTTGCACTCATTTTGTTAAGAACAAATAGAGTGGGAGAGGGGAGGATTTTTTGTGATAATTAAAGTGAAATAATTTATATATACACACACATACACAAATTAGGGTAGACCTACACATCTATTGATCAAAACCTAGTGAGCAGTGATAGTGCTTTTTTGTAAAATTTGTAGTATTTTTATATGAAAGTTAAATTTTTTTTATCTTATTTTTATTTTTATACTTATTTTTGAACACATTGATTTTTAAAAAACCTAAATAAACAAAATTCCACATGAAGGAACAAAAAAAAAATTAGAAACAAATTTAATATTGGATAAAATATATAAGCTACAGTTGTATTAAAATATAAGCTCTTGCTTATAAATAGATTATAATCTTGGTTATATATTAATCATTTCCCAACTGCACATTTTAAGGAAATCTTATTTATAAATTGATCCTAAACTATTCATGATCAATCTAATGTAATTATGCATCTTGTATTTTGAACTACGTAAAACTTTAAAAGAGAATCCACTGCAAATGTTGCATCATTTCTTTTGTGCTATTATGGATGCTGTCGATAAGAGCATCATCAATGAGCAAAAAGGCATGAAAACTCATTTGGGGATCATAACCCATTTATACCTAGTGGTATTTAATTTTGTGCAGATGTAAAATAGAATTTCAAGTTCAAATGGCAAAATGATGGTTCAGTAGAATTAAAATGATTTAAATGAAATTTTAGAAGTGGCTTTTACATAATTATTTTAAAACAAATCTTATTTTAATAATTTAAAATCTTAACTCATGAGTAATTTGAGAAACACTAATTTTACCTCTTTTTTTTTTTATATAATAAACCAAAATTTGCAATTGTAACATATTTCACTTACAATTTATATTCATTAAAATAGGACTGTTTGTTCTTTGTAGAAACCCCATAATTCCAGGGATTTTGCACTAACAATCTCTTGATTTCCCTAGAAATAAAATTCCAAATTGTCTTACTCCTTTCTGTTTATTTTGTAAGTGTAATCAAAGAATTGCAATACATACTTTGACTCTCAAATAATCCTTTAACTTGCTGTGATGTGGTAGACTAGACTTTAAATCATAATATGATAAAACTTGGCATACTGCAACATTATAGGAAAGGTTGGGGGAAAAAAAGCAAGGGTTTTAATATTTTCAGTTGTGGAAATGCATAAGGGTGAAAATCTGTGAGACTATGTATAATAGCAATTAAAAGTTACACTAGAGACACCATTTTCATTAAACATAGACAAAAATAATATATATATACTAAATACATAGCAAAAGAAATTGATGCATATATTTATTTGAAGTGATTCTGGTAGTTAAAGGAAATCTGCATTTATTTTTTTCCCATATTATTAAAAAATATTTTAAAATTTGCTAAGCATATTTTTATAAGATTAATTTTAGAGATATGATTTAATTTCTTTTTTACTTATTTTTGCATACCTCTTAACATAAGGCTATACAATTTGCAGGCTTTCCCCCCCCCCCCAGAAACACCACTGTCGAAATAAAAGTGGTTTAATTATATGTGTGTATATTAAAACTTAATTCATGTGGAAGGAAGACATGTGAAAATGTAGTTATGTAGATTAAATTACATAGAATATTTCTTGGCTTATAAGTTAAATCCTTGGTAGTTAACAAAGGTAATCTCTCCCTTAAATATCGCTGTAAATAAGTCTAGTTTAAAACTGTTTTACTGTGAATTCAAGAAGAGAAGTTAATGACACAAACATAATTTCTGAGAAAATTGTAAATATTTGGGTTTGATTATGCCCCTAAAAATAATTATACCCCCCCCCCAAAAAAAAAAAAAAATTGGGGGGGGGGTACAATTAAAGAAAAATATTAATTTGAATAGAGATACAATAGAAAGTGAGCTTAAACTCTCAGGTCTACTTGGGTTAACTATGATCCTTCACAGTAACTCCTTGATTTTAGTTTTTGTGGAGTTATGGTTTCATTATAAGTTTTGTTTTATGTATGCATTGTTGTAAATTAAAATCTTCTGTGCAGATCTTTTCTCATTTCCAATAGTTAGGAGGAGGGGGTATAGAGATTCATATAGTATAAAAACTTTTTTTTACCCCATCTTGATAGTCATTTCTCATGTCTGTATTTCTAAATTTATTTAAAAGGTGTGTTTACTTTCCATTGACATCTTTAGTTTCAAAAGATTGGAAACAAATTCTCAGATAGGGAGATATTTCTCTAGCCTTAACTTTTTAAGAGTAAGAATCTTGTTTATGTTGATGTCAGATTTACTTCTACTGCTGCTCCACAGCATAAATTTTATTTATTTTTTTATATTTATTTTTTTTTTTAACATTTTTATATTTATTTTTTTCTTCAAAAAAAATTTTTTGTTTAAAATTTTATAAATATAATTTATTAAATTTTCAAAGTTCAAGTTTTTCTGAGTGCAATTTTCTTTCAGGAATTTCAACTTCCATGTATTTATTCTAGATACACTCGTCTCTAGCATAAATATCCAAATGAGGTTCTGAATATTTAAAATTCTCCTGGATTGGTTATATATATATATATATATACACACATATATATAATATATATGTATCTGTTTGAACTTTAGTTGTGAATGAGTCAACCTCCCTTTATAATAAAATTGTAATTTTTTTTTTTTTACTTTTAGGCAAAGGTTTGCTCTCATTTTATTCAAGAATTGTAGTTAGTAGAATATTGTCTGGAGCCTGGGACATCATTGTTAGCATAAAATTATAATTAAATATATATTGATAAATCTAAGATTGCATGATACAAATCTCTAGATTTATCAGTATGTTATATTAAATATTTTAATGAATGCATGAAAAATAAATTACATGATAAAATTTACATGTTTGTGCAGCATAGATATCAGAAGAGAATTGTTTCTTACTCTGAAAAGAATTAAGGCTAGAGTGAATATATCTAGCCTTAGAGTGAGGTGAAACTTATGGAAATTATATTGAAAATTACAAAGCAGAGTGTGATAATTAATATAATACATTCAAGATTTTTTTTGTGTGAATTGTTCAGGTTATTTTTTAAATTTGAATAATTAAGTGCGATTAGGTTATGAAAGGAACATGGGAAGTATGTAAAATGTTGTACCATCGTAAGTTACTTAAAAAATACTTTTCTTATTTACCTTTTATATCCCTGGTATGACATTTTGAATATGATTTAAATTTTTTTATGTATATCTAAAATAACTACATTTGTAAACTTAAGTTTTTCCATATATCATATCTTAAACTTTTTTCTTGATTATTACAGTTAAACAGTACAGATGAAACAAAACAGAAAATTCAGAAGGTGAGTTTTACCCTCTTATTTCTTTTATGTAATTTATATGTGGTTATTATAGGTAGTAATTTTCTTAGAATGGATAGTACGTTATTGATTCTTTTCTTTTCATTTCACACATTCACTTTAGAATTTAACTTTCTTCAGTGTAAGAGACCTGTAAAACTGTTCTGATTTTCAGTTTTATTTTGTCAAATTTAAGCAAATTGGATTCATGTCTTTTTATTTCACAAACTAGGAAGTGACACCTATGTTATGGATTTTGTGCTACATCAATAAACCTTTATTACATTTTCTGTTCTATTGTATTTCAAGTTATTAGAATGAAACAATAAACATTAAATCATATAGTACATATTTGAGTGAGCCCTCTTCTCAAACAGAAATTGGCTCTCCTTTATCTGATTTTATTTACTTGTTACACATTGGTGCGTTTCTTTTAACGAGTGTATGAAGTTGCGAGTCATTGATTAAACAATTCACCCCCCCCCCCTTCTCAAGTCACAAGCTAAAATCTGAGACACAAGCAAGCTTCAGTGATGAATAAACCCATTTAAGAAGAAAATTACACATTTTCACTTAACCTTTAAAAAAAATCAATTGCATGTGTACTGTGCTAATTTAAGTAACTTTACCACACTAATTTAACTTTAAGAATAGTGGAACAATGGAAAAATGGTAGAGTACTGCTCTTCAGTACTTCAGATTTCACATTAACCATATTTGAATTTGCAGCAAATAAAATTACAACTTTTTCCCTCTTTCTGTTTACTTTTGAACTACCTTGAATCTTAAAATTGCAGGTTGAAACTTATTAAATTTTTTTTTTTTTTTTTTTTTTTTTGTTTAAGCATACTTGAGGCAAATACTGAAACGTCAAGAGTTATTTACGATTTTGATGGGTATAACTGCTTAGGGTTGAAAGTCATGGAGTCTTTGAAACTGCATAACACCAATTAAAAATTAAAACTGAAAGAGATGATGATTTCATTGAATGTCGACTAAATTTACAAACAATGCTCAAAAGAGAGTACTTCTTATACTAAAGAAATTGAATACTTGCCTTTATTTAACCCGTTTGCCACCAGTCTCGTGGACACGATGTAGCAATTCCACTCTTATCAGCCCGTTTCCTCCTCGTGAAGAGCCCCAGTTGTTATCAGTTGTTATTGAGAGACCAGCGTCGCGTATGTGTAATTGGAGATTGGAATGTTTTATTTGAATTTTTAAATGCTAGATTTAATTACTAGATAGCATTGAATGGCAGTGATTATTACAATGGTCGACTCATACAGCATTTATGTGCTGGTCCTCAAGGGGTTGAAGAAGTAATTGTGGTAATTTTAGGAAATTGCTTTTATTTAAATTGTTTCAGAGATAAATTTAATTGTAGGGGTTTAGCATATTTTTATATCTTTAAAAGATTTTTTTAAAATTTAAATTATAATAGAAGTGGTTTAATTCTACCCGTCCAAAATTAGGTTTGCAAATAATTGTTTTTGCATTTCTCTTAACATATAAATTTAAATTTTTCTGAGTATTTCTTTTGGTTCCACAATAACTTCTGGTATAATGATCTCCATAAGTTTTTAACAAACTTTAAATTATTTTTTAGTAATATATGCTGTACTTAATGTATACACTTTTCAATTTATCAATATTTTGTTTTGTAGTAATAGAAAAAAAAATATTAATGCAAATATTTTTCTTCTCTTTTCAGACTGATCATAAGAGTAAGTACCTTATTTCATTTTCAAATTATTGTTATTTATCTTTAAATTTTTGTTTGTCATGTGTTTGTCAAAATGTCAAATTTTATTAAATGTTGCATTCTCTTTCATTTTTTTTTTTAAAATACTGCTCTTAAGTCTTTTCATTGTGTCAGATATGTTACAAGGTAAGTATTTACAGTTTTATTGCCAATTTTGTAGAACATTCCAGGTAGTAGTTGCCAGTGTTGAGTATGCATTTTGCAAGTATGTATAATAGAATAAATTTTTTACCTATTGTATTTCCGTATTTTAACTTCCTTACTTTTTAAACATACTTTTGTGTTTTGATGGGGGATCTCTTGGGGTTTAACTATCATACGTTGCTAAGAGTGGTAGGTTTTGCTTTTTCTGGTTTATTATTCAAAAGGTAAATCTTAAATTACTTTTGTCATAGATTTACCTTAATGTTAATGAAGTTATCACACTGTTAAATGCACGGTTGGTTCAATTCTGTTAATTTGTTTTAATTTTATATGGGTTCTTAACAAAAAATGATCAAGCTTTCAATAGGTGTGTTTTATTTAGGTATAAGTTATAGAATCTTTTCTAATCTTTATTTTCTCTTTTTGCATACCTTTTCAGTGTTTTTCCCCCTAGTATTTTTTTCTAGTTTTCACTTATTTCAGTTCTAACTATAAAAATTATGACATTGCCCCATTCATAGGTTTGTACAATATTATTTATTTTGGATTAAAGTTGGTAGACTTGTATTTAGTTCATAATAGCCCCGTGTTCTATAAACTGAACAAATTGTTTTCAGTAATGTTAAGTACTTGGTGCTTTGCATCACCCTTTTTCTTTGCCTAGCTATGTATACAAAGTATTTCAATGTCAGAATTGGTAGTTCACTACCTTTTGATGCTGAAGTCCTAGGTTTGAATTTTGCTGCTGGCATGAATGTTCATAGCTTTCTGGAATTGGTTTTTAAGCATTAGGTCTCTTAAAGCAATAAAGTAGACCATGCTTCAGACAAAAACCTTGTATACTTATTTTATCAATTGATTCAGTGCATAAAGTCTCTGAATTACTTGTAAAGGTATACATTAGGTTACTTGCACCTTTTTTACATTGCTACTCTACGTATGTTGTAGACAAAATGAGGAACTATTTTTCACTACTGAAGTCCACAGATTTTGAATTATATTGCTGGCTTTAGTATTTATAATTATTCAGTATTGGTTTTTGAGTTGTATGTTTGAACCTGATTAGACCTGTTGTGTCATAAAAGTTTATTCTATCACTCTAAACCATCCGTGTTTCTGGAGTTCATAAAATTCTCAATTGAAGTTTGGCCAGAGACCAGTTAATTTTTATTTTATGGTAGATTATTCTGATAAGAATTGAAAGCATTTTAATGTTTCTTTGCATAAATTTTTGTTTGAGATGCTAAATTCTTAAGCATATCTATGAATATTGTAGTTTGAGTATTGTTTTTCTATTCAATTTTACTATTTTTATCACTCTATATTTCTTCATATTATTTTAAAACACATAACTAAATTATTCTCCATAGTGAGTTTGTTGACAGATTTGATAGTTAAGAATTCCCTTTTGTTAAGTTCTAAACAATGGGTTTGTGATTTTTGGATCTTTGCAGTAATGCAACTTATTTGGGACTAATTTTGTAAGAGTGCTGTTTTTTAAAATTACTTGTATAATTACTCTACATATTGCCGTCAGTTAACAATCTCAAGAACTAGATAAATTACATTTCAGAATATTATTCATCTATCTACATCTTTGTAAAAGGGTCTGGTAATTGAATTGTAAGCAATTGCGTATGAAGAACAATTAACTTGCTTGTATATGTTTTTTTCTATGAAGAACTGGTGTTATGAATTGCATTACTACGTAGTGTTACTTTGGTTTTTGCCTGTTATCTGTCGAAAACAATCTGAGAAAATCCAAAACTGGTGAAAATAGGCTGTTATTTTCATATGAATCTGTGTGAATGCAATAAAACTCATTTTAGACATTACAAAGTACATACTAAAACATGAATTATAGGAAATAGTGTTTAATGCTTCAAATAATAATTATATAAAAGTCTCGTGTAAAGAATAAATGAGCATTTAACATGGCATTATTGTTCTGAAAACTTCTTGGCATATAAAAGACAACAAAGATGAAGGAATATAGATGTTATTTGGAATGGGAATTTCACTTCAAAAATTTTGGTAATAGGATCACCTTTAGTGCTGATGTACATCTTGACTGACTATGATGCATGTTATTTATTTTTGTAAAATTCTCAGTGATATTGCATAGACATATTGACAAAATTTTTGCAGAATATGGAAACTGAAGGTGGTGATACCAAAGTTTAACAAATAACTAATGTATGCTTTGTTTTTAACTTCACTTAGAATGAACTGTCATAATGAATGAAATTAATGAAATGCTTGCCCCAAGAGAGCTTAAGTTATTAGTAAGGGGCATATATGTTGTATGAAAAACAATGCAACACAGTCTGTTTGTGAGAAGTCATGATGTCAAGCCTATCTACCATGACCTGTCCTGAAAGTAAGCTCCTTTAGGAAAACATAAACCAAAAGATGCTGTTATAATAGTTAGGCAACTGTCAACTTCATCATAGTTGCAACAGATGAGAAAATATGGCTATTTTAGCCTATTGAAAGAATGAAAATGAATATCTGGATTTTTTTCAGTTTTAATTGATTTAAGATAAATATCATTTGTATATAAATGAATGACTAAGGTTATTATCTTCATAATATCTTATACTATCATTTTATTGATTTGCATGAGGAGACAAAGCTAATGGCTATTTTATATAGATTCATATCTAATTTAGTTTGTGAAAGTAGAGAAATTTAAGTATTGCTTAAGCTTTATTTTAAAATATTAGATACCTCTTTTTATAACTAAATTTTTAAAATTATTTTTGTTTATTACTAATGTAATGTTGTATGATGATAAAAGGACTGTGACTGCAAATACACCCAAGAAAACTACCTTTTGGACTGTAATTTAGATAATGGAAGATGTGCTTACACAATGTCCCTGAAGAATTCAGTGCCAATAAACTCATATCAATGAACAAACCTGGATAATGGTAGAGAAAGTTTATTTCCATTATTTACCTATTGAAAGATATGTATAGGCTACTTTGCAGCAAAAGTTTGATGAAACTGACAGATAAGAATACAGTGCAATCATTCATTTTGACTGAGCTAAATCTGGGAAAACTCTGACAAGATTTGAGTCGTCTTAAGAGAATCTAGAAAGTATTTTTTTCAATATGATAACCTTTAAAAATGCTGTTAGCTAAAATTCATATAATTAAAATATTTATTTTTGTGACAAAGATTAATATTTGGCTTGAAAACTGAGGTATTCATAACTCAAGCAAAAGATAATCTTCAATAATGCTCTTTCCTTTTTTACTATACATTCTGAACTGAAGTTTTTTTTTTTTAAATATATACATTACACATATCAGTTTCATAGCACATCTTTAAGAATTAAAGAACAATTCCGACATTTCATGAAGAATACAGATGGAAGACTATTCCTTATTTTGATAAATTTTTCTAATGTGAATTTGCATGGAATCATGTTTTATTGTTACATAAATCAAAATATATGAATTTTAAAATGTCCATATCTAGCTTTCTCAAGAAATTTTCTTTGAAGTATATCCTGTTTTGTCTTATTAATATTTAAATATGTTGGTTAAAAAAATCAAACATATGTCCAAGAAAAAAAAATAATTATCTTTATGTGGCATATTAACAAATACATTTTATACAAGTGCTAACTATCTGGTGCAAAATAATTTATGAAAATTTTCTGTTGCTGCATTATAAATTGTGTTACACCAATGTAGTAGGGTGTTGTCTTAGATTGTGGGTTTGAATCCACTGCTGGTATCGATTTTTGGAATCTGCTTTAAGCAGTCTAATTAGCTCTTGGGTTGTAAAAAATTCACTGTAATGTTCAAAATCATGCAGTTGTGGTTTATTTGGCATCATTTATTTTAACTTGGCTTCTGTTATAGTTTTGTGACATATCAAATTGTCTCAGTAAATGGAAATTATCCTATAAAAATTTCCAACATTGCTAAGAAGCCTGTTGTTGGAATACTCATCTCAGTTCTAGTTCTTTATAAAGCTATTATGTTAGCTTTTGTGTCATTTTTATCTTAAGATGATGTACCTCTTAGAGAAATATTAATTTTGCATCATTCTTAAATTCCTTTTAACCTGAATCATTTTATCACTTATATTCTACTCCAGACCAACTTCCATAAATGTTTTAGTGGGTAAATCCCTAGTTTACTAGTAAATTTAAAAATATTGCTGTTAATACAGATTATGCTTTTAAAATTTTCGTTATTGTCCCCCCCCCCCCAAAAAAAAAAAGAAGAAAAAAAGAAAACCTTTTTTAGTGAAGTCTGTAGGGATTTGAATCCTGCTCCTGGTATAGATTTTCTTAGCCATTTGGAATGATCTTTAAGCAGTTGGTCCCAGTCTCAGTAACCAAAAAGTAAACTGAGTTCCATCCCCCTAACTCTCCAAAATAAGATAACTGTCTTTAATTTTTGATATAATTCTTTATAATAATAGTTAAAACCAGAAAAAATGTACCTAAACATGAAATATACGTAAACTGGATTGAAAGAAAAAAACATTAGTGACTAATTTATAGTTAAGCATTATTATCCATGTTCTATGTGCACTGATATATTATTGCAATCAGTTAGTTTTGTGGCCATTTTTAAGAAGCAAACAGAGAAGCTATTCTGTAAAACATGCCATTTGCTGAAGATCTTCAATAGTAGATCTTCATCAGAATTCTATGATAAAATGGCCCTTAGTAAGATAATGACAGTGGAAACAATTCAGTTTCAAAGGTTTTGATCCTTAAAAACACTTGGACCTTTTTTTTTTTTCCCAAGTTATGCAAAGAGTATAAATATTTTTGTGAAATGTTTTAAAATTTTTTGAGGCTTACATTCAAATTCATACCTATGGTATTAAGATACATGCTCAGAATCTACAAATTTTCAAGCTAGAAAAATAACTTCAGATAGGGTTTGTCACCTTATAGTATGTTGATTTACTTCCTTATATGAATATTTTTCTCAGGATAAAATAGTTTATACTGCTGTTAAAAATTCTGAGGTTTTGCTATAATTAGTAATGTGTGGTACTTAAATTTTTGACTAATATTACTTGAATGAAAATTATGCAAGGTATATAACAATTCTTGAGCCATTTTGGATTATTTCTAAATTTTCCTTCATAAAATATATATATCAAAAAACTGTGACAGTAAAAAGTCTTCAGGGTTTTACCCAGTTTTAGCATAGTAAAATATTCTAAACTAATGTTTAATGTTTTGTAATTCCATTGAACTGTACTAGACTAGTATTTATATTTATTTTGGCTAGGGCTGTTTTCTGTTGTTAGTATTTTTACCCCGTGACTTCTGTTTGAAACTTTAATGCTGTTCAATACAAGAGTGGGGGGGGGACTCCAGACGACTTACCTTTTATTCCTTACCACTTCATTTCATTCCTTAACACTATGAACAAAACTGGTAGAAACTGTTTAATTACTTCTCTTTCCTGTATTAGTTTTTAATTCTAGCCATTCTAACTCAACTTATTTTTATTGTTAGTCCATTTAGCCTAATTTTGTTTTGCAGTGATCAAGGCTAGGGTAAGATGCATAATTTCTAGTTCTTCTATAAAGTGCAAAGTGCATTCTTTAGTAAGTTTGGGTTTGTGGTCATCCAGAATTGATTTTAAGCTTTAAGTTCCAGTAATATACTGCCAACACTTGGAGATATGTATATGTATATATATATGTGCATATATATATATATATATATATATATATATATATAAACCACTTCACTTCCATCTAAATATGTGTGAAAATCAATACACAGTATTAAAAGTGCAGTTTTAATGCTTGCAGATACATACATACATATATATATATATATATATATATATATATATATATATATATATATATATATATATATATATATATATATATATATATATATATTGGATGGGGAAAACAATTTCTTGAGGATATAAATTTTCAGTGTCAATTAAGACATGTTATTTCTTTCACAGTATAATTCATGTATGTTCCCTCTCTTTTAAACTTTGTTTAGGTACTTCTTTTTTCAGTTCATGAATGAATTTTAACTGAGGTAAGTTTTTAATAAAGGAATTACTGGAAAGAGAATGCAACATATTTAAATTTAAAATTAAAGTTCTTTGTTTATGTTTATTCCTTTTTTTAACTAAAGCTGTATTTGTGAATTTATTTCTGTACATTAAAGGTGTAAGATTTGTTACCTGTTTCCTACTGTCTGGCATTTCTAAATTCTTACTGTTAACATCAGTTATATCTTGAAGCCATGTGTGATTATTAAAAAATCACAAACAGCTACAGGTGCTTAGTATATGGCTTTACCCTCTGGCAAAATTAGTTTTCAATCACAGACAACAAATAAAACTTCAGATGGTTTTAAATACTTGTCTCTCAACGTACATACAGTTATTTGACCATTGTGACCAGGCTCAGTTTTGTGAGAATATGCATATGTATATATTGCTATGGATTTACTGATATTTGAGCAAAGTATGAGAACTGTTGATTTTAGTACAAGTTGTGTGAATTTGTAGGAATGAAATAAATTTTTCAAGAGTACTTTAATAAGCAAGGTGCAACTTTCATATATATTTTATCATGGAATGTGTATTATATATCACTGTAAAATGATGATTTTTGACCAGCTTTGTAAGGCACAGCTATATGAGTAAAAGGTTACTAATGTTTTTCTGTATTCTAAATTGTATATTTAAAGCAGAATGTTGTAATTGCTAAAGAAAACGAATGTATACTGTTTTTTAATAATTTATATTAAGCTATACATGTGACAGTATATTCATGCAGACCATTTATTTACATTAAAAAGAATTTTTAGTTTGCAGGTACAGAATATTTTTAATAACTTTCCTCTTTAATTATCACCACCAGCTTTGGCAGTTTTCTTCTCCCTTCCTTCCCCAAAATGACTAAACAACATACCATTGACTTAAATACACTGAAATTATCGTTTGTAAATATTTAACAGCACGTATATCCCAGAACTTTGTCAAATTTGCTTTATTTTGTTAAATTCAATTGTTTTCCTTTAATTTCTGATTTATTTTTTCCAAAGTACATTTGCTTGGTTTCCCTTGTACTCTTACTAAAATATTTGTTTTGTCTTTAGTAAGTTGAGTATCATTACATTAAGTTATTCTTGTCATTTTGGTTTTGTGTATGAAATCAACTATTTCATATGATCTGAATTAGAGATAATTTGACGCTCATTCTTTTTCTTGAGCAAATAGTTTGATTCTTGTGATTAAGTACATTTTATTCTTTGTCTGAAAGTTAGTCATGGCTCTTGGTTGAAAAACTATTAGGTTGTTGTAGTTATTTTTTACAGAAATCATGACATGAATGTACTTTTATGTTTGTCAGGTTATAATTTCCTATTTAAAATTTTTAGCCTTGGCTGCTAAAATAAAGAAATTTTTAGAAGTGGTTTTACACTTGAAATTTTTAAAATTCATTTTGATAGTAGATAATGACCTTGTGTGATTTTTTTTTTTATAGCCTTCAGTATCAGATGGATTGTATAGTTTTAGTTTTATACAACTTTTGGTACATGTTTGATGAAGGGACATTAATTAACTGCTTGTAAAAATGTTTGCAATTTTAGAATTGCATAAAATAATTGGCTTATGCAACTAGTTATGGATTTATGTATGAGTTATATCCTAGCAAAAATTGGTTTTGTTTAAAGGAATCTGGAAGTGTATTCTTACTTATTAGAATATATTTTTCATTCAGCAACACAATGCTGCATTGATCAAACTTTGTTAATTGTATGAAATTAGGTGAATATGTTTCTCTGGTTGTTTTTTAGCACATACTTGCTTCCAGGTTTTATTTGAATGTATGTAGTCTTAGGTCATAAGCTCATTGGCTATCTGAGAAAGTCAAAATTCAGTGTATTGGAATATCCTTCCTTTTTTCCTTTAAAAAAAAATAAAAATTGGTTTGTGTTTTTGGAACTAGTTCCATACACTTTTGAATTTGTGATGACAATTTGATTTGATATTTTATTTCAATTATGTTTTGCATCTGTGTTTGCCAAACTTTTGGACGTGTTAAATAATTGGTTATCTTTGCACATTACTTTCCTTTTGAAAATGTTTTTTAGCTTATTTGCCATACTTTTAAAGTGGATTAAAGAAAATTTCAATTAGCTGTTTATCGTGTTACGATATTAGTAAAAATATTCAGTCTAATTAATACTTGTTTGTTATTCAATATGAGAGTTTTTAATACATTCATAAATCACTTTCAAATATGTTTAAAAAATGGTTATCCTAATGAATTGTTCTGTTTTTTTGAGGATTTGACTACATAAGTACAATTAAAAAGCTTAACTGCTTGATATTGATACCCCTATGTACTCTTATAAATGTGTTGATGCTACAAATTGAAATTAGTATAGTGGATGGAAAAGGATTACTTTGATAATTCTCTCTTGGTTTGATCTCTCTTTAATTTTGATTTTTCATGTGCTTTTGTGATGTCCCTCTTCCTTTTTTTATGCCATCATAATTTTTAACATAAATGGGGAAGAGATTTCCCTCTTTGTATTTGATGCTTATTTTCAGTTTTATTGGTAAAGAGCCTTATACTGCAGAACCTTATACTGTTAATTCCTTATACTGCAGTATAAGTTTTGTAGGTTCTCAATAAACATGTCTAGGTTATAAGAGAAATGTGGTTTAATTTTTGTTCTCTACATATTAGAATATTTCTAAATTGGATTGTTTGAGCAGTTTGCTCCTAATTAAACTTTTTTAGAGAAAAGTTCCATTATCTTGTTGGAAGATTTTTAACTTGAAACATGTTCTGTACAAGATTATATAAAAGCTTTTGCATGGATTTACTGCTCTATATTTTGTATTTTTCAGATTACTAATAATAAAAAAATTGTTAATAATGCTTGGATAGCATTATTTGTAATGGTATGTTATATTTACTCAAGTATGCATGATTAAAATTTATTCCTTTAAGAAGTGACTTATATACAGACACATCTCTCCCCCTCTTATTTTAAGCAATAATTGCCTTTCCTCTTTTTTCCCCTTCCATATGAAATCTGAAGTTGTCTTTCTCTTTAAATGATAAATGTGCATGTATTTAGGCTTATATATGTATTCTTTATAATGCATGTTGCTGTGACTTAACTGATTCTTAGTAATATCCCCAAATCTTAGCTCATTTTAAGAAGTTTAAATTTAATTGCTTACATTTTAAATTAAACATGCATATATTTGATTCATTTAAAATAGTTATAATTCAGTGCATTTTTAGTTCGGCTTGTATTATATGCTTCAAGTAGTATGTTAGTGACAAAGATAGTGTTCATTTTGTTTTATTTAGTGTAAACAGCTAATTCAACATTTGTTAACAAAATTTTACATGTGTAAAATGTAAGATTTGTTTTCTGCAAGTCTTGATAATTTCTGTTTAAAATTTCCTACAGAACATGTGTGAAACATAGTAATTACTGTTATATTTTTATGTGTATAGTCAAAAATAAAGTATGGATTATAAATATTCTTTTTGTAAATTTCTGTAGTTGGCTTTATATTTTCCCCACATTTTGTATTTAAATTTTTCTAATATTGATTTAACGTGTGTTTACTTATTGTATTAAGGGTTTAAGATTTTTCCCATGATTAAAATTTGAAGATGTAATGTATAAAAAATTAGATACCGTTTGTTAAAATATTAATGTATACCAATGTATTTTGATTATGCTGTAGTTCTTTTGATGATTTTATAGGATTAATAATGTTGCTCATTGTGTAATAAGTCATAATTGTAGTTACATTTAAAATATTTCTGTTTATCTAATTTTTATATATATATTTGATATAAATTTTCTGACACATTTCATGGTTCCAGAATTTAATGTAGTGTTATGTTTGTATGTTTGAAAATATGTGAAAATGTACAGAGGTTTATAAAGTTAATATTTGCATTTATGTGAATTTTAGCATTTGTTTTTAAATTGTAGTTACTTTTTATGTTGTAATATTAATGAAATATATAGGTAAGCTATTTTTCCGTAATGTCTTTAAATTCTGAATTAAAATTGATATTTTTTTATAATTTTAAGTATTCATAATTTTTTCTTGTAGTTTGATAATTATTTTTACTTCTGTAAACTGTGTATAGTTATTTCTATGATGTTCCCAGGAATATACAATTTTGTTATGTTATGGAGCATTGTTAAATATTTGACCTGAAGTTGGCCTAATACTGTTTTAAACTTTTGTAAAAGTATATTAAATATAATTTTTATTTCATTTATTTGTCCTTACATTGTATATTTTTGGCCATATCTTTACTTTGAAATGTTGGCCAGTGTAACTTTACTATCTAATTCTTTTATATTGATGTAATTTGGTTATTGGAAATTGATCCTTGGATCTTGAGGAATAGAAAACTTGGTTTAAATAATGCATAAATATTTAGGCTATACCAATTGTATTTTAATGTAATTTATTTGCTGCTTCAGTTTTTATGTTGCAACATTGATAATTCTTATTTTTCATCAATATGAAGTTAATAACGTATGAAATGCATGTATCACATGTTTGATCTGTATTAAAATAAATGCATTAGTTCTGGTAGTCAGTGAATCAAGATTTTGAAAGATACATTTGTTGTATATTGAATGTTTATCAGTTTATTGATTAATAATGAATTCCAATAAATTTGTTCCTTAAAAAAAAAATTTAACATTGAATTTCTGCTGTTATGTTTTATATGCATGTCATGAAATTGGAACTTTAGAAATATTATTTTAATTTTGTTATACTTTTAAAAAAAAATCTGTTTTACTTATTAAAAATTTCTCTTTAAACTTTAAAACTGCAATTCTTAGCTAAATTAGTTTCCCATGATCAGTTTAACATGTATGTGTGCTTTGTTAAGATTACTTGTTTGTCATATTTTGTGTGTATATGTATATATATGAAATTAATTTGATATGTTAATATTTTAATTGCTAATTTACACTGTAAATAAAATTTATTTCAAGTAACTGTGAACACTTTTTACCCCCACAAGTATAACATGTAATTATGTTAATAAATTTATTAAAATTGTATTGTGTAATTTTAATTGCTGAGGTTTTAGCTATTCTATACAAGTTTGTCTCTAAATCTTGTTTTCATCTTTGTATTTTACTTACTTATTGTAAGGCTTTCTTTTGCACATGTATATAGACAATATTAAATTAGCTTTTGATGAATGTCTAGTACTTTCTCCTACTATTGTATCTAGATTTACGGGACGAAGAATGAATTAACTCAAGCTATGTCAATTTTTGTAATATTTCAATGACCTGCTGAAAGCACTGTATAAGAATTTTTTCATGTTTTTAAATTTCTCTTTGTGTAACCTTGTTTTTTACTTTTCTGTAGTTAATTATACTATTTTAGTTTTAATGTTTTAGTTGGTTATAATTTTCTTTTCAGTTTATCATGCCAGTAGAATTTTTATTTCATTTGTAAAAATTTTTATTGTCTTACAGATTTGACTTGATGTGTTGTGATATATAATGTATTGTTTTATGTAATTTAACATTTTCATAATCTGCTTGTAATATTTTTCTAATTTGTAAAATGCACATTTGTAATCCTTGTTTTAATGTTTATCTTTGTTTAGTCATTGTATTAAACTTTCATATTACTGTATCATTTGGATCATTTAAGAATAATGTTGCTGTAAACTTTGTGAAAGCAGAATTTTCAGTTTTATTGTTCATGTTATTGTTTTCATGTTATTATTTTTTTCATATCTTTTATGTAAAATATGCTTTGTGCAATTTATAATGCTTATCAGAATACATACTGAAATTGGTTTTATATTTAATGTGAAAATGATCTGTTTAATGTCAGCAATGATTGCTAAAATATATAATGTCAGAGCTATAGCTTTGTAACTGGTTACTTGTATAGATGTAAAACCTTACATTTGATTATATATGGGTCAACTTGTCATTTTTTCAACAGTGGTGGCACATTCCTATTTTAAAAAGTTTATGAAACCTTTGCACCTTTCATTGTATATCAACAGTTCTAAATTGCTTTTCTCTTTATCATTCATTTTTGACTTGTAAAATAATCATTATATATGCTATTTTAATCTGAGCAAATTGCATTGGTCCTGGTCAAAAATATGTGTATGTTTGTAGTTTGACAAAGCTTTTCACATCTGATGTATGTGATAATTTCCAGGTATAGATCCTAAGTATAGGAAGCCTTTTAAGAATTTTAAAAATATGTGGATAGTATTATATTAAGACATTTTGCCTGTCTTAATATTATGGATATTGCTGAATTTTAGATGCATTTACATAATGATTTGCATAACCAAAGTTGCTGTTAAATGTTTCTGGGCTTGTTGCTGATGTTCACTGTTTAGCAAAGGGATTATATTTGAATGTTTTTAAGAAGATTCTCCAATCTAGAGATTTTTAAGTACCAAAAGTTTTAGCTATTTAGCTATGCTACTTTGTGAGTTTACTTCTCCCTTTTTTGAATATTTTCTGTTGACTTTGTTTTAAGATTCATTTATTTCATAAATTAAAACAGTATAATGTTATCTATTTCACAAAGCTATGTTTGCAACAAGTCAGTCATAGTGTGACATCAGAAAGCTCATTCTAGGTTGCTTTGGTTAATCTTTCAAATGATTAAATACTTTCATAGTGTTTTGACAACATCAGCTGGAATGAAAATGAATTTTTGCCAGAGACACTGCCTGTGCTATGAAGTGCTTAGTGGCTTAGTAATATTTTTGTAATAAATCCATCAGAGTAGAGGTAAGCATGATGAAGAGACTTAACTGGGGAATGCCAGATGTAACTGGTTTCTGGTCATACACCAAATGTAAAAATTTCGCTGATCAAAGTCTAATTTTGAACATCCTTTAAATAAATTTCAGGTATATCTGCTGGACATCATACGTGAGTCTGGCAATACTACATTCACATGAGTCTGGCAAATGACATCTCATGCACATGAGTCTGCTATGACATCGCACTGCTACTCTTAAAGCTGTGCAGTGTTAAAGAGGTATATTACTCAAGCTAATTAGAAATTAAAACTAATTATTTTTATTTGCCATTTTCTGCCAAATTGCTTCAGTGTGCTGTGCCTGAATATTCTTATAGTAATTTAGGATTTTTACTAGTATATTAAGGGGTTTGACATTTTAATTAGCTTTAATGCACTTAATTATTTTTATTACACTTTGCTTAGATATTTAAGAGCTCGGTTCTGTGAAAATAAGTTTTAATTATTTGCTCCTTGTTAAAAAAATATATATTAATTGAATAATGCTTTATTTGGGGCTGTATTTCTCTCATATCATAAAGCCACATAGGCCTTTATATTATGATAGTCTCAACCATGTGGTTTTGAACTAGTTATAAATTTATTGTTTTATGTTAGGAAGCAAATCTAAATGACATAAAAGGGTAGCCAAATATAATTCTTTAGAAAAATATGTGCACACATTCCTTTCTTGATATCCTCTAAATGAGGAAAATCAAAGAATGGGTTTTTGCTTTTATCCTGTGTGTTTTAGCCTTGAAGCTAAAACTCATGATCTTGTGTTATTTGTAATAATAGGAATGTTGTGTTATACTTTAGCTGTCCTTTGTTGACATGCTTTATTTGTTACAAATATTACATTTTGAACATCCTTTGCTCATAAATACGTACATCATAAATTATATATCTCTCCATTTTACCATATCTACCCTAATTTTTAAGCTGCCTGTAATGAAGTAATTTTTATTATGATGTATATTCAGAGGTATGCTTCTAAAATTTATATTCGGTTTAGAACCTGTTTATCTAAGTTGATTTTAATAAATTCCCTTATTTAAAATTGCCAATTTGCTTCTTAAAAGTAGTAGATAAGATTTGTTTATGCAGTCCTGTGTTCTTTGCTTAATGAATTAAATATTGAAATCATTCCTTTGCACCTTCTTGCTTTTCTCTTCCCCACATTTTGATACATTTATCAATTCTTGGGTAGTTTTGTAAACTAAATAACTTTAACAGTTTAACTTAAAATGGGATTAGTCTATTTGAATAGTAATGTAAAATTTAACTTTCCTGCTTATTTTCTTCAGATATTTTAAATGTTGAGCACCTATTCTAAAACCATTCCTCGAAATTTTGATTTTCCAGAAAATGCAAGTTTCTGTGATATTATCGTGCTCATTTGATGTGTCTCTTTTGCAGATGAAAAAGAGAATGGTGAATCAGAAGAGAAATATGATGAAGATGGAGAAGATGATGATGATGTTGTTCCTGATGATTATGATGAGGGTGAAGATGGAGAAGATGATGATGGTGCTGAAGACGATGAAGATGAGGAAGAAGAAGCTTAAGTTTTGCATTTGAACTTTGCTTCTGGGGGGATGGTTAGCAAACAAATAATATTGGCATTTTGTTCATTATATGATATAAACTAAAATTTTGAAAAGTGCTCCTTTTTTATGTGAATTCATGGAATTTGTGTCGCTGATAGCAGTTTAATGTAAATCTTAGACATTGTCTCCCATCAGTGTTATAAATCATTAGATTCTTTTTCATTAAAATATGAGTAGCTGTAATAACTGCAAGTTGCTGTTAGTTATTGATGTTACAATTGCACAATATTTTTTGAAGTTAACATCTCCCATGATCATCTCATCTGTCATGTATGTGCTGTTCATTCACCTATCATTTTAAGATTGTATGTGTCAGGCAAAGCAGCTTGAATGAAATACGCGTGGTTTTTATATGTGATGTCAATCATAGCATCATTTTGCACTTTCCTGTAGTAACTTAAAGATCAGAACAATCAATTTGTGTTTTTGCTGTATTGTTCAATAAAATTAAATCTAAAATGTCCCCTTCCTGTTTTTTAAAAACAAAAAAAAGAGAAAATTCCCAAATCCCCTGAAAATAAAACTTGATTTTGGTATCTTTTTTTTTATTTGAAAACTGTCATCACTTATGTTCACACTTGCACATACCATTTTCTTTCATTCGTCGTTCTTGTTACTGTATATACTGTTCTAAATTTCTTCCATTATTAGATGTAACAGGAAACAAAATCAAATTTGTTTTCTGTATTTGATTACAGTTGTCGTGTATTTTGTTCCTAAGCTGTCAATAAATGCTCTCTCATACAGTCTAAGTGTTGATTTTTTTTATTATTAATATTTCCTTGTGTTTATTTTTGTTATGTAATTGCATATACATTCAGGAGTGGTGTACGATTTTTAAATTTGTTTTATCAAACACATCTTGGAGAAAATTGGATGAGAGGTTATAAAGAGGTCTAACATACATGAAATGTGTAAAACTAGTTTAAGATATTTTATATGATCACACAAGATATCTTTTTTTTTTTTTTTTTTTTTTTTTTTTTTTTTTTTTTTTTTTAAATCTTTGATACACATTTTATTTTTTATTTTTTTATTTGTTTTTGCTTATTTTTCTTTTAACTTCTATATGTACACTTTTAACAGCCTAAAATGATTAGAAAACTAGTATAATGTGTTAATTTTTTATGTTTTAATTTAGTATATTTTGATTGGAATGTAATATCTAAAAATGTGTTCTTTAAAAATCTTATTTTATTATCAGATCTAGTAGCTATAATTAGATGTCAGATTTGCTTTTAGAATTAATGCCTTAAGATATGTTAAAAGATACCCAATTTAGTCAGTATCCATGCTTGATATGTTTGATGTTGTTAATAAATTAGTGTAATTTAATGCATATAAATTAACCCTTTTAAAGGCTGGGTGCAGTATATGTCCATGGTAAACTGTCATATTCCTTTAGTACTGTCATTATTGCAAATTATAGAAATAACTAAAAACTAATTTGTATGGTCCCCACCCCCTGATTGTGTGGATGGCTTAACCATTGTTTAAGAGAGCTGATTAGAAAAGTTTTTTTCCATGTCTGTGTATATGACCTTTTATCTGTTTCATCACATATTTGGGGTTATTAACATAGAAGTTCCAGGTGTCTATTTTTGGTGTTTTCCCTCCACAGCAAATCTATAATTCATTTAGTTAAAAATTTTCTCACTTATCCATGGATTTAAAAAAAAGTCCCAAAATACAATGATCTGGCATAATATATTCCCAAAGGACTCAGTGCCAGCAAACTCCATAATTACAAATTATTTTTTAAATGTATATGTATAATGCTCCCCTCCAAAAAAGACATTGATTTTATTTAATAAGGCTTTATTTTCCCAAATCAATCTGGGCCCTAAATTTAATTTTACTAGAATAGGTGACACTTGAAAGGATCAAGTAAAATGGAATGATACGTATTACTGTTGGAAATTTTTAATTTATGAAGCTTTATTCTGAATTTTTCCTTAATTTCTGTTTGATATGATTACATTTTTTTTTTCCATACAGTGTAGATGTGTCGATACTTCATTGTCTGGAATCATAATATTTTATAAAATTCTTAGCGTGGTCTGTTATAAAGAAAATTTGGTTATAAGAGTGGGGAATGTTGATCATTGATGCTTTAAAAGCTTAAACTAGACAGAAGTATTAAACCTGGTTATTCTTAGTGTTTCCACTAATGTTTGTTGTTTCACAATATTATCTACTAAGAAAATTTTCCAAGTTCTTTGTAATTTTTCTTTTCATACCACAGTGTGTAATCTGAAACGTTGTCTGCTCCTCTATATTTGTATATATGTTAAATTCATCCAATTTTTGTTTACTTATAAGAGTGCAAAATTTTGGTAAGTATGCATAATGGCTCTGTTCATGCATCCATGTGGTTTGAATGGGTTAATATAGGAAGCAGCAAAAGGCAAAGGTGTGTAATTGATAAAAATTTTTAAAACTAGATCAAATTGTATGGAAAATTCTGTAAGTGTATGAATTTATTTTCTCTGATAAGAGTCATATATGTAATTGCTAGTTTAAATACCAAGTACATTGATCTCAAATAAGACTCAAGGGACTTATAAAAAGTCGTGTAGATGAGAGAATCATAAACATGAGACATCTTCCTCTTTAGGAAACTAGAAGTTTTAAGGAGGGGTACTGGTCTATCAGTAGCATGTTAAACTGTTACATATTAAAAAAAAAAATTGGACATTTGAGATGTATAATGCATTATTAACCCCTTCCGGTATGATTTAATAATGAAAAACTGCATGAAATAACCATTTAATTTTTATTTAAAAAACTTGTTTCATTTTACAATTCTTACATATTCTTAATTAAAATACACTTTTTGCATAGTGTTAAATAATATCAAAAACAGTAAAATTAAGAAAGTATCAAAGCAAAACATTAATAAGGTATACAGATAATAGTCTTCCAGCTAGTGGTACATTTCAAAACAAAGTGCAAATAAATTCTTAATTGTTTACACCGCCAAGTAGTCTCACTTTTAATTAGATTCTTGTAACACACACGGCATTTCTTAGTAGGTTTTCTTTTATTCTGACTCATTAATTTGGCAATGACTTGTACCAAGAAATTCTAAGTAAACAATATGCAATAGTGACTTGTGATTATCACAAGTGATAAAAGTGTTGCCAAATTCAGTACACTAGAAATTTTAAACTAAATTATCATATTTAACAGTAACTTTAATCGCATGACGAGTGTAGCTCGTCATTGTGCGGTATGGAATGAAAAACTAATGACGAGCTAGACTCGTAATTTTACCGGAAGGGGTTAAAAGGCAAAGGACATTTACACACATTTTAATTATAATAACGTTAATTAACTAAAACAAAAACCGCAAAATATTGTTTTTATTTTTCAATAATTGTATTCTATTAGTTTTATTAAAAAGTGAAGAAATAATTTGAGACTCAATCCTGTAGCATTAGAGTATCTATATCTGACAATTCTCATCTTCTAACTATAGAGTTTATAGGATTAAGATAAGTCTTGCCTTTTATAGTAAAATTGAATTCGTTATCCTCCCTAATTCACTTCTTATAAAGTGTACGAATACCTTACCTATTATTATTATTATTAGCCCATTTATTCTCAATAATATAGACAAGAAATTGATCATCGTGACAGAACCTGTAAAACCTTGAAATGTACTTAGTGAGTTTGACCAAAATCTTATGTAAGTGAGAAGAAATTGCGTTACTTAACACTAGAAAAGCATCGTACAAAAGAAAGAGGCGTGACAGAAATTTAACATTTCCCTTTGGGCTTTGCCAGGACTAGGAGGAAAAAAACTAGAGGGGTGCATAAGTGAGAGAAGGTCAGTAAAAGCGTTACTATGATCATTTTCACTAGTTATCTCCAAATTTTCATTTTTGCTGCCAACGTTCCTTTACTTCTCATAAATATGCTTATTTCCCTCTCGTTCTACCCATTAACTCCGGACATTTTTGCTGAATTTATATTGATGAATGTTTATGAGTTATGAATTAACGAGAATTTTATGAAAATTCAAGTATTAGTTTTAAAAATAACTCATCCGTATTTGTAGATGGGCTGTAATTTTCGAATTCATTGGATATCATTTTGATAGAAATCGCATGCAAATGCTTAAAGCTGAAGACAGAACACAGTCCGACTGTTTATTAAAAAGTAATCAAACTTTTTGTATGAATTAATATGTATTTGACTTTATTTTACCCATGGAAACGAAATGCGCGAGAAAATAAATGTGTTAAGGGAGCAAAGTATCTCTTCAGCTGAAAAATGACAGCCATTTTTGGAATTCAATATAAAGAAAAATGTTCTATTTTAGAATTAATAAAAAATTATAGATCATTGGTAAGGGTGTACTTTTATAAAAATTATTTTTCTTATATGAAGAAATGCATCTTTATAAAACATAAAATATATAACACTTAGTGAAAGAAAATAAAAATCCACTTATCCGCAAAATGACTTAAAATTTGTAAATTAGAAACTAATTTTTTATACCAAATAGAAGCGAATTTTATTCCGTGAACCTGAATTATATCAAATACAAGCAATATATTTTAATTTATAGCATGATAAAGGCTAATTTTTTTTCCTATATTCAATTTCCTGATATTTACTTTTGATTTTTAAATATCGGGCCCTCCCAAGTTTTGGTTTACTGAATAAAACCGATACTTCATTTCACTTTGATGTAAAAATTTAGTTTTTGATATATGCATTTCAAAAGTTGTTTTGCGGGTAAGCTAATTCTATTTGTGTATGTTTTTTTGTTTCGAAATGACAAAGCTAAATTTTTTAAAGCAAGAGTGGTAATGTAGAACTTCTAAAAGAAAAATTTATTCTAACAGTAATAGAACATTTTATTTTATTATAAATCGTATATAGGCTGTTATGATGAAATTTTTAAATCTCGAAAAGTACTGTGTTCCCTTAAAAGAATAAATTAGAATGTCCAGAGATATTTTAAAATATTGGATGACAGGAAATAATTCATTAACTAGCTGATGTATTTCGGTATTTTGAGTTTATTTTACGAAGAAATTCGTAAAATCAAATGTTCATATTAAATTTTCACAAAATAGGGGTTTGAATGTGTAATATTAGATGAATTATTCCTTCTAATTCTATTCGTTGTACAAAGGGAAATTCATGCGCGAAGCTTAAAAAATATCAATGTTGATCTAATCGTGAAATTATAAATAATAGCAGATGGTTGAAACCTTTAGGGATTGTTTATCGGGATCTAACTACCTTCGCTGAAAAGGAAATATTAAGATTCTACACACTATTTATTCGTTGTTCTCAAGTAAGTGCTTCCAGCATTAATTGGTTAAGAGGAACATTATAGCTCGAATAACGACTTAATGTTTCTGAGCGCAGTATATATCCTTTAGAACATTTTGTGCGATTTGTATTTCAGTATAAGAGGATTCACTTGCGTTAGTATTGTTTGTTCGTCAGAATTCAATCATATAGTGAGTAAATGAAAGTATTCGTACAAGCGTAGTTCCTCGAAATATCTCTTCATGTGTATGGCTGGATTCAAGGTAAAGACTACTTTTAAACCTTTAGCTGACCCATATGAGAGAATAATTATATCGTACGCATTGAAAACTGAAAAAATGTAACGGCTTTTAAGACGCTATACTAAGTTATTCCCCATTTAAAATATAGTTCATTGTGTGTCACATGCGATATACAAGCATATAGAACATTAGATGTGTGTACCGTGATGTACAGGACAAGCAAAGGGTTGAATCACTGTTGAAGAGCTACAGAAATAAATAGCAAAAATTAGTGAAGTAAGTGAAAGTATATGCTAAAAAAATGAGTACATTTCGAATTACTGAATTAATTTAGGATTTGAAATCTTTCATTAACTACTTAAATTTCTACTTTGTGTGAAAAGCAATAAAACACCTAGAAATTGGTATCGACTATATTTAGCCGTCCAACCTTCATTGGACCACGAGAGGATTTGTCTGAAACGTTGCAAACTATGAAATTGAAATATAAGTACTGGCAAAAGGGTGGATTGATTCAATTTTGTACCTTGTTGGAAAAACTGTCTACTCGAGTGGCGTACGGGCAATATTTGAAAGCTGTAGAAACTAAATTTAACAATGGAGCCTCGATCCATCGTTTTTCAAATGGACGGAGGTGAAAATCAATGGATATGTAGAAATTCGATAGTATGTGTGGTAGAATAAATTATTTTGAACACCAGTTGAAAGTACTATTATTTATCATTTTATTAAATATAACATTTTAGGAAGATAGTTAATATTACATAATTGTGTAATTACCTGCTTTGTATAAGTTGCTATCATTTGCTTCAAAGAATGAGTTTTTTCGTCTTTACCTATGCTGGTACATTTTTCATGTTCGCATAAATGATTTTAATTGTGACAAAGTTTAGTACTTCAGAAAAATTACTGATTCAGGTTCGTTTTCGTCTTTCTCACGATCTTCCTTCATGTTTGTACATTGGTCCTACAATGGTGTGGCTCTACAGATTGTTAGGGCTTCTAACCATCTGGTATTTTAGGAAAGTCCCTGATTAGGCAGAAATTTTTTGCCGACCTTAATGCATCTTTATCAGCACGCGCGTACACTCACAAAATAATAATAATTAACAATTTCCCCGTTCTCATAAATTCTTTAGAAGCAGTATTTCTGGAAGGACAAAATAACGGGTATGTGAGCATGATGAATGGGGGAAAAGTAACATGTCTGTATGAGGATAAATTTGGGACCAATTAATTTGGACGATAGATCAAGTGTTCACTCTATTTTAAAGAATACTTTTTGTTACAACGCCATAGAAAACGGTCATAACTTCAATATTAACTTTTTAGTGATGTTATGTATGCATTACATTAAAAGGCTTCAAATATATTAAGATCCGGTATTTTTGTTGTTAACTTCACAATTTTGTTTTCTTTCTAAATGACTAAGCGTTGTAACACAAGTATATTTTCTTGTTCGACACACGAATAATAAATATGTCTAAAATTAATATTTTTTATTTTATATCCAGGGTATCAAAAATATCTCTTTGAACTTTTGTCAGATTTCAGCAGCAAAAGTACATACATATATTTTTCAACTTTAAGAAATTCCATGTAACTAAATTTCGCTTTTAACCTGGTCGGTTACCTTAATTACCAACGAAAATGTATCGAAAAGAGCATGTAGGGACCTAATCTAGATAATTTTTACACATGCACATTTCGTTGTTTCTTGCTGTGGTAATATTTGTTAGTAACAATTAAAGGAAAAACTTGATTCACGATTATTATTTATAAGAATCGTGATGCCACGCGGATATCTCCCTACAATTTTTATCATCCTCAAGAAAGTAGTATTTTTGCTCCAAATTCCGTACCTCTCTCACAGCAAAGCCGATTGAGTAGGGCGCTGCTATTCGGTTCCAGAATTTACTTTTGCGATGAATGTTCTAGCCGTTCAGAATCGGCTTTGGCTACCGATCTCATTAACCCTCGTGTACCAAAACAGTAGATAATAGACCGTAGCACTAAAGTCTACTGTTTTACTACCCGATGGCTAATCAGACCAAAAGGATATCCAGACTCACAGATTTATCCTGCATGTTTTCTCGGTTTACAACAGGGGTTTGTAACCAGCAGGGTTCGAGGGCCGCTTTGGAAATCTTATGCACAATTATGGGCTGCAGTTTATAAGCCGATTTTCGTAAAATTTTGCACGTAGAACAAAGGAACGAGTATGAAGTAATATGCATACGTTAATTACAACAAAAATTTTGTCATTTAAATTGCTCTAAACAGCTAGAAACTCCTGTGTTATAGAATGCATTTCTTGGTGCTTATGACTATTTGTACGTTTTAAATGTACTAATAACTGTGAGAAAATAGGAGTTTAAAATAGTAAGAAAAGCTTTTTCAAAGCTTAAGCAAAATAATTAAAGCACATATAACTCTAATTATTTTACAATTATATAAAATATTGCAATGAAAAATCAAACAAAAAGCTATACCTAAAACAACTAAATTTTGAAGACGATCCCTTTACAGTGCCAGTCTATATGATGAATTGATGATATTAACAAATAACAAGAAGAAAAAAAACACCTAAAGGCTAAATGAATGTAATCAAAATAAACTTAAAATAGGATATTTTAGTGCGAGTATTGTGAATGGTCACCTACCTGGATCAACCAGCGAATGGATGTCCTGCACAAGCTCTGATAATGCTAATCTGAGAAGATAACGCAAGGACAAATTTGTAAATCGAGTTCTGTGTTGATTTTTAATCTATTTTAGCGAAGAATGACAAATAGGATGTTATCAGAGTTAATTGAAATGTGGATGTACCCCGTTATGAAATACAGGGAAACCTGTATTTGATAACGGGGTAATAAATCTTGTTAGCTGAAAAACAATTTTTAGAAAAAGTTTTATTTCTATATCAAGCAGTTCAACAGTTAAGATTCTGGATAACGTAAGTTCTGTCATCGGTTTCTGATTAGTGTCTTAAACCTCTTTTAATTGAAAAAAAAAAATGCATAAGCTTATGTTAATTGCCGAAACTTGTTGTTATCTAAGAGTATAATAGAAAATATAATGCATTACATTATTCTGTAAGCACAGAAACACTTAAGATAAGCGCGCCTGAAACATTTTGAATATTAACTTAGGCTAATTTTTTAGTTCACAGCTGCTAGCTTAGAGGAGCTAATATATAATAAGTGACTATTCAGTTAAAGAGTGCTCGCAGTTTGGTTCAACAGCTGTGATTAGGAGACACGTGATCGACAATGAGACGTGCATTATTAAAGTTTTAATTAACTTCTTGTTGCCTTGCTTGTAGTTGAGAATGAGCCAATCGAGTAATTTCAACAAATTTTATCCAGCTTTAGAAGGGTGTTCGAAATAACTGAGAATAGGGTGATCTGTAAATTTTCATTTGCATTATTATTGAGTATTATTTTGTGAACACATCTTTTCTCTCTGAAAAATTTCATTTGATTAACGTCTTTTTTAAATTAGGGTTGGGTGTTATTAATTCCCCTGAAAATAAGATTTTTTAAAAAACCGATTATTCCGGTTTGAAATCTTTAATGACTACAACAAATATTTAGAAAAATAAATGCCCCATCCTAATGCCGTAGCCAAGGTGACGTTTTGGGGTCTGAACCCTCTCGGAATTTTTAGGCCTACATATTGCTGTGTGGACAAAATATAAATATGTTTTTTAAAGAGAATGTTTATATATGTTCAGATTTTTTTTCATCCTAGATTTTAAATACAAATTTCCATTGCAGTCATTTATAAGAATGGAAAACTTTATAAAGTAAAACCTTATTTGTTTCAGGAGAACACAAAGGCAGTCGTAGAATGACAAATTTTGTGAGGAACTATATATTTAAAGCTAAAAATGAAAGAATTGGATGAAAATATTTTTAATTTCATCTGCATTGCTTATTGCCCTCCTGTTTATTATCATCTGCTGTCATCCTTTATAATTCGTTTAAGTGTTTGTATTACGGGTTTTATATTCAAGAAACGATATATCTATGATACATTAAAAATCTATCCCACATAAATAAAAGGTTCACAACCAGAATAAGCCAAGTCCATTTTTTCTCTTACAAAAGGAAATCGTTTACAAGGGTTAATAACTTGCTTTTTCACATATATGCATATGCGCAAGAAAACTCCCTAGTTATTAAGTATTTTCTGAAATTAATTTAAATTTCCAGGAATTAATTATAAAATAGAAACTTTTATACTCAATTTATCTGCCTTATTCTAAATAACTTGGTTCTCTTTGGCTGTGAACCTATCAAGGATAATTAAAGCCCCTCCCCTAAGAATTTTTTTTTCCTAGCTACATTCCAGCTTCCCCCTTGCTAGATTTAGGATTGAATTAAAATACGAGTAATATTTTCGTAAATTAATTTCTTGAATCTTTAATAAAAGGACGTGTCTAACTTTTATTAAATGACTATCAAATGTAAAGCCTTTTTATAAGCTGCTAGGTAATTCTGGGAGTCAAGGCTCTATTTTTATTCGACCTACTTTCATTATGCCGTGTATTTTCCAAACCGAAAATAATGCATTATATTTTCCTTCATCTGAAAGTAATCGATACTCAAAACAGAGAAAGACTGCCCTAGATGAAGCGTTCCGAATTCTACTTGGATTTTCCATTTTTGACGTAGAACAGTATGTATTTTTTAAAAACGTTTTCAATTTATAGGCACTTGAATTTCCTTCTATTTTTTACTTGTCATTGCTTTTTACACTAGAATATGTTCATACTTTCATCTACTATAGTAGAAATTACAGCCTAATAGATATATTATTTTGCAATTTTATTTTGTCCACAGAGTGTATTACAGTGGGTAAGACTAGTAAATGATCACTACATTGATCACACTTTATTGAGTAATTTTATGAATAGGATACCTATGGCGACGTTCAGCGATTTACACTCTCCAAATAATAACTACATAAACATAAATTATTAATCACCACAATGACTTTATTTAAAAATATTATCACAATAGATAAAAAATTGTATAGCAATAATATTTATTTTTCCAAGCAATAGTTCATGAGCCTCATGAATCGGTCTCGCGGCTCGCTCTTGATAACCTCTGTACAGTTTGATCATTTGTGCATCCAATGTTTATGTACAAATTATGCATATAATTTGTTGGATTGCGTTTACATATCTAAATTAACTTTGTGGCTCGAATTTGTGCGTGAATTAGGTTTTGTACTAGGAAAAAAATCGCATCAAATTATTTTACAAAATTTAATTTTTTCATATCTTGGAAGACTGGAATGTAATCATTTTATAATATTTTTTTTAGATTTAATTGAAATTCCCACGAATGATAGTAAAATTTGTAACATACGAGTATATCTTTTTTAAGATAGATTGTGCAACTGCTTTTTTATTTTTAGTTTATTTCATAGTTTTTTTAAATCGTTATACTTGTTATTATGTCGTTTCTTTGTTTTATTTCTTGTCTTTTTTTTTTTTTTTTTTTTCTTTAAAGAACTACTGAAGATTTATAGGTTTATATTTATCAAAGTTTATCTCTTTTAATAATAATTTTTATAGTGGGTGGAGGGAAGCAACATTTCGTATTTTTGTCCGGGGTACAAAATTGCTTCAGACGGGCCGGACCATACTGAATGACACGATTTTATATTATTTTTATTTAAAGGTATTCTTGTGCAACGCCAACAGGAGTCGAGGAAAAAATCTCCAACGCTGTAGAACATGCGAAAGGCGACTAAATCTAGTGAACGTTTAATGTGCAAGGCACGTACATGGCTACGAGAAAGACCGACATGTCGACGTCTGGGGCGTCCTAACACCTGCGTTCACTGTTAGAATGTCAATACATATGCTTTTGGAGAGACAGGAAATGGGACACAACAAGCAAAAAAGATAAAGCAACTCCCCGTAGGTAGCCTCATGCTAGCAAGCTGGGAGAAAGAGTATCACACATTTTACACGCACCTTAAAAGTTCCCCCTCGCCGAATCATTGAGAAGACGGGCCCTACATTCAGGTCAAAAGCCAAGGTCCGTTGTCAGCCCGTGGCGGTGAGCAATTTTCTGATGTGGAAAAAAAAATATATTCCTGCTCGAGCCGGTCTCTCCCCTTGCTTGAACAGCTTGAGAAATAATGAAATGTTAATGGGGAGTAGTGAATTACTGAGAACGGTTTTCTTTCTACTCGTGTTTAATTGAAGTCACGTTTTTGTTCTTAGGCGCGGCGGAAATTTTTGATAATCGCTGATATCGCCAACTTTCTTTAATGCAAGAGCGCTCTCGTGATTGAAAATAAAGGCTAGCACATTAAAATATAGCTTTATTTGTATTTGTGCATAAAAGAGCAATGAGTAACACGTTTCGAAATTGTTGTTTTTTCCAGTAAATGTATTTTATAAAAATATGTTTATGTATATATGACGCATACGTGATATGAGAACTGGGGTGTTTACAAAGACTTAGATAGATTAGTTTGGAGCAAATGGTCAACTTTTTTACACCGGGATCTACAACTTAAATTTGATCCAGAATAGCTACGAACATCCATGCTAGCAAGGAGATTCGGTCCCGCTGATACCGGTTCAGGAAGGCAACACCCTATCCATTCGGGCACCGTCCGGCAAGGTATTTACTAAAACTAAGCCGTCATTAATAGTTTATAATTCCTATATGTAAATAAATATCTGTATTCGACTAGGTCGGGACTTGTATATCACATTTAAAATATACTTGAGAAAATTAAGTTCGTTTTTATTAGGTAACAACTTGCCATTCTCGGAATTATTTGCATTTTCATGTTTTTAGGACTTATAAATGCATTAATTAGCAAATGTTATAGAAAAGATTGTATCTTCTTTAGACTTTTGGAGAAAGAGCCAACTTCTGTATAACAGGCAAATCGAGTTCTTTTCGCAAGTCATGTATCGTTATAAATGGTGTATCAAAATTTAAAATATGAGAAAAAAAATACTTGAATTTTATATTACAGCGAGAATATTGTTTTATGCGGAAACACGCAACAACAACAAAATAAATTATAACTTGATTTTCTTCAATAAGCAAAAGGAATTTCCTTTTTAATTTGAAGCTTCTAAGATATTTCTGATGGAATCAAATAACAAGAAAGCAATGCCATTGCTACCAACTTCATGAATGAGTTTCCTTTAGCTCATGTATCCTATTTTTATTTCAAAGTTCTTTGATTACTAGAGTAAATATACGGGTTGGTTATAGAACCGTAATTAGAGGCGAACATTTATAGCACAAGTAATTAATACATTTAATACGTATCTTTATAGTCAATATTTGATAATAGAGTTTTGATCCCTTTGTAATAAAAGACGCTTGTTGCATTCCTTGAGTTCTATTTTCGTTCTCTTAAAAGGGAATGTCCTTGAAACTTAGTCTCTAGGTTTGAAATTCATTGTTGTGCTTGTTTCTGAAAAGGAGTTTTTTTAACCAGAAGAATCGTATAAAACCTAATTATTCTAGGTTTTTGATACATGTGCACGCAAATACACAACTTTATTAAGCACACCCTTCTTAATACTCGTAGCTTGTTTTACCTGTTTTAGGCTTTCTATCTGTTTGTAATCGTAGTTTTAATAAGAGGATGAGAAAATTGGGGAAGTATTTCACACCATGCAAACATCAGGACATTTCACAAATCCCGGAGTTTCGTCTGAGACCGAAAACAAATTATTGCAGCTCAATTTATAAGTTGTTTAATATGGTTTAGAGAGCTACGGTCTACTGTTTTGCTACACGGAAGGCTAATGATACAGGGACCTACTGCTTAAAGCCGACAAATAGCTACAAACATCCCTGCCAGAAGTAGGATTAGAACCCACGGAATCCTGTCCTGAAGAGCAGCATTTTACTAATTCGGGCATCGTTCTACTCAACCCAATAGTTTTCACGAGACTTGAGTCTAATAATTACGCTGATTACTGCGGACAGGACCTGCTCTAGCAGTTTTGCCGCCCGGAAAAAATATAAAATGCCGCCCTTTCCCTTCACAATAAAAATCATTATTAAAACAGATAAATTGTTCAAAGGAAGAAATAAAAAAGATAAGATGGTGAAAGCATAGTGGAAGTATTTCATGTTATGCAAACACCAGGACATTTCACAGGTCTCCGAGATCTGACTGACACAGAAAACAGATTATAGCAATTGAGCTCAAAAATGTTCATGGGACTTGTAAGAGAATTACGTTAGTCACTGTGGACAGGACCTGCTCTAGCAGTTTTGCCGCCCCAAACAATAAGGTAAAATGTCTTATCCCTTCACAATAAAAATTATTATTACAACGGATAAATTGTTGATAGACTAAAAACTATAAAATTTGAATAGCTCTTACGAACCAATAATAGCATAACTTAAAACGCAGGTGTTAAAAACCACAAAATAAACAGAGAGAAAAAAAAGAATGGCACAAAGGATGTCCCTCCAATACTCCAGTCCTTGGAATCTTTAATTATTGGGAAATCAATCTCGCAATATTGAGGCTTATATTTTTTTTCTCCCTGTAAAATGTATACGAGACATAGGTATAGCATTTTTGTTCATTGAGTTTTTTCATCCATTATAAAGTTCAACGTTTGCCACCAGATAAATTTATTTATTACTGGAAAAGAGCTTTGAAAATTTTGTGGTCATCTGTAGATAAAATAGGATTGTTATTTTTTTTTTTAGTAATTTTTTCAGAAATTTTTGAAATTTATTCAAGAACTCTAATTTTGTTTCGGAATTTTCTTGATTTCTTTATTCCGTTCCGAGGCACGGATTAATGGAGTGTTCGTCCGGCCTTTGTGTACACGAGTAGTCCTTTATACCAGAGATCACCTAAACTGTATTCTGTGATAATTTCAGAATTGTGGAATTGACTTCCTTTGTCTAAAAACGTTTGGACCATAAAAAAACCCTGCCCTCAGAGATGAATTTCCTTTTGGTTATCTCCTTTAGTCTGCAATAATATAACTGCACGTACCTGAAATTTTGCCTATTCTGTGATTTAGACACGCCATGCCTCGTTGCTTTCCGGGAGCTGAATTACGTCTTGAACAAAACGACACTCCACTCTGACTAGACTTATAAATGTAACGAATGATATAATTCACTTGAATATCGCGCATGCGTGATTTATAAAACAGTCTCCTGTACATTTATTTTAGAACCGCCTTTGAATAAATTTCTGGAATTCCCCGACGTACCGTAATATTTTATTAGAGTAGACGGGCTGCAATTTGACCACTAAAACTGTAGAGCACTGTGTGTTAACAATTGTCGCATTCCTTTTGGTAGATCATTTTTCTTTGTTGATGTTATGTGGTAGTAGGAAGATTAATTCGCAATAATCGTGCTTGAAATTTTGGGCACACGACACAACAAAATCCCTTTGCATGTATAGCAGAGTGAAACTAATAACACAGCCGCAATGCATAAAATGAAATGAAAATCAAAAGTTTTAAAAGTTCAAAGAGATCGAAAGGTGGAAAATCATAAACTCGAACTCTCTTCCAGTGATCTCAGTTCAAGCAAAACTAGAGGAAAAGGAGCTAAGAATCGCTTTTACTCAGCTGATAAGCATCATATGACTTTTGGCTTGCATCGCCAGGTTATGCTTCTGTTCGTGCAGTGATTACTCATGAGAAATAAACAACCCATACCTTGTTTTGTTTAAGGCAACAAATGGAGTTTCAAAATTAATTTCTTTTGTTTTTATTCACTCTTATTGCAAAACTAATGTGTTCTTAACAATATATAAATGTAAAGTGGTTAAAATTATAAAGTAAATTACCTAATACTTTAACAGTTATTAAATATTAAATTTTTCAAAAATAGCTTCATAGAAAACGCTACATGCGTATTCGTTTTAAGAGATACACACACACACACACACACACACACACACATATATATATATATATATATATATATATATATAGTTCTATATCAAACAGGTCTGCATGTTATTCATTAACTTTCAAAAATTTTACTTGGCTGAAATACTTTCTCAAATTGTTATGATGGTTATATTCCAATACATCCCATGTATAAAATTTGTAATATGAAAGATCATTAGTAGTACTTACATACACTGCAATAATCATTAGTTATCTTAAATATGATGTCAGTCACAAATATTTAAAGACTTAATTACTTTTGTCCTTATTTTTATTTAAAAGAACCTTTAATGAAACTTCAGATTAGAAAATAGGTATTCATTTTACGAATAATGTTTTATTTATTAATCATTGACTCCTGAGTCATTTATGCTGAATATATATTGATGAATAACTTAAATCTAAGTTAGTCTGTATTCCCGAGAATAAAAAATAAAGTTCAATCACCACTATAGTTAGGTTTAAAATTATAGCCAGTACTCATGTATGGAGGTCTGTAATTTTAATCATTATAAAATGTCATTTATAATAAGGAAAATTTTGAGATGATAAATTTATTTGCGATCACAGATAAAGAATTCTAAAGTAAAGTTTTATGAGAGATTTAAACATTCGTGTTTAGTGAAAATTCATGTGAAAGGCTTGAAACATCTTAAATGTCGATCTAAATCATAAAATTAGGAATTACAATAGACACTTGTAAATTTTTGGGATTTATTAATAGGGATGTCATCCACACAAAAACGAGATGAGACCTCACAAAAACGAGAAATATTCCTAAGAAAACATAAAAGATTTTTTTTCACTAACTGTCTTCTCTCTCACACACACATGCACACAAAAGGTTAGAAGCTGAATGTTAGTGTCAAAACTAGTATTAATTTTTGATATAAAATCTTAAGCAGGTCTACGCCTTATTCATTGACTTTCAAAAATTCTATTAAACTGAAATACTTTCTTTAAATTTTATGATGGTTATATTCCAATCATTCAGTTTTCAATAACTAAGATTACTAGTAGTTCTTTTAAACAGGCTGGAATTAATTATTGTCATTTTGTATATAATGCCTTGGATTATAGTCTGAATTTAATAATATATTTCAAGATCTAAAGTATAACATGTTATATTAAAGTTACTGTCGGCTTTTTTTAAATATGATAATTTCCATTGCTTTTGTGGTAATGATAATTATGTATACTGAGAGAAAATGATCTATACTGCTTTTCAATGATTGGAATTAAATGACTGAAACCTTTGAGTATTAATAAAAGATAAAATTATTAACAGTTACAAATTTTATTCAAAGATGTCTTATTTTTAATAAAATGTTATACCTTACACTCATTTCATTTTCTGCACAATTAATAAGTGACATAATTTTTAAGGCGTGTACAATAATTACGGGAACTCCTGAATTTGTCAGAGATCACGAAATATTGAAATTTATGAGGATTGGAGTTTATAAAACAAGAACATGTATAATATTTTAATAGGAGATAACCCTATTGCTAGTATTTATCATTTAACACACTTATTGACATATCTTTAGAAGTCGTCTTTTATACCTGGGCATGTTGCAATCAGGATAATTATTTTAATCCTTTGTTTCAATGTTTTTTCGATACATGCTTCTAAAATGAATCGAAGAGTTAAAACATTCCGGTGTAAAATTCTTATATCAACGAATGAATTAATAAAACACCTCTGTAAAGAGAAGTTAATAAAGATTTTTAATCCCATTTCTATTCTCAACTTCTAAATTAAAAATGGTTACGCTTAATGCTTTCTCTGTCTGAGCAAACAACAGGCAATCCCATGCTACCTGTAAAAAAACCGTACAATGAAAGCGAAGTTTACTCCGCGCCAGCTATAGAACGTTGGCAGCTGTCGGCGTTCAGTTGCCTCTGAATTCACTGCAGAAATAAGAATGGTTTCTCCCTTCGCTACCGTCTACATTGCGATTTACCTTGGAAAGATGTCTCCCCACTCTCTCCCTCTCTTTTTATCAGAGCAATGCCCTCCAGTAGAAGAAAAAAATTATTTAAACATTAAATAATATTTTATATTTTTATGATTTAATTATTCCTCGTGATTCAATGTTTATACACATAGAATAAATGATTATTATAAAATTTTGCACGAACATCTTTCCATTTAAGATTCAGGGAAATATTTTCATTTCATTTACTTATCAATAGTTCGGCTTCCTTCTCTGTAATAATGGCTTCCATCGTGGGTTGAGAAAATGCCGGCATTTCAGCAACCTGGAATATTAAGCTTATCATTCAAATAGTGTAAATTACCATTTTCAACTCTTACTAAAATGCTTTACGACTAATCTAAAACCATATTAACTGAAAGGAAACTAAAATAAGTATCAAAACGAAAATAAGTATCAGAATAATATTAATATAAAAAAAAAAAAAACCATGCAGTGGAACTAATACTTTGGATTTATAGACTTTCAGCGCCATCTTTTAGGGGGAAAGTGAACTATTCTCATCATTTCAATACGCTTTCAGAAATCTATTATTAATATTATGCATGCTTTTTTTTTTTCAAATGTTAATGTTATAAAGTATAGCACTAATTAACTGTTATTAAATTATTTTATTTTAAACTTTATTAATCCGACATTTGGCTCAAAATCAGATTTTTTTGCAGCAAATTATACATAAACTAAAAAATATTTCTAGCATCATTGGTGGTTTTGATGTTTATGTTGGCAATAATTGTAAAACTAGAATACTTTTCTCCATTTTGTTAAAGATATTTTAATGATGTCTTTTTTTGTACAGATAGAGAGGAGGATAAATTTATATTGAAATTTTGAAGCGAGAAATGCAAGGCAATAGATATTTATCAGTAATATTAATAGTCCTTAAGCGAGTATTCCTCAAGAGCTTGGTTTACTTGTATGTTGTTGGAAATACTTGTATTATCTGCAAATTTAAATTAAAAATTCTTCCTTCGACCTTTCAACAGTCAGCCGAAGCTTATAGGGACTTCCTTTTCTTATAGTCGGTTGTAAAGGCAAAATAATAAAAAAAAAACTGTCCCCCTTTACCCTCATTCTACCAAAAACCCCAAATAAAAGACACAGTGTTAGAAATTAGCAACATAAACTACGTTTTTTTTATTCAAGAAAAAGTATGCTGTTTTAGTAAAAATTTAAGCGTAAGTACTTGTACCACCAACTTACAAAAGCTGTTGCTGAACTTTCCCCAATTAGCGCAGTCTGACAAATACTTCCTAATTCCTCTTCATTTCTTCTAATTTCCATTCTTTATTTGTCTAATTACCTATGTGAACGAAAAGAGAAAAGTTCGAAGCTGTTAAAAAAAATAATGGAACTACATATGTTCAGTACACTCTCGAGTATCTGGCCTAATGTGATGGAAGGGCAGGCCGGCGTATTTTCTAACATATAATCTTGAATACTAAGCCCTCCATTTATCTCAAGCCGCGGTTTGGTTTGGAGCGCTACGGTCTTACTGTTTTGCTACACGAGGGCTAATAAGACGGGGACTCTACTGCTTACAGCCGATTACGCACGGCTACGAATATCGATGACAACGGCAAGATTCAAACCCGTGAATTCCTGTACCGAAGACAGCGCTCTACCATTTGGCCATTGTTTGGCTGTGAAGCTACAGTCCAGTATCGTTTTTATAGCGATTAACCATCCACTACTGGCAGTAAACGTGAAATTGGTAGTAAATCTGAACCTTCTTTTTGCAGCATAAATTCCAAAGCTTTTTCCTGCAATATCGCCCAATTACAGGTGCACCTTTTCCTCTTAGGTGTTAATGCCACAAAAAAGAGCTTCCTCAACTTCTTTATGCTTAACTTTGAGCATGATTTTATTTATTCTTATTCCACTTTCATCGACTTGGGCAACACACCACTTAGATTTCAATTTCTGTTCGATTTTTTCCAGTCCCCCCCCTCCCCCGCTGACCGTACTTTTGCCATCTCTTAACTCCGAAGCTATATTTTTTGCTGTTACACCTGATTATAGTATTTAATTTATCCTCCACAGTCACTAAAACTATTTTTTCGTTTATCACCCATTTTGAAATCTTCATTCTGATACATTTAAACATTAAATATACCCCAAGAACAATTTACAAATACTGTACGTACTGTGTAGTGATAATCGTGAATAGCGGATACAGTTGAGGTCTGTTACACACTGACGAAACAATGAACAACGATCAGAACGCTGCTCTTTTCCTGTCACAACTTATATTTTACACACGACACGTAGGAGGATCGTAACAGACTCCAGCTTCCAATGCCTTGGTAATGTTGTCAATGCAACTCCTTACCTTCCTCATTTAATTACGACAAAAGAAAATTAGGCTGAATAGTACGGAAGCTGAATAGCCGCAAACCGGATACTCGGGAGAGTATTGTAGTTTTCTAAAGCCAGTTGTACTACAAACTTCAGTTAAAACCTAATTCGACTTTGAAAGGATTAATTTAATCTCAGTTATGAATTAAGCGACCTTGAATAAAAATTGACTATAACAATTAAAAAGAATACTAACAGTAATTTATAACTTTCCTTAGTCTTCTGACTTATGCTTGTCGCAGGACTGAAACGATTGATAATGCTGCTGGAATTAGTAAGCAACGTCCTTTTTTGAGATAGATCGATGCATAAAATACACAGATGTCACGCGTTGTTCGATGTGTGGTAGGTCTGTATAATGTGATCTCTCCAGGATCTCCATAATGCAAGTACTGCAAGTACCAGATCAGACGACTACTATAGATGTGTGATAACAGTTACATAACTTTTGGTCAAGAAGTTGGGTACTAGGATCGCAGTATGCGGGTGAGTATTGGCAGACAGCATATTTCACTTCCCACTCTTGTACATCGGTGGGTAAACATGTTGGATGCACAACAATAAGCGATCCGAACCAACTTCGTAGAAATCTGCGTTGATATTTATACCTACTGGGACAATATCTTGGTGTATTCCCTGTCGAAAAATGCAATCAAGAGTCTCCATTCTTGACTTCTGTAAGTCGCTCTTTTTAGAGCGAGGGCAAGACGGTGAGTCTCATTCCATTGTTTGAGGCACATAAACTCAATTCGCTACAATGCATTAGTTTCTGTGACCATTTCCCCCAATCTGTAACAAAACTTTCTGTTCATCCGTTGCTACATATTAATTTTCGCATATGAGTTTTCGCACACACTCCATGCTACAGCCAGTAGCAGACTGATATGAGTCGGTTTCTTGTGCCCCTTGCTACATGCAATACCTGCATTGGTAGACGCAATTTTAACTCTCATAGCTTTTGAGATAATCACCCATTCACCAAACTTTCTGGACGCACCGTTTATACGCAAAGAAATTTACCCATTTTAACAAAAATTTGCAAATTTTCGCTGGTTCTTCAATGGATGCTACTTTTTTAGTGATATTAATGGCAAAGAAGGATGTCGACTAGCCAGACTTCCTACTCTGACATTATCATGTCGACGTAATTATCTGCTTGAAAGTTTTAAAGATCTCTTGACTAGACCAACATGCTCTTCTGGCCAGTTAGTTCCGATATTTCTCACTAACTTAGAGATAAAATAAATGGTAATTGGGGGGAAGTTATCTAAAAGCATTTCACACCAAGGCCATAACCAGTGCTTGGCAAAGGTGGCATTTGCCCCGGGAGCATCAGTCATAGGGTCACCACACCATGATGGAAGTGGAGTTCCCGAGTAGTAATGCTGGAATCACCCTGTGTCACCAACACTCTTTCATGCCTTCGACAGGACGTTATGATTATTGTCCACATGGATATTAAAAATTGTCAGGATACATTTAAGAAAAAGGGGAATTGTAAACATCAAACGAAAGACCATTTTTTATTAAGTAAAAGGGCACTTTGGGATTATTTATCAGTAAAGTATATATAATTTGTATAAACGGATTATGCCAAATCTCTCTGAAAAATTTAGGGTGCTATGTAAATGTATTCGAAAAAGGACAAGACAGGATGCCGTATATTTTATACCTCTTTTACCTCAAATCACTCTACATTATTAACAACACTATTAAATTAAACGGTTCAGAGCTCTCTCAAATGGTCCCCTTACTCCTCTAAATCCCCGAACTAAACCATCGTGTTAATATATGGGGGAAATCGTTGTACATCTGGGAGGTTTGGGATGATTTATTGAAACACTTTCTATACAGTTGGAAATTCTTCAAGTTATGCGTAACACAGCAAGGGCCGGTGTCACCAAAATCATTTAATGGCTAACCGCGATTAACCCATGGCACAAACCAATGGTGGGAAACAATTCTCCGTTTAAACAGAGATTAATCGCAGTCAGCGTTAAACGAGTTTGGTGAGACCAGCCCTAAAAGCGAAAAAAATAGAGTTAAATTTTAATTTTTGGTGAAAGTCTTTGATGTAATTGTCCCTTTGATTGTCACTAGCAAATGTAAGAACTGTAAAAACAAAAAGGAAGCGTGTATCTTTTTAGAGGACTTTAAAGGCAAGAAAGGCTCCACCAAAAAATTCTAAATTTATTTTTATCCTAATGATGCCATCACTTCTTAAAATAAAAAAAAGTGCGCGTGACAAATCAAGGATTCATTGCATAACAATTGATTAGAAATAACCGTAGATTAAATGCTATGCAATTGAATTCCCTGAGACCTTAACATTGATTTTACAATTGCTTTTAATTTGCTTAAATAAGTAGTTTATTTAGGTAAGATCAGGCCTTAGTTCTATTTTTTTTATGAAAATGGTTTTAATAGAGTGCTTCACACTTTTGTTGATATTAGTTATCTCTAAATTTTGTTGAAAAGTAGAATATACTTGTGCAAGCACTAAACAACTCATTTTTTGACACGCCTCTTGACTTTTTCTCAACGCAGAAGTGAACTGAAAATGGTAGAGAAAAATATGTATTTGGTGGCATTAAAGGTTAAAAAAAGATTAAGTTTGACGTTTAATTCTTTAACGAAAGAATGAGTGAGTGTTTATTAATAGTCTATGGGGTATGAATTTTCTGTTGCAATCACTTATTAGATTGTGGATAGTTAATTCAGAGTCATAGCTACGGGGTCCTCCAACTTCGAAACACGACGTTTTCAATGGTCAAATATAAGACGGACACTTAAGGTAAATAATTCTATTTATAAAGTTCGGGAATTCTTACACTGTTTTACAATTTAACACGGCGAAGTAAATCGAGGGGGGCTTTAACCTTAATAATATCGAATTAATTCAATTGGGTTATAGCGTTCTCACATTTACAAACATGTATGAAAAAAATGGCTTCTGTATTTTCCCTATTTTGAAAGTTACTCGTGCATATGATATGTAATTTATAGTATTTCTTTGCAAATGAAAACTATAAATGCGTTTTTCCCATGTTTTGTTTTTCTTCAAATTCTATGCATTACAAACTCCAAGTCTTATTTTGTATTGAGCATGCAAGCGTTAAATTATGTATACGAATTTTCTGTAATGTATAGAATAAAACTATATGTAATATTTAAAGTTGACTCATTGTTATATACATGTATATATAAACAAGCTGTCGAAATTCATTGTATTTAACTGTGTCAGTGTTTTTTATAAAATATAATTCTAGAGTATATCTAGAAATTCTAGAAATATCTAGAAATTTTTCAAATTAGTTTACGCCGAACGATGGCCTAGTGGTTAAAGCGCTGATCTTCGGTACCGCATTTCTTGGGTTCAAATTCCACTGTGGCATGGATATTCGTAGCCGTTTGGATTCTGCTTTAAGCAGTAGGTCCAGGTATCATTAGCCCTCGTGGTGCAAAAATCTAAACCGTAGCGCTTCAAACCAAACGAGTGTAGTTGAATAATTATATATTAAATTGCTTTGCGTTTACACTTTAGTTCGATTACAAGGTTAAATGTTTGTATTCTATAGATAAGTTTTAATTAATACATTTGCAGTTTGAATTTTTTAAATATAAAAATATAAATGCTTCTAACAAGATTTTTTTAAATTTTATGTGTATTATCAGATTTAAGACGGATTGTTTTATATTTGTGTTAACAAATGTGATGTACATGAGTCTCATTACGTTTTAACCATTTTTAATGACTTTTATAAAGATCTAACACTTAGTTGTTAATGTTTGGATCAATTTTTTTACTAATCAGATGACATTGTGTATGAAGCATCTTATTCATCCTCAAAGAATTTGGTTATAAATAACGAATTCTACATTTAAAGAAAAATCTTCATAAACTTTGATTTTTTATTTGGCGATTTATCATTTTACTTGTCTAATTTCTTCCGAGTTTGTGAAAAAGTAGCTGTAAAAATATTAATTGAATTTCCTTAATAAACTGATTGAATCCATGGTATCGTTATTTTGAAATACATTTTTATTAGTAATGATATTCGCAGGTAGTCACCTACTTACTTACTGTAAGATTTTTAAAACTGATTGACCATTTTTTCATTTCCTTAACAATTGGTCATTATTTTCATACAATTTTCAATGTTTCGAGTTTTTGGAATTTGTTGTCTTTTACTCGTTAGGACAACCCTAAATGTTTAGTGTTAATGTATAAAACATTAACAGTAAACATACCATGTAACGGCTCAAATGACCTATAAGGTTTATGTAAAAAAAATACGTTGGGAAATGAATTAAAAATTCTTATTCTTTGTGTTTCCTATACATAAAAACTGACAATATACAATTTTGATTTGTCTATTTTCTTCCAATTTTCATAGATTTATAATCAGAAAAAATAAAGTCCTGTCATTTGACCGGCTATGGTAGAAACAGGTATGTATTAAGTGTTGGTATGTTTAGTGTTAAGAAATTTGGTTATTTCTCAATTTCATGAACTAAAATTAAAAAAACTAGAATTCTTTTTTTCCTTATTATATAAATCTGGTATGAATTTTCGGTAAGAAAATTTTTTTTTTGTAGAAACCATTTCCTACGATTTAAATGTGTATTGAACTTTTTTTAATCGACTGTATTTTGTTAACAGGTGAATCAATAGTTAAAAATTTCCTATAGTCATAATTGTTATAATTGAGCTACTTTTTATTTCCCTTCCAATTGAACCCAATGGAGATTTATTAGTATATGTGTCTGCTCCAAATGCACATATCTAACTAATCTCTTTTCGGTCGGATCACTCTATATTTCGAAAGGTAAGAAACATTTTAAACCTGATCTTTTCACAAGTCATTTTATAAACTCTTAAGATAGATATACTTTGGAATATCCAAAACTGACTTGTGGAAAAGTTTCTGTATCAAAAAGAAATGTTCTTTAATTTACCTTCTAAAAACTAATTAGAAAATGTCTACGATTAAGGGGATGCTTCCGAATTTTGGTAATTTAAAAATGTTTTTAAACAAAGTATATAATGTCACACTTCTTGTTACTCCCCTCTCCAAGGGCAATAGGTCTCGTAGCAAAATAGTAGTCTGTAGAGCTCCAAACTTTCCTATTGCTTGTTGCTATTTGAAATTTAGTTCCTTATTTTTTCTAATTAGAAGAGTTATGCAGCTAATGACTGAGTCGATTTTGAGCTCTACAGACCAGCGACGGCATTAGAACCTACGAAAGGCCATCATTGAGAGTAAAATAAAGGGTGTGTGCAACTTTTTTTTTTTTTAATTCTTAGATTGATTGAAAACCTAGAATAAAAGGATTGTGTTCGACCTCCGGAACCGTGGTAGATCTGTAGCTAGTATACTGGAGAAAGAACTCTTTAGTAATTTTGAAATAAATTTTCAATTTCTGAGATACGTATTTCATTGCACGTGTATTCTTTCCTGATTTCTGTAATGACGGCCATATTGGATTTTTTCTTGCAAGTGTGGCGAACATTTTATTGTGTATATAGATTGCCCTCTTTAAGTCACAATAAGTATTACAAATATTATTGACAACCGTTAAATTGTTCACCATATTGAGAAGGAGGAAGTGATCCCTCTTTTAGTATGCCCATAGTGTCAGTATTCCAATTATCAATTCAGTTTCAGCGACTTCTAGAAGAGTTGTCTTTAAATGGGAGACGGTATAGATGAAATGTATAGGATCCTCAGAAGAGCCCTTGCAATCATAGTAAGCTAGAATGTAACTAGAAAGCTGAGGCAACTGGGTGCCGAAAGAGCTCACAACCCACCCTCCCTTCTAAGTGGAGGTACTTTTATACATTTCTATGTTATTAATCCCTTTAGCGGCCAGTAAAACCCCGAAACCTATCTAGTTGCATGGCAAACAACAAATACATAGAACGAAACCTATCTAGTTGCATGGCAAACAACAAATACATAGAAAGTTCCCAACCCACCCACCCACCCTTCTAGGTGTAGTTACTTTTATAGATTTTGTATGTGAAGAAGCCCTCTAGCGGCTACCAAAAAAGCGCCATCTAGCGGTGTTACGAAAATCCACTTGGTTGAAGAGTCTTGTAACATGTCCAGATATTAGTGTCAGAAAAGTTCCCAACCCACCCTCCCTTCTGGGTGCACTTTCTTTTATAGTTTTCCTGTGTTGAAAGCCACCTAGCGGCCGAAAACAATTGGATGACAACGCCATCTATCGGTCTTATGCTAAACAATTTGTAGGAATGATTACACTTAGGGCCGGATTCACCAAATTCGGTTAACCACGATTAATCTATGTTTAAACGGAGAATTGCTCCCCACCATTCGTTAATCGTGGTTAGTCGTTAAACGATTATAATGAGACCGGCCTTTAGAGAGTGAGGTAATTAAGCAGTGTGGATTTTTCTCCACTATAGAAGAGCGTACTTTATCAAATAAGACCCTTGAGAGAACTCAATTTCTCAATCTTCCATCGCAGTTCATTTTTATAGTTTTTTCCCCTAGCGGTCGACAGTGAAATTCACTATAGTAATGCGCTCATTGTTACTTTCCCTAGTAGTTAAATTAATAGCGGTGGTAAGTCGGCAAAGGCGCCGATCTCAGAACCGGAGGGTTGCGGTCCCAATGTCCCCCTCAGTTGGGGAACATTCCTTAAGCTGCAGGTGTTTCCGGGGGTTGCTAAATGAGTAACAGCTATCCAGCCTTGTTAGCCATCAAGATATCGGTCTGCAGTGAAAAGAAGAGTGATATATAAAATAGTGGTAGCCAAAAAAAGTATAAAGCTTAATTTGCAGTTTAAAGCCTTTTTTTAACATTATCCTCTACAAAGGTGCAGATTTTGTTGACCGTTTCATTATGGGAGCGGCAACATTATTCCCTATGAGAGGATATCAAAAATACTTGCAAGTCTTCCCCAGGAATCGAACCCGAGCACAATATGCTAACCAATACAGAATAAGGGTGGTTGAAAGTATAAAATAAGTATCCTAGCAAGTGGAACAATCTTGTACTGAATTTTCTGGATCTTTAGAACAGATTTGATTCATACTCTGCTACATTGGGACAACTGTGGGAATTTTCAAATGATATCGTTAATCGATAAATATTAGCTCAAGGGTGATACTTTATTACCGTCGACAGAACGTTTACGTCGACTTCGTCAATTATGAAGTCTGTACTCTATTCTAAAAATAGTCCCGACTCGATCGGTCGAGATGTTTGTAATAAGGCGTATATAAAAACAATCTAATGTTACTGAAGAAATCAGTATTAAAATATCTAATACTTACCTTCGAAATATAGAACAGTTCTGATAGTGATCCAACCGAAAAGAGATTTGTCAGATATGTGCATTAGAAGTAGACACATATACTAATAAATCTCCATTGGGTACAAATGAACGTAAAATGTTTCCAAAAGCATCGAAATAAATCACACAATAGCTCAATTATAGAAGAAAATCTTTTTAGTGATAGTTCGATTAAACACAAAATTCACATACATCTAACACCAAATTTCTAGGGTTATTCCAACGAGTGAAAAAACTAGAAAGTTATTGAAATTTGAATTTTCTATTAAACATTTTAGCCAACACATGTTAACAATATGGAAATTCTAAAAATCATACAATAAGCAAATAGGTCACTATCAACGGATATCATTAGTAGTAAATAAAAATATATTATTTCGAAATAACGATACAATGGGTTCAATTAGTTGATTAAGGAAATTCAATGATCATTAATATTTGTACAGATAAGTTTTTACAAACGTGCAAGAAATGTAGTTAAAGTAAAAAGATTAATTGCCAAACAAAATGTAATGTGTATGAAGAAAATTTTTGAAAATGTGCAATTCGCTATTTATTACCAAATTCTATGAGGATAAATGTGATGCTGAACACTGTCAAGAATTCATCTGTGCCCTTAAACAGCAGATGTCGATTCCATTAGTGAAACATTTATCAAAGCGTTATCAACTTTTCTTGCTAAATTTGTTACATCGTAGTTTTTAAAGTGCACTTATTTTAAAAATCATAAAATCTTCATTTTTGGCTTCAAGCTGAAGAAGTCTAGAGCACTGTTTAAATTCTGAATGGCTACTGTTTTAAAGATTAATGATCATTGAAAAAAATGGCTAAATACGCTACGATTCATATAGATCACGTTTATTAACACAAGTATAAACCAAGCAAGTTTTGAAATTGTTAACAGACACAAAATAAAGTCTATACATGCTTGTTAAAAGCATTTATACCCATATAAATACTTAAAAAATACAAAATAAAAAACCATTATATATTTGTTTACAAAATACAAACGTTAAACCTTGTAATAAAGGTAAAACGTATCGTCGTATAAATACGAAATGCCTATTATGAAACTAGAATCCTTATTTATGCATCGCTGGAGATACTTATAAAAGGTTCCAACACATACAGAACAATTTAAAACTAAATTTTTTTTATGCGAAAAGCGAATTGCAGGAAGAATATACAGTGTTTCCAATCTCTTGAAAAAACATTACGAATATTTCATTTATAGACACTGGTGTAACTGAGTTACGAATTGTTCAGTGAAACTAGCTTGGAAAACAAAAACAATGGACATGCTGTCGAGCATATAATTTCATGCATCCGACCTCGTTCAATTTTAACCCTTAATTTGGCTAAGTCTGGCCGATACACCGGACATGTATATTTATAACTACTATATAACATAATTGTCAGAGTTCGCCACAGCTGACATTATCTCAAAAATGGAAAATGATATATATATTTTTTTCATTTTATAGAGATCCTAGTGTCTATACAGACATGGGAAAATAACAGAAATTAAAAAATATTTCAAAAAACATCTTGTCAAATTAAGGGTTGAGGGGACATACTACTTTTTAAAAAGAATATAAGTTTATTCTAAGTATTACTGTAAACGCTGGAACAGTTTTGTATTTTAGGATCCAATTGAAAGCAGTTCAAGAAAAACTATTGAAACACTTTTTAAAATCTGTAAAACGTTTTTAAAATCTCAGGCATTAATATTTTTGCTCTAAAATCCTCTTTAATATCTATGCAAGATCCATAAGACTGTAAATGAATTTTTAGATATCTCTAGATTTATATCTTTAGATTTATAAAAACAGTGATACAGTGAAATCAAGCATTTTGACAGATTTTTTTTTCCTTATAATCAGGTTATAACAAAATGGAACCACTTTTTATTTATTAACAGTGTTATTCTCTATATTACAAAAAGCTATATACAAAACTTAAAGCTTGAATCTTCAACATAAAAGAAATAGAATAACTTTAGAATTATAAACGCATGAAATTTGGAGGAAAAAAACATGGAAAAAAGCCATTTATAGTGTTCATTAATTGAAAAAAGGCCCCTATAAATAAAATTATATGCATATATATAAAAACATCGAAGATACAAATTTCAAAATTCTCATCCATGTTTACAATATGAGCCAATTTAAACAATTTGATATTTTTAAAGTTAACGTCCTCTTAAATTGACTCAGTCATGCGAAACCGGAGAAAACAGTGTAAGAATTCAAAAACTTTTAAAAAAGAATTAGTGTGTATTTACCTTAGGTGTCCATTTGACAGAAACCTCACTTAGCAAAGTAAAAGAACCCCGTAGCTCTGAATGACACTCGACAAACTAATGAGTGAAGAAAAAAAAATTTCAACAAACTGCGCTACCATTTAATCATTAGATAATAAAACGTCAAATTAAATCTTCTTACAACTGTTGAAATTAATTTAAAACTGTTAATACCATATTTTCTGTACCATTTTCAGTTCATCGCAAGGTTGAGAACAGATTTCAAAAGTTGAGGAGTGTGGCAACAAATTAGTTGTTTTGAACTAGCACACTTGTATTTTCTTCTTTTTACTAAAATTGAGAGATAATCAAAATTAACAAAAGTACAAAGCACTTTATAAAAACCATTTTCCCGTTATAAAAAGTAGAAAAAAGACCAGGTCTTACCTTTATATCTAATCAGAGACTAATTACGTATTTAATTATAGCGAATTAGAGGTTATCTTAGAGGCGGTCTCACCAAAGTCGTTTAAAAGCTAACCGCGATTAACCCATGGCGCCAAACAATGGTGGGACTCAAATCTCCGTTTAAACAGAGATTAATCGTGGTTAGCGTTAAACGACTTTGGTGAGACCAGTCCTAACTCTCTAGTTCAATTGTAAAGCATTTAACCTTTGATTAGCTCTAATCACTAATTAAGCACTAAGGTGGAATTCTTAGATTTAAACTTAAAAAGAAAAAACTTAGAATTTTTCATTAAGTGGACCCTATAAATTTTTCTTTTGTTTCTCAAGTTCAAAGTCCCCTAAAAAGGTTCAAGTTTCCTTTTCGTTTTACAATTCTTAATTTTGGTAAGTTTAATTTATTTCTGACACATATATTGAAACTTTTCTTCAATTTTTCGAACCCCTACGAACTTTGATATATTTAAACCTCCAAGTCTGGGTTACAACCTAGACCTACCCCTTTCTTTTAGCATACCTCTACTATATTCCTCCATGTAAGAAGTTGAAACTTTCTTCGACTTAATTGTTTTTTTAGTAGAACAAAATAGATTTTGAATTTTTTTATGACTTCGATTTTTCGAACTACATCCTACGCTCTTCCTGTCCCCAACTAAACCTTTTCCATCGCTCTTACATTCTAAATTTTGCTAATTTAAATGCACATAAAGTCATAGCCAGTAAAGATTCAATAATGAAAGATTTCTTAGAAAATAAAGTTCATTCGAAGTTTTAGGATTTCAGCTAGAATTAAAGAACACACACACACACACACACACACACACACAAATTTGGTAATTGCATTGAGAAACTTTCTATATTTGTTTGTAACGACAGCTTAATGTGAACGTTCTTCTAGCACTCTGAAACTGATAAAATCACATTTCGTTGGTACAGGAATGCCTAGGGAATATAACCATACTGTTTATTGAGAGAGATACCACAAACAGTTTGAACTACGATGAAATCATCGATGCTAAAGCTAGGAAAATAACGTTATAAGCACCTTTTCTCTTTATGTAATACAAAGGCATAAAGTTGACTAATTATTTATTATTAATTATTATTAATTATTAATTTATTCTATTCTATAGGTTGAGTTCATCCTGAATATAAGCTACAGGTATAGAAGTATATGTATTTTTTCTTGTCTATTTGGTAATACTGGGGTGTAAGTTTTCTACCACGGGTTTCAAAGAAGTTAGTTCTGGCCTTGTTTCACACTACAGACAATTTCGTTTGGAAAGCTGCAAAAGAATTTAAAAATAGTTATAAGTTAATACCTTCCCCATCTTAAAAATCTTATCAAAAGCTCTTGTGTTAAAGACAAAGATAAATGCAAAATTAATACTGGTACAATTCCTTAACAGTACAGGTACAATCCAGATTCTAATCAAGGAGTTGATAATAGTGTAAATAATAGCATCTCCTTTTTCAATCAAAATCTTAATCATATTAACTTTAAGTTTTTAAGCCTTCTCACCTTAAATTTCCTCAGGGGATTTACTTACTTCAGGTAAACACGGGTGTCGCAATCCCGAGGTACCCCATCGATCTTTTATCTCATTTTTTCTACTCTCCCTTCTACTTTATTCTTATCTTTCTCCCATCACTGCAGTTTCCTCTGTAGAGGTGAGGACATCCCTTTAGAAGCTGTTTCCGCTCTGCTGTTTCTTGCTCCTCTTGGTGTCTAAATGTCCACGTGTCTGCCGTGTGTGGTTATCTGTGTCCTCGGAAATGGGGATCCTAGTAATTGAGGGGCTTTCTCGTAGGGGAATCATTTGAATGGCATTTCCATTTACGCGGGGAATCTTCAACACATTGCTTTGGCCTCGGCTTCGAGTAAACGGGGGGTACGTAAGTTCCGGTGCTTATCAATCGGCTGGTGGACTAGACTTCTGCTACGGTTGGTCGTCTGCTACGGTTAAAGCGATCGGTCTGTTGACTGTGAGCGTATAGACTTGGCTTACATTGGTGCAGAATCCTGAATCCCTTTGTTGGGCTCCATGGTAGGTGGTGCGGTCGCGTTCAAATCTCTGATATTTTATTATCATGGATCCTTTAAAAACACATTCCCTCGTCAATGAGTCTTGTACACTTCATGAAACAAGTACTGTTTTTCGTTTTCTTTTAACCAAATTCACTGAAGGAAATTTTCATGATATGTCTCCCTTTTTAATTCATAAAGTCATTTAATCTGATGTAGAAGAAGTTCGAAAGGAAAAAAATTGCAATTTGGGGATCTTTTTGTGTAGGTTACTAATAACATTCAAACCATCAATATCACTAAACTAAAAATCAAAGGCAATAGAACTGTTTCCGTAAGCATTCATAAAATGTTAAATCAATGCCTAGGAGTCATCTCTGAAGCTGACCTACAAAATATGTTTGAATCAGAAATTCTTCAAAATCTGAAATCCCAAACTATCATTACTGTCCGGAGTATAACTATCCGAAGAGACAGTAGAATATAAATCATATTTTCCTGACATTCGAACTACCCAAACTTCCTACTTCCATCAAAGCAGAATTTTTAAATTGCCCTGTAAAACCTTACATTCCTAACCCTTTGCTATGTTTCAAATGTCAAAGATTTGGATTTTCGCAGACGTCCTGTCGTGAGTCTTTGACCTGTGCACGTTGTTTTGACCCTGGTCACAGCAGTGAAAGATGTTCTGCACCAATTAAATACATTAATTTTCAATGTGACCCTCCCTCATACTCACGATCTTGCCTTAACTGGATAATTGAAAAGGAAATCCAAACTCTTAAAATAAAACAGAACATCTTGTACACCGAAGCTCGCAAAATGGTGAAATCACCCCCCCCCCTCCTCAAACCTGGATTCTCTTATTCTGCCGCCACCAAATCTACTAAACCCGTAGCCACCAAAATGACTTACTTGTTAAAGGAATTACACCCCCTTTATTCTCACAATTGCAAAATAAATAAATAAATAAATAAACGCCCTGTTTAGCTAGAAATCTCTGAAACTGTTATGCAGGATACTTTCCGAAAAGAAAAAATGTTAATAAAAAAGACACTGAAAATAGACCTCAAATTCCCGGAGAATCAGCTTTTAAACGGAAACAAATTTGTTTTAAACATAAGAATATATCTCCTCAGCCGTATATCGACGACTGAATCCTAACTCTAAATCCTTCAGACTCGGAAGTTTTGAAAGAGACTATGGATCAACAGCATTATACTCAAACATCGTCTAATACTTCTAATTCCTTTTAGTCATTGCCCTTCTGCTTTCATGGAGTTACCACGGTTTTCTTAACAAAATCGACAATATGCATATGCTTATTCATGATCATAATCCCTCTTGCTTTGCTCTTCAATAAACATTTTTCCATTCTCATAATAACTTTCCCAAAATCCGCAACCACACCATTTTAAGAAAAGATTATGAACTTGGCAATAAAGCCTCTGGTGGTGTTGCACTTATTATATCGAACAGCTTTCTTTTTCAGTTTCTGAATCTTAATTCTAACCTTCAAGCAGTTGCCGCAAGTGTCCGTTTTAAATGTCTCACTACTGTCAGCAGCCTATATTTACTCCCCACCCCAATGAACCAATTAATTTACGTTACCTCAAAAATTTAATAAACCAACTTCTACCTCCGATAATCTTGCTCGGTGACTTTAAAGACCGTAGCCCCCTTTGGGGTAGTCCTGAGGTCAATAATAAGGGTCAAATAATCGAATCACTCGTATACGATCTTTCTTTATGATAACACTTATTTCCACATGCCTACCAAAACTTTCCACTCCATAGAATTTGCAATCTGTTCTCCCTCAATTTATTCTTTATACTCCTTGTTCGTTTCAAGTAATCTTCTCAACAGCGACCACTTTCCGATATTTCTCTCTCAACTCTACTATAATTATCGTGATATTCCTCAACACATTCGGTACATTGAAAGAAGAGATGACTGGTCTTCCTTCTTTTTATTTACAGTTATCTCCTGACATAGTCATCGGCATTATTGATGAAGCTGTCAACAAGGTAACTTCCACTACCATCAAATCGGCGGATGCCAGTATTCCGAAATCTTGATCTTCAAGCAGAAAAAATAAAAAAACGTGGTGGATCTCTGATTGTCTTTATTCCAAAAAACAGCAGTAGAAGGCATGGAGTATCTTCCGCAGATACCCCACTACGGAAAACCTCTTGCCATAAAAGTTAGAAGCCGGTATCAGAGAGAGTCTTGGATGAAATATGTATCGAGTATCACAAACTGTATTTCCAGTAAAGAATTATGGGTAAAAGTTAACATAGCGATGGGCTTTTACCATAACAATTCAATTTCCTGTCTTTCTTTTAACAGAGAGAACATTTCTAGTATTAAATACAATTGGTGAAACCGTTGCTTCTGCCTCAAGTAAACTTTCGTATTCGAAAGATTTCCAGTCATATAAGGAGCTGTCCGAAAGACAAAGCTTAAACTTTAAAACTACGTTAAATCTTCCATACAATAGCCCTTTTACTATTGAAGAACTACTTTTCTGTTTACTCCAGTCTGGAAATACTTCTCCAGGTCCTGATTCCGTATCCTTTGGCATGCTAAAACATCTCTCTCTTCGCTCTCTTACTAACTTTCAGCATATGTATAACCGCATCTGGATGGAAAGCACCTTTCCAATATCCTGGACTCAAGCAATCGTTATTCCCGTTGCTAAACCCGGAGAAGATCCCACTAATCTGTGCAACTACCGCCCCATTCCTCTTAATAGCTGCCTATGCAAACTCCTTGAAAAAATGGTAAATAGACTCCCGGTATTTATCTTAGTGTGAGAGTGCAGCTATGTTTAGGTTTGTGAAACTGATTTGCTCGCTGCACTCACACGTTGTGGGTTGAATGCCCAAGTTTTTTTCGCAACTCCAAGAAGCGTGTGGTGGGGTCAGAGAAAATAAGTGAACTTAAACTTCACCAAGTTTTGGAGAATTGTGATTGGTCTCCAGAAGGCGATTCAGGACCATCCTTGGAGTCCCGGTCCTTCTGGACAGAGCCGGAAAGGGACACATTGTAAAAAGGACAATGGAACGAACAGGATAATGGAATAAGTGTAGGGTTGCCTGAGTCGAAGGAAGGAAGGAAAAGAATGCAGCGTTCTCTTGGACATTGGAAAATTTTTTTGGAGGCGTAGCACGTAGAGTGCTCCTTTTACTTTTTAATAATATATATATATTTTTTGCATATTTTCTTGTCGTTTCTTCTAATTTTGAACATTGTAATATAGAACAGTGGTATTATACTATAATTAAAAGCAATGTAAAGCAACTTTGGGTTATCAATGTCTTTGAAATGACAATGCAATGTACTACACCACAACATTTTGGTGCCGTGACCAGGATGGTAAGTGCAATTGATTCTCATTTGAGTACCAACAGTAAAATAAAATTGTAATTGTAAAAAAGAATATTAATAATTTTTTTAAAAAAATGTCTGGGCTGGTATTAGTATGTTAGCTTTGAATACCGCTGTATTTATTGATCTGTATTTTATTGTTGTGTATTTTAGTGTATTTGTGTATTTGTATTGAAGAAATATTTATTATTGATTTTGAAAATACAGTGGTGTTCAAAAAAGTTTTTAACTTTTGGTGGAATAAGTTAAGTATAGTATAAATTTGAGAAAATAAAATGGCAAAAAACCATAGAGAGAAAGAAGATTCTTTAGCTACTTTTATACCTGAATTTTCAGGTAATAAAGAGGAAAATGTAGAGTTTTTTATAGCAATTGGAGGATATAAGTAATTTAGAGAAATGTTCGGATAATAAAAGCTTTTATTTGCTTAATAGTTTCAGAGATTTAACCAAATTATTAAAAATTAAATTTGGGAAAAAGGATTCTTTTAAAGAAAAGCATGAAGCATTTTCAAAATTAAAGCAGGAAGAGGGACAAACGGTAGAAAATTTTACAAATGAAGTTGAAAAGGTTACAGTTTCTTATATTAATGCTAACAATCCCCAGGATGATGAAATTAAAAACTTAACGGAAAAACTAAAATTAACAAAATTTTTAGAAGGTTTAGATAAAAAATTAAAACTGGATGTAGCGAAAATGGGACCAAAATGTTTTGAACAAGCAAAGATATTTCCTGCTAACATTGAGGCAGCATATAAAGAACAAAATGAAAATGTTAACATCTGACAGAAAGTAGAAAATTTGGAAATAAATCAAAAAATCAAAACACAAGTGCAAAGTAATCTGGAATTGGAGCAACTAAGACAAGAGTTAAAAATATTGAAGGAGGAAAATAAAAATAAAAACAAGTGAAATTGAGTGCCATATTTGCAAAAAAAAACCTAATAACCGAATGCTGGTTCTATTTAACAAATAGTTTTAATAATTCACAAGCAGGTCCTAGTACTAATCAAAATTATGGTAATCGTGAAGGTTCTAAAAATAGCAGAAGCAGAGGCTATTTTAGAAGAAGAGGTGGTAGGAATGCTAATAATAGGAGACAATTTAGATCTTATTATAATAAAAAGAATTTAAACTAAAAAAGGATACTTACATTAAAATCTACAATAATAGAAGTAAGAATGTAAATTGGAAAAATGATAGTTAAATAAAATGTAAGAATCGACAAAAATGCCAAAATAAAAATTGTAGGTTAGCAAGAGACAGTAAAAAGAAATTTGGAAGAATTGAGAAAGAGAAAAATCAAAGAAATGTGAATTTGAATCAAAACCACACTTTACCTAATACTCAAAGTAGACAAACCCAAAATACTGAAATCAAAAGTAGTGTCCTAAATTCTAATAGTAATTCTAAAGTGACAAAAAGAAAACAAAATAGTAAAAAAAATTTTAAAAGATTGTGAAGCAAAGCAAGAGGTAATAAAAGCAATAGTATTATGTAATGAAATAAATAATTGTCATTTGCCAATTATCCAAGTTACTTTTGCTGGAAAGCAAATATAATAGTTTGCTAGACTGTGGTGTAAATTTAAGTCTTATTAAACCAGAAATAATTGAGGAAATTAAGCAATTTACTAAGGTCGAATACCTGTCTAGAAGTGTAAAAATTCTAATGTTGGATAATTCGGAAATTCCATATATGTCAGGAGTTAAATTAAAGTTCAAAATTCAGGGAAAATGGTTCACAAATAATTTTTTTTGTCACGCAGAATACTTGGAAATCTGATTATGGTATTATATTGGGATATGATTATTTCAAACTCAATAATATCATATCAGATACTACAAAAAAAAGCAATTAATTTCTGATAAAACATGTTTGCAATTTAATGAGATTCCACCAAGGGTTAAAAATAATGAACAAGTTGGTGAAAATGATAAAATCCAGGGTAATGAAGCTAGATTAGTAAATAATGTGAAAATAAAGCCTGGAAAGTATGAATTTGTTAAAATAAAACTGGAAAAGGATTGCAAAGAGCAAAATGTGTTATTTAAGCCTAAAAAATTAAAACAGCCAGTTTTGATTTAGGAATCACTTAATTTAATCAATCAAGAAAATTGTTTTTTCACAATTATTGAAAATCAGTCGAATACTTGTGTGCATCTTAGAAAAAACCAAAAATTGGGCACAATTGAAAGTTTTCAAAATTTTGAGCTTGAAGAACCAAAAAAGAATACAATTTGCCAAATTAATAGTTTAACTTTAAAAGAGATAAAAGAGTTAAGGTTAAAAGAGTTACAGGAATCAGATTTTAAATTATCTCATTTAAATGAAAAAGACAAAAATGAAATGTTGCAATTATTGATGTCAAATTTCGAAGTGTTTTCTAAGAGTTATGCAACACTTGGTTCTACTGATAGAGTTATACCTGATTTTCGTTTAATGTATAATTTTCCTCTGGTCACCAAGCCATATGCTATTCATAGAATTGCAAAAAATTTTGCTCGTAAAGAAATTTCTAATTTATTAAATGCTGGAATCATAGAAGAATCAACAAGTAGTTATTCATTTCCTGTAATTTTTGTAAAGAAAAAAAATGTTAGAGGGAGATGACCCTAGTATGCAAAAGTTTAGAATGGTGGTAGATTACAGGTTGTTAAATTCAATAACAAAATATTTTAACATATGCTTACCTAAAATATCTGATATTATTGAGAAGATTGCTGGCAGGAAACTGTATTCAGTATTAGATTTAAAATCTGCTTTTTTTCAAATTAAATTAAAAAAAGAAGATAGAGAAAAACTTGCATTCTGTACCGAATTTGGTAATTTTCAACCTACTCGCTTACCATTCGGAGCAAAAAATAGTGTAAGTTACTTCCATACATTAATATCAAAATGCCTAGATGAATTAAAGGGTCATAACGTGCATTATTTTCTAGATGATATAATTTTGGCTGGAGACAATCTGGAAAAAATGAAGTTTTGGCTTAACAAGGTATTTGCTAGACTTAAAATGTTTAACCTAACTCTCGATCCAGCAAAAGCACAAATAGCAAAAGAGAAAATAAACTATTTAGGATTCACGTTACATCAGAATGGTTTCTCACCCTCTGAGGACAATATAGTTAAAATTAATAAATTTCCAATCCCTAAAAATTTAAAACAAGTCCAAATGTATCTTGGAACTTTAAATTATTTTAGACATCTAATATTTAACATTGCTGAAATAGTATACCCAACAGTAAAATTAACAAATCAAAATTCTCCTTTTGTCTGGTCTCAAGAGTGTCAGGATGCCTTTAATTTAATTCAGGAAAAGTTATTAAACAACCCAACTTTAAAAAATATTGATGAAAAAGGTGAATTTTATCTGGTAACGGATGCATCGAAGATAGCATTGAGCGGAATCCTGATGCAGCTTTATAAGGATAAATTTTATCCAGTTCAATTTTATTCAAAGCAACTTAAACCTTCTGAATCTAAGTATCCCTCTATAAGGCTGGAACTCTTTGCAATTTTTTCTTCTGTTAAACATTTTCGTGAAAATTTGTGTGGTAGAAAATTTATTATTCTAACTGATGCCAAGCCTCTGACATACCACCTAAATCTGAAAAATCAGCCAGAAATTGTAGCCAGATGGTTGTTATATCTCCAGTCTTTTTCATATGAATGTAAACATATACCAGGGTTTTCAAATCCTGCTGATTATATGTCTAGAATGGTAGATGCACAAGATGATGCTGTAAGAAATGTTAATATGATACATGTGTTTAATACTGAGAACAAAATTACACATGAAAGAATATTAGAGGCTCAGGTGAAGGATGAAATGCTTAAAATTAAGAAATGATATTACACATGGCAGTAATGCTAAAAGTCAGGAGTATTTTATTGATTCAAACACAGGATTATTTATGCAAAAAGTTAAAAAAAAGGTCAGGAAAATTTCAGTCACGGACCATAATAAATAAAATTTATATTCCAAATTCATTAATAAAAGAAATTTTAATTCAGGCTCATACTCCTCACTTTGGTTTTCACAAAATGTATCAGAAAGTAGCAAAAAATTATTTTTGGCCTGGTATTTTTGCGGATACAGAAAATTTCTGTTTAAATTGTGCAAAATGCTTAGAAAATAAAGCTAAACGAAATCAAACCAAATATGAATTAATATCAAAAACTGAATTGGCTCCGGGTGAAATGATTGCAATAGTAGTAAAATTACCAACATCTGCAGATAATAAAAATTATATCTTAACTATTTTAGACCATTACTCTGGCTTCCTGGAAGCTATACCTATGCCCAACATAAAATTTTTTTCAATAATAAAAGCTTTAAACCATTACTTCTCTAGGTATGGACTAGCAAAAATTTTAATATCAGATAATGCAATGAACTTTACTCCGGGAGAATTTGAAGATTATTTAAAGCAGTTAAATATTTCTCACAGAAAATCTTCTATATATTAAACCTCAATCAAGTGGGGCTTTAGAACGAATACATAGGCTAATGAAAGAGAGTTTAGCGGCTATATGTAATAAAACTTCTGAGTGGTCGGGTAGATTGTTAATGTTTAAATTAGAATACAACAATTCAACTCATGCTGTTACACAATTTTCCCCTGCTGAATTATTGTTTGGAAGACAGCTAAATCTTCCAGACAAGATTTTTTCCCAACCTGTTAGAGTGCAGGGCTATGAAGAATATTTTAAAAATCTACAGCAACATTTTGTGCAATCTCGTGAATTGGTTAAAAAATTTGAGCAAGAGTACTTTGAGAAACAGTGTAAACAAAGTTAAGGTATAGACTTAGTTTCAAATATCTTAAGCAGCTTTACCAATGCTAGCAGGTACGCTGTGTCAGAATTTCTCGTTAGGCTGGTCCAAATGATTCCTGTGGATATTTGTACTTTGATTAATATTTTTTTCTTCTTAATCTTAAAATAACTTCTGTTACCTTTACATGACAGAAGATATTAATATTACTGTTGCTGTATTTTATTGAAAGTTATTATTGTTTGTTTTGATAAGGTTGAGTTGAATAAAATAATGAAGAGAATTGTATTAAAAGAGTAAAAAGTTAATGCTGGTTAACAAAACAAAAGAAAGATAAAATTGAAATGTGTAAAAAATTTGTAAAAATGTTTATTGTAAATATAAAGTAAGATGGTTAATAATAAGGTAGTTCAATAATCTTAACATAAGTCATTTTAAAAGTGTTGGTACAAAATGTATGAAGTTGTAATGGAGCTCAAATGAGTATCAATTGTAATTGCCATTTAGGTTTGAATTTTGATTTAATATTATGAACTTAATATACTGGATTTTTACCACTGTTTCTATACTTAATTTTTCTCAATGTATCTATACTTAATTTTTGCCACTGTTTCTATACTTAGTTTTTGCCAATGTTTCCATACTTCATTTTTTTTCGCCCTTTTATTCATATGTGTGTCAAAAGGAATTTTTTGCTGTCGATGGGGAGGAGTGTGAGAGTGCAGCTATGTTTAGGTTTGCGAAACTGATTTGCTCGCCGCACTCACACGTTGTGGGTTGAATGCCCAAGTTTTTTTCGCAACTCCAAGAAGCGTGTGGTGTGGTCAGAGAAAATAAGTGAACTTAAACTTCACCAAGTTTTGGAGAATTGTGATTGGTCTCCAGAAGGCGATTCAGGACCATCCTTGGAGTCCCGGTCCTTCTGGGCAGAGCCGGAAAAGGACACATTGTAAAAAAGACAATGGAACGAACAGGATAATGGAATAAGTGTAGGGTTGCCTGAGTCGAAACAAGGAAGGAAAAGAATGCAGCGTTCTCTTGGACATTGGAAAAATTTTTTGGAGGCCTAGCACGTAGAGTGCTCCTTTTACTTTTTAATAATATATATATATATTTTACATATTTTCTTGTCGTTTCTTCTAATTTTGAACATTGTAATATAGAACAGTGGTATTATACTTTAATTAAAAGCAATGTAAAGCGACTTTGGGTTATCAATATTTTCGAAATGACAATGCAATGTACTACACCACAACACTTAGAAAAGGAATATCATATTCATCCAGTTCAGAGTAGTTTTAGGAAACGCAGATCAACTTTGAATAACATCGTATATCTCGAAACTCAAATTTGTAATGCATTTCTGAGACGAAATCATTTAATATCAATTTTTTTTCGACATAGAGAAAGCTTATGATCACATCTGGAGGTATGGAATTCTTCACGAACTTAAGTTTTCGGGGCAACATGCCAAATTTTATTAAGAATTTCCTGTCTTATCGTGAGTTTAAAATCTGCATCAAAGCACTCTATCTAACGGTTTTATTCAGGAAGAGGACGTTTCTCAAGGATCTGTTCTAAGTGTCACCCTTTTCTTTATAAATGTTATTGATATATTAAAACAAATTCCATTAACTGTGAATGGATGTTTATATGTCTATGACCTTCAAATATCCGCACATAGGAAAGACATTCGCTTTACTGAATGGAAATTACAAACCTCAATTAATCGTATTGTTAAGTGGTGCAATATAAACGATTTCAAAATATCTGGGAAAAAGACCACTTTCATTCATTTCTGCCTTAAACGTGTATTCCATCTGGACCCTGAACTCTTTTTAGGTTCTTCTAAAATTAAAGTTCACTATTGTGTAAAATTTTTAGGTGTTTACTTTGACAAAAACTTACGTTTGTAAACCATGTTTCTTATCTTCGTACAAAATGTTAAAAGAGCCCAAATCTTTTAAAAGTACTATCTAATAGTGCATGGGGTGCAGACCGTGGTGCCATGCTTCGAATATATCGTGCTGTTATCTAGTCAAAAATGGATTATGCTTGTTCTGTTTATGGCTCTGCTATTGCATTTTATTTTAAGAAAGCTTGATGCGGTGCACCCTTAGGCTCTTCGTATATGCTCCGGTGCTTTTAGAACTTCACGCATTCAAAGCCTTCATATAACTTGTCACGAACCATCTCTACATCATATACGTCATAAAATATCGGTTGGTCCTTACTTTTTTATCCTCTCCCATCATTAGCACCCATTGAGAAAAATGTTTTTAGATAATCATCTGTATCCCCTTTATTCTAATAGCCTACACTCCGTTCCTTCATTTTGGTTTTAGAATTCGGTGAAGTCTTGAAGATATTCACTTTGCTAGCGTCGATATTTCACCTCCTTTCTTATTTCAAACGACACCCTGGGAGAACCATACTATTTCCTATCTTCAACCCTTTAAGGGCTTTATAAAATAAAATTATATTTACCAACAACTATTCAGTTCCTTTAAGTCTCAATATCTTAACTATGAGGACATCTATACTGACTGCTCAAAATCTCAGGATTATGTTGGTTTTGCATAATGTAGCCACTCTGGAGCTTTCAGGTACAGTCTTCATCCTTTTTGGTCAATATTTACAACGAAGTAATTGCCATATACGAAACTTTAAGGTACATTTCTTCCAGCAATAAAAGATTATTTATAATCTACTCGGACTCAATGAGTGTTTTGGAAAATCTCAAATCTGATTCTAATACTCACAGTTATGTTTCTCTGGCTATCCAGCTGCAACAAAAACTTTCTCGTCGAGGACTTCACATACTTTTTTGTTGGGTTCCTAGTCGCGTTGGTATTTGTGGTAACGAGAAAGTCGACACTTAGCGAGACAGGCAACTACATCTTATATTGGTGCTCTGCCTTACAGCGATATCAAAAAGCGATTTCCTTTATCACAAATGACCGTTGGAATGCCGAATGGAACTTGGAAACTCGAAATAAGCTTCACTTTCTTAGACCGTCTATCTCTTTTTGGCCATGCTTCTCAAATCTCAAATTGGATGTCATCGTAACACTTCTTCGCATCGGTCATACTTGACTCACCCATAAACATTTACTATTGGCTGAGCCTACTCCACAATGTTCTTTCTGTCATACCCATCTCAACGTTCATCATATTTTAACTTCATATACGGCTTTTACACATTTTTACAATATATATTTTAAAACTTTTCATCCCAGTTTGAGTAAACTTTAGGACGAATCCTCCCTCCCAAAACTGTTTGAATTTCACATTCGCATAGACGTTTTTAACCTTGTTTGATTAAAAAGTGTTTTAATGTGAATATTAACTTCGTTTTTCACTTGTATTTTTCTTTTAAATATTTGACTGTTAGTTTCTTTTACTTTTAAATTATATAGTTTTTGTTTTAAAATTTCGCTCTTTTGTTTGACACAACATATCCTAGTTTGGATCATGTACTAATAAACCTCAACCAACGAACCAACCAACCAACTTTCACCTTAAATATAAGAAAACTGCCCTAAAAGCAATATCATGAAAGTGATTAAACTACAAATATTATTACGTAACTCTAAGTAATATATACAAAACTTACCATCATTTCGGATATCCTCGAACAAATTATTTCCATGTGAAATAAAACAATTCAAGTTAATCCCATTTCCAGGACAAGAAGAGGTCAAATTGACCAGAATAATTAGATAAGCATACGTTGCACTATTATTAAAATAGCCGAAAAAACATTTCTCCTCAAGATGCATTCAAACTACAAAATATCTTCAAAATGTCTAGAAAAACCATGTGCAAAGACTCAAAATGTTGAATTTATTTATTATCTAAAGAAATGTAATTATTCTTCTGCAAATCCCACAAAATTAAAAACTGACTGAACTCGTTGTGACCTAAATTCTGCTTCCATAAAGTGAATTTCTCTAAGAAGGCAGAAATAACAGATTTTTGTTGCTGTTGTTTCAAACTCCACATGATCTACGGTAAATCTGGATCAAGTCTAAAAGCCTAAAGTGTTTTCAAACAAGGAATAATGATACCAGCAAAGGAACACAGCTGGATCTTTTAACAACAAATGCATGTTAAGGTATGAGTAGGAATGGCTGGGTGATATTGCAATTTGGGTAAAGAAGATAAATTTAAGTACCGATATATGCCGTTAGAGCTCAAGAAAACTTCTACTGAGCCTAGCAAAATCCGTGTGATCAGGTCTACTGCTTACTCGAAACAAAGGTAGCTCCAGAATGGTACAATCATAACACTCATTTACGGAGAGTCCTATTCCTAAGAGAAGTTCATTTCTAGTTTGACCCAAGAGGTAGTTATCGAGGAAGAAACAAAGTCCATATAAAACTCTAGGGGCTACCCCCTTGGCTAGTCAATCTACATTCTCCTTAACGTGTGATGAAACACATTAAAATTGGTCACTAAAGCTACCCAAATGCTGGACAGTTGTTCTGTAAGTATATTTATACCATTCATCCAGGAGCTGGGTAGAACTACGGCTTTTGCTTACAATCCAGATGTCTGTATTGACATCCTCATTGACAAAATAATTCAAAGTACTTTAATAGTTATTAGTTCCGTCCAAAAAACTAAGCAGTAGTTACGATTTCTCCTACTAAATTTAATATTTCTCCCCTGCCTGTTGTTTACACCGCCTCCCGAGATAGAGCCATTACCTCTTCTGCCATCAGTATAAATCTATAACTCATCATATTATTAATAGTTTCTAAAGCGAGAAGTCAAGAATAATCCGGGTAATACGTGCCTTTAATAGTGCCATAATTCAGTCCTAAAGAAGTTCCGATCATAAAACGATCCAACATAGCAGGTCAGAGTGAGATGTGCCACTTCATATAGCACTAAACCTTCACTTTCAGCACGCCTAAGAGGACTATCTCTTTTTAAAGTGACGATTGTTGTTCTTATTATGCCTACAACTAGAGGTTCTGTGCTGATCACTGTAACTGATGATGACTAGAAGACACCTATTCCGGAGACTAAGCCGAAGTTCGAGATCAGTCTAATACAGAACGACATCCGTCGAACAGATATTGTGAAGACCAGTAATGATTCTGCTAATAGAAAGCTGTACTCTCTTTCTAGTTTATCTAGAGATTTAGTTGAGATCAAATCGATTTTGTCTCTTTAAACCTGCAAATAAATTGCATTGAAATTTGCAAATAAATCACTCATGTAATCAACATCAATCTTAAATTCTAGTTATCTTTCTTTTAGAACCACACCTATCTCTGAAAACTCAAATTCGAAAATATTTGAGAACCTATTAAGATATGCTCCTTTGGAGAGGAAGTAAACCGTGGTGTGTTCAAGGAATTAATTGAATTTTTTCTCGTTTCTCCTTGCATAGTTACCCAAATAATAGATCATTGAGAGCATTAGTTGGAATTTTGTTTGCAGCAGAGATGACATATGCAAATGATTGGTGCAAACGTGAGATTTTTTTACAATTAAATTATGTCTGAATAACACAGGGAACAGCTAAAACACTTAGTATTTCCCTATTCAAACGAGTGATGGACTTACAATGATAACTCATGGTTGTAGGAGGTTCATTAGTGGTAACATAAATAACGTTAAGAAGAGGAATAGTTTTAACTCTAAAATAATCTTTGACAGTATTACAAATAGATTCACCCTTAGTATCTGCATCCATTTAAAGAGAAAATTCAGTGTGTATAGAAAGTTTGCGTAATGAGGACACTTCATTGTCTTCAGCCGTTTAATCAATTCGTCGTTTTACTGTAATGGGACAGCTTTCATTACATAAACGTCGGTTGAATGGTGTAAAATAATTTATAAAACATTACTTCACAGTCATCATCATCAACTCTTTGCCGATGGTATCAGTTTTCTCCGATTCAGCATTTACTTTTGGTGGTATATTGTAAGGAGATATCAATCCGTGTCATTTTGGTGATGAGTTTATAATACCTTCAGAAACTTATCCTTGATGTTCGTTAAAAACAAATTTTTATTTATTTATTAGGAAAAACATTTTTGATGCATCTGCAAACAATACGATTTCGCTGCCTCAAATGATAGCACATTTTTATAAAATAATCACATAAATAGCTGCGAATTCGATAGCGATTGAACAATTCCGAACGCCAATAAAATTCACTGTATTGATGGGCAATTCTTTCCGTTAATCAGAAGCGTTGCTGTAGAAAAATATACAGCTAGAAAAATAACTATTTATCAAAATTTATTGTTAACGATAAAATATCAACATTAACACGTAGTTAGACAATTGCCCAAGTAAGCAATGAAAGTAAAACGAAATTAATGGAAAAACCAGAAAAGAAGAGTATGAAAACCAACACAAAATAAATACAGTTGAAATGAAACGTTCACCCTGAAAGGTGCTCAATTTATAGATAGCAATAAATAGCAGTAAAGGGAATTTTCATGTAATGGTAACGACTACTTAAAAAATGAAAAATAAAATTCCTAAATTTTGAATTTCGAAATTTTGTCGCTGATACATCCTCAAACGACGAGCTAACTACTTTCAAGGGAATGCTGTTGAGAAAACTCATGCTTCTGAGTGTCGGAAAGCCAACTTAACAAGTGTTGAAACTAAGGGGATGTAATTTACTATTTCTGGTCCAGTCACGTAAGTTAGTTTTATTACTGGTACAAATGGTGCAAACTGTATAATCCTTTTAATAAATTTATTTGAGAGTTTTAAAGTTAATATTAAATGCTTTAACATACTCATGTCGTTCTATTACAGTGGAAAATATTGTCACCGCCACCCTGCCACCCAAAATAAGCTTACCACCTCTCAGCATCATCCCTCCGCCTTCCCATTGAGGGCCACTGCTTTAGTTAAAACCTCTCTAAATAGCACCAGACTAACAATGATTAAAAAATATTATCACGTAGGGCCTTAATGGGCAACACAACACACATAGAAAGTAAAGTTATCCAACTTTATTAACTTAACTCAAACAGCGAAGTACAACTGAAAGCTCTGCACAGCTCTGAACTCAGAACTCTCTGTGACTGAGCTTTCACAGTACCAGGAAAAGTTCCAGAAATCTGTGTGGGAAGGCGATGAAAGTTTTACTGCGCAACGCAGAGAAATGGCGAATATTCCAGAATACTTTTCTGAGAAATTAAAGAAATCTCCAGAATTTCCTGGAACACGAAATAAAGAAGAACATAAACAAAAAAAATTTAAAAAACATTTACACGAATTTTAAATCCTACTGCCGCAACCGGGTTTCGAACTCATAACCTCTTGATTATGAGACTAGTGTAACGACCATTCGGCTATGGAGACTTTTCAAAGTGTGCTTCTTTTCAATGCGGCATTGCTCCCTCCTTACAAGAAAAGTGTCTTGATGTTGCAACATTTAATTTCGCTGCTTTAGTTCTTGATCGAGTCACAGGGCCAGTGTAAGTCGTCGAGTCTTCACAGGGAACAATCTCTTCAGAATTGGCTCTTTCCTGAACCTCCATACTCTCTTCCAAATGCTGGTCGCCTTGTTCTTCTGGGTCATGGTATGGCTACATGCAAAGGACGTGGACAACAACCTTCGGTTTCCGCCTTCTTGAACTAAGGTCAAAATCAACTACTTCGTAAGTGACGTTGGACAACCGTCTCAAAACTTGATAAGGGCCGATGTACCTCTTGAGCCCTCTAAAGCCCTATTTTAGGGACTGGAGTAAAAATCCACACCAAATTCCCTGGTTTGTATGTGACCATCCGATGTTTGGAGTCATAACGCTGATGATCTTTTTGTTGAGCCTCGAGAGTTCGTATACGAGCTAATTGCCTCGATTCTTTTGCCTTATTGATCAGATGACTAACGTAATCGTCTTCTTAGAAGAACTTGTTGGGACAGAGGGGAAACATCGTGTCCAAGAGTTTCGGCTTCTCGTCCATGTAGCAGATAGAAGTGCTTAAAACCTGTCGTGTCCTGATTGGCAGAATTGTGGGCAAACGTGAAGAACGGTAATATCTGGTCCCAGTTCCTCTGTTCGACATCCACATACATCGAAAACATATCTGCTAGGATTTGGTGAATCTCTCTGTAAGGCCATTTGTTTGTGGATGATAGGCTGTTGTCATCAGAGGAGAGAAGTTGTGCAGTCGACTAATATGGGACACCAGCTTGGACTGGAAAACCAGTCCACGGTCTGTAATGAAAACTCGTGGAGTTCTATGCTTCAGGATTATGTGCTCTGTTAGGAATTTGGCAATTTGTATTGCTTCTGCCATCAGCATATCTCTGGTGACTGCGTATCGTGTCAAATAATCGGTATATACTACAATCCATTTGTTGCTGTATTTTGGTCAGATTTTGGAAAGCGTCCTATCAGGTCAATTCCGATGCGATGAAAAAGAGTGGCAGCTGGTGGAATAGGCACGAGATGACCTGGTGGCTTCTGCGGAATAGAACTTCTCCTTTGAAATTCTCGGCAGTGCATCACATATTTTCAGACATTTCTGTACAAGCCTGGCCAGTAAAATCGCTTTTTTATTCTATCATACGTCTTGGTGAATCCTAGATGTCCGGCGGTAGGGTCGTCATGGAGAGATTGTTAAATACTGAGTCGTAAATGCTTCGGAATCACTGGTAGAAATTTCATTTCGGGCAGATCAAAATTCTTCTTATACAGATCTCCTTCGACTAGTTCAAAATTTCCCCTCCTACATTCTTTGTTACTTTGTTGCTCTCTTATTATTTTTGCCAATTCTGGATCTTTCACCTGTTTTTTTGAGAGATTAGTGAATAATGTGGCACTTATGGAGTCCCCAGATCACGAAGCATCCTCTTTTAATGGGTTTCTGCACAGAATGTCAGCGTCTTTGTGTTTTCTTCCTCTTTCGTACACCACCGATGAGTCGTATTCTTGGAGTTGCAGCGTCCATCTAGCGAGTCTTCCCGAGGTATCCTTCAGTCCTGCGAGCCAACACAGGGAATGATGGACAGTGACGATCTTGAAAGCCTTTTCAAAGATATGGACGAACCTTAGTTACGGCCCAAATAGTCGCAAGACATTTTCTTTCCGTAGTGGAATAGTTCCTTTCAGCTTTCGTGAGAGTACGTGAGGCATAAGCTTTTACTTTTTCTTTCCCATCTTGGACTTGGACTAACACTGCGCCGATTCTGTAGCCAATCGAGTAGGTAGGAAGTTCCGTTGGTGTATTTTCGTCGTAAAGCCCTAAGACAGGATCGGAGGTAAGATCTTTCTTTAAATTATTAAATACTTCTACTTGATCAGGTCCCCAACCGAATTTTGTGTCATCTTTCAGTAGTGACCGTAGCGGCTCGGCTCTTTGACAAAAGTCCTTTATAAATCGGCGATAGTAAGAGCAAAGCCCAAGAAAGCTTCTTATGTCATGGATATTCCTAGGCACATGAAAGTTACTCACAGCCTTGATTTTTTTCTAGGTTCAGCCATACGTCCCATCACCGGAGACTAGTTGTCCCAAAATCTTGATCTCTTGTGCTCCAAAGCGACACATTTAGGATTAAGGACAAAACCTGAGTCCCGTATACACTGAAGGATGGTATTCAACTTTTGAAGATGTTCATCGAATGTTTCTGAGAACACCACAATGTCATCTAAATAGCAAAGACACATTGTCCATTTTAAATGCCACAAAAGATTATCCATCATCCTCTCAAAGGTTGCAGGAGCATTGCATAAGCCGAATGGCATCACCTTAACTCGTACAATCCCTCATGTGTTACAAAGGCTGTTTTCTGACTATTGGCCATATTTATATGTAAGTAACCGGCTTGGAGATCCATAGAAGAAAAATATTTTGCCCTTTTTAGGCAGTCCAGTGTGTCGTCAATACGCGGTAGTGGATACGTGGTTACGTCTTTCTTGGTAATTTTGTTAAGTCGGTGATAATCTACACAAAAACGCCAGTTTTAATCTTTTTGCCTCACCAAGAGTACTGGAGATGACCATGGACTTTCTGGGGGTTTAATGATGACTCTTCTTGACATTTTGGTTACTTCCTCACTGATGATACGGCGTGCACATAGGGACACTCTATAAGCTCTCTGACTGATAGGTAAGTGGTCGCCTGTGTTTATTCGGTGTTTAATGTTGAGATGACTTCCTTTCTTGATCGAAAATTTCTGTAAACTTTTGGAGTATACACAAATTCTCTCTTTTTGGTCGATTCCCAAATCTGAAACTGTTATTGTGGTATAGTTCATGACACCTAACTTTGCATTTGGTATGGTTGTAGAATAAGGCAAACCTTCGGCTATGATGTTTACGCAGTCTTTGCGTAAGGGTTCGGCATACCCGATGCACATGCCTTTAGGAATAATTTGAGGCTCCCCTTTACGTTGGCAAGTCATAATTCAGCTTTACCATTAAGAAGTGCAAGTATAGTTGATTGAACGGCAACTTCCTTGTTCAAGAAGAGCATCTTATTTCCCTCCTTTATTAAGTCGCTTGCTCGAAAGTTATCCCGGCCTTAGGCGGTGATCTTCCTGATAGAACGAGCAAGCACTATACACTCTTCGAACGTTAATAATCGGCTGGAGTCTGAAGTTTGAGATTCTTGAACAACGCCTTGAAACAAGAGCTCCGAACGACACAACTTAGAACAGCTTGAGAAGCGCCCAAAAAATTCCAACCAAGGATAACATCGTGACTTCATTGCGGCAAAACAATAAATTCAAAAGTTTGAGGTCAACCATTGATTTCGAGACGAAGACTTAATTTTACCATTGGTCTTACGTAATTTCCATTGGCGACTTTTAATAGGACATTGCTAGTTGTTGGAAACATAACTTTCTTTTATAGGCGACGATACTTTTCCGAGATAGCAAAGAATGAGGCTCCCGAATCCACTACGGCAGGTACTGGGTCATTGTAGATGATTACTTCAATGCTGTTTCTTGACATCCTTGCGGCTGTCGGAGGATTTTTGTAACTAGTGGCCTCACCTCCAAGGAAGTTCACACCACCTAGTTTTCCTCATTTCTCTGGCTATGAGATTGACTTGATCTCCTATATGCTGACGGAGACATATAGGGTGTGTCGGCGATCGTCCTCGTGATAAGTTGGGCAACGAACTGTTGTGAAACAGTATTCTTCGGCATAGAGTCCCTCGTTCGACGGCGGTCGGCAAAATCCATCCTGTTAGCTCGATAGGCGTAAAAAATAGATTTACACTCACGGAAGTACCGAACGACATGGCCAGGGTGGCCACAATGGAAGCAGATAGGCCTTCTATCAGCGGTGCTCCAGACGTCTGTCTTTCTACAAGGTTAATGCTCTACGGGCCTAGGTCGTCTGGCAATGGTGGTATAGGTTGATTGGCGTTTTGGTTTAGTCTTTGTCCACTCTGATGTTTTCTGTGACAATGGAGACAAAGCACTTTCCCCTTCCTCTCAAAAGATGGTTTCAATGCATTTGTCTTGTGATTCGGAATCGACTACCGGAGACTTAAGCCTCTGAACCTCTTCCCGCACTATTTGACGTACCAGTGATATCAGGTCCTGCTGCTGGTTAGTTGCTGCCATTGGTAAGTCATTTGAGAGCCTTTCAAATTTCCTACCTCGTATCCTTTTTTGCTGCATCTTTTCAATTTACTGCAACACCCAATAAAGTCCTCTGTCATGGCTATTTCTTTCGTCAGTAGCGCCTGGTGGATCTTCATCGACTCCTTTCATCAGGTGAGATACTTTCTTTTCCTCTAACACATCTACTGTGTCTTTATCGCACAATCCCAACACTCTTTGGATGTACTACAGCCGGTTTTCACCAGATTTTTGAGCTCTATACTTTAGCTCACCTTCTGCTTCCTTTGCGTAGTGCTTTGTTTCCCCAAATGCTTCTTTTAACTTTGACTTGAAAACATCCTAGGAAGTCAATTTGTCTTCATTATTTTTGAACCATTGTTTTGCTGTGCCGTCCAGGAAGGAGAACACATTTGCGAGACCCACAATGTCATTCCATCTGTTGCATTCGATACCCTGTCATATTCCTTCAGCCATTTGTTTGAGTCTTGTTCCATGTCTCGTTTAAATACAAAAGAATTCCTGTATTGTGGTTGTGCTGGTGTCAGGATTACAGGTTTAGATTCCTGTTCCATAGACATTTTCTTTGACTTTCTAGGTGGATTATAAAATCTGAATTCAAGATCAAGGCCTTTAAGATGATCGTTTCTTTTTAAATTCGCTTATACGCTGACTGGAATCTTACCCGGCGTTTTCACCAAAAATGCACCTAGGGACTTAATGTACAACACAATAACATACACAGAAAGTAGAGTTAACCTACTTTATTAACTTAACTCAAACCGTGAAGTACAACTGCAAGCTCTGCACAACACTGAACTCAGAACTATCTGTGACTGAGCTTTTATAGCACCAGGGAAAGTTCCCAAAATCTGTCTGGGAAGGCGATGAAATTTTTACTACGCAACGTAGAGAAATGGTGAATATTCCAGAATACTTCTCTGGCAAACTGAAGAAAGTTCCAGAAACTCCTGAAACACGAAATAAAATAGAACATAAATAAATAAATATTTACAAGGATTTTAAACTCTATCGCCGTTACCAAGGTTAGAACTCATGACCTTTTGATTACAAGACTAGTGTGATGGTTATTTGGCTATGGAAACTTTGAAGCTTCGTTTCAATACGGTAATATTATGGAATGCATTGGCATTGGCATCTGAGTTTTTCGGGCTTCGATGGGCCGAAAGCCCTATATGACCCAATTTGAACATCAGAGGTAGTGTATATTACGTTTACTATTGTGAATTGAGTGATTTAAACATAAAAACAACTTAATAAGAGTTCAGAATAATAAAAACTGAGGTTATTACTAATTAAAATTTAAGGACAGATAGTTTATACTTAAGAGCAATTAAAAATAAATTAAATTACCAGTACTTAACATAAAAAGAAGAAAAAGTTAATTTAAAATTACCTAGGAACCCAGTCGAATACCCAGGTGATTAACAGTAGTTGCCCGCGGGCACTTACGGTATTCACCCGGATCGTAGTTCACAATATTAGAAATTTCTTCGTTAATAATACGAGTATATGTTGGTAAAGAATTTGATTACATTGTAAATAATCTCCTTCCAAATCGGGTTGATGTTGAAGTCTTTGTGAATTGTTTCATTAGAGATATACCTGTGTGTTTTTCGAATAGACCTTAAAGATTTCTTTTATATTGTTTGCAGTCTCTGGATCTGAGTGTTAGCCGCAGACCACCAAATTGGGGATGCATAGCGTAGAATGGGTCGCTTATACAAGAGCAGCTTGTTTCCCAATCTCAATTGAATCTGATACAGGAGGTGAGGAATGTCCTTCCTAGCTTCAAAAAATTAATTAGACAAAGTCAATATTTTTCTCCAAGTTGAACGACTGTTTTAATAAACACCAAGGTATTTAACGTCACGCTCAAAGTAAACAAGTTGATCACAGACCATGACAGGTGGTGGTAGGATCCTATTGTAACTATACAAAATCGCTTTTGTTTTATTAGAGGGATTAATTTTAATACGCCATCTCTCGAACCATCGTTTGAGGTCTTTGTAAATATTTATGCTTCTACTTTACATTGGGATTTTTGGCTAGAATCACCATGTCGTCCGCAAACATTGATAGTGTTGTGGTATATCATTAATATAGATGTTGAATAATATGGGGCAAGCTTAGAACGTCGGGAAACCCCAGCATTAATTGTGCGGTTTCTGGATAATATATATGTGTGGCGGACTCTGAAGGATATATTGAGAAGGTAGGAGTGTACGCGATGTATTATGACAGCAGGATAATTGTATTTAATAAGCCTGTATATGAGAAAGCTGTGCCATACTTTGTCGAATGCCCTCTCATTATCAAAGAAAATGGCCAGGTGGCATTCGGTTTTCGAATCCATCATGGATGATTTCAAAAACCCTTAGCAACTGGTGCGTAGTTGAATGTTGAGCTCGTAAGACAATGTTGTTGATGTTGTGCGTATTGATCCTCTGACACAGAATGTGTTCAACAAGTTTACTTAAAGAAGAGAGCAAGGCAATGGGTCAATAACTTTTAGCAATAGTAGGGTCCTGGCTTTTTAATGGGGATTACTATGGCGGTTTTCAATGAGATAGGAAAATATTTAAGTTAAAAAATTTTGTTAATTAAATTAACTAGGATAACAGCATAATTTTGAGGAAGGTTCTTGATTGCATTATTAGGGGTATGATCGAAACCGGAAGACTTTCTATTAGGCGTATGGCATTGTCACCAGATTCCGGTTAATCCAACTAACATCCCTAAGACTGCTATTACCACTCCATTTGGTCTTTTTGAACATATATTCATGTTATTTGGTTTGCGTAACGCCAGCCATACGGATACATTAAACAAATTTTCTGGACTGGATTTCTTACTTCCTTTTATAGATATAGTTGAGTACTTCATCAACCCTTTTCATGTTTTTTGGAAGCTTGAAAATACAATAATAATTTTGTAGTAGTTTATAGTTGCATTTTATTATTTTTGAATGTATATACAGTCAACTTTATGCCATTCTCAAACATTGTGACAAAGGCTTTTGTGGATATAAGTAGTTTATTTTTGCAGTAGTTTATAATTGTAGTTTATTTTTTCAAATGTATATACAGTCAAATAAATGACATCCTCAAAGGTTGTGACAAACACTTATGGATAATTTATACTTATATCGTCAAGTATCATAAAGTAAACAATTTATTTTCTATCTCACATTGATTTCTGTAATGTTTGGCAATACAATTCGTATTTGTGATAAGAATTGATTACTTTTTTAAAAAATATCTTGTAGGAATTCCTTATCATAGTTATTAAAATTCATGGGTGTTTGATATTTTAAACTTTTATCAAGAAAAAATTAATTTTTCAATTATCCCCTTGTCTGTGACGCCCGAACTCAGTTCGGGCAACAGAAATGAGCCAATTTTGGAATGCCCGAGAGAAAGAAAACTATATTTCAATTCTGTGAAGCCCAAAATCGGTTCGTCCAATGAATAATATTTAATTTGCCATTTTCCCAATAAAGATACTTTCCTTCAAAAAGTTCGGCAGTTTCGCGCCATTTGTCTCTATTTCTCGGATACAAATTGTCGTGTAGTCCTCAATTATATTTGAGTATCAACCTGTGATCAAATGTATAGTGGGATGTATTTTAATTGCGTTGTGTTAAGTATTTTTGTTCTAAATTTAACCACAGGTTCTGAGAAACTACAGACATAAATATGAAGAAAAAACTAACAGCTAAAATGATAGCAACCGAGACTAGCTTAATATAAAAAAAAGTAAATTTATTATAATATTTATACATCTATTTACAAAAACAAACTGATGCTAATTTTCATAAGTAAGCTTTGTCAATATCATCAAAAATTAGTTCTGACAATTTTTTATACACTTAGGTAAATTTTGTAAGTAGAGAGAGGACCTAATCTCGATTTTAAAATGTATGCAAAATGGGTACCTTTGTGGGTCTAAAATGTTGGACCCGGAACACTTCTGGTTGAAGGGTATCAATGGCTGATCAGGAGAGGGAATCTAAACATCATCCGTTGATCTGTTACAGACATAGTCAGGGGCTTCCTCCTGAGTCTTTGGGGTGCGGCCGTACTATTTGGTGCAGGAACACTTCCTGTCGGACTTGGCCGGACTCTCCCAGTCTGGACTATCGAGCACCTTCTCCTCTGGACTTACGAACAAACTTCCGTCGGACCCGACTGGACTCCCGACTTTCGAACACCTTCTTTTGGGACCTCCGAATCTCTTCTCTGGGACCTCCGAACCAATCTACTCTAGGACCTCCTAATCAATCTCTTCATTTTTTAGATTTTTCATATTTTATTATCTCAACCTTGTCCCCTCCTCCTTCTTGTTTTCCAATCGGGATAGTTGCCAGAATTTCATTGGTCTGACCAAACCCCGCCCTGAGACCACCAACGTGAACAACCTTATCCCTTCTAATTGGTCACTGTCCCTTAGGGACTCATAAATACTCCACAAAGGTACATTCTTATTTAATGTCAAGTACGGAGACGGGATTCTAATCTGGGACTGGAATCAGAACCCCGCCCGAGACAACCGTACAAGACTACAATATCCGTTTTATCGAAATTTATGGTCCTCTATCTACAACGATGTGATGAGGTCAGATTTAGATTCCGAACGTTTTACTTCCTTTATGAATGAATCAATTATAAAACATATCTAAATCGCCTCATCACACAAATATATTCCACAGGCAAATGGTTACAGCCCACTGTTGTGTATAGGCAACAAACCATTTTTTAAACCATAAACTATACTTAAAACAAAATAACATTTTTTAAAATATTTTTCCCATTATATAAGAAAGTAAAACCAAAAAATGTTTTAAATTAGTTTTAAAAAAGTCGGGCATTTTAGAGTTAAAAAGCCTTAAAAAAATGACAAAAGAGAAATCTCGTGGACAGAAGCAGCCACGGCTGCATTCTAGAAGTTTAAACTAGATTTAACAAACGCTGCCACCTTGCCCTACCATACGCCTAACACGCATTTACAGCTTCGAACACAGGACCGAAACTAGGTTCTTTGGCGCCCATACCACCAAGTATAGTAAAATAATATGAGTTTTATTTCTTTAGCATATATTCAGAGTAATCTCTCAACTCACAAAATAAAAATGAATAACTTTATGTATTAAAGAGATAAGGCATTAATTTTACTTTATAAGATCTAGAATTCACAAATAAATTAATGATTTCATCGTAGTTCAAGCTATTTTTGATTTGTTTTTCAATGTGCAGTATGGACATATTCCCTTTCCTGTCGCAATAAGGAGCGTAGATAGGATTTTACCACTTTCGGCTTGCTAAAAGAATGTTCACACTAAACTGTCGTTGTAGGTAGGCATAGAAAGTTTCTCAAAGCAGTTTTAAATTTACACCACACACCCATGTATATATATATATATATATATATATATATATATATATATATATGTATATATATATATATATTGAATATATTGAAATTTTCCAATTCTGATATAACATCATGTGAATTAAAAATAGTACAGTATTGTAGTGCCAGATCTGCAACCATTTTGGTTCACGCAGATACATTTGTATGTAGGAGATCATAGCTTATTAAAAAAAATTGAAAGTCAACAACAACTAAGTTTAGTGTCTCTCGGAAGATCGGTCAGAAATGATGTTAGAAGTCTGACTGATGTCAAGTGAACCAATTGTCATGTAGTGCTCCAACGATATTTTATTTTATAATAGTTTGCAGATATCGTAAGTGGTTAAATATTTATTTAGTACATCGGATATTTCGATACGTTGTGTTTATTATTTAAAATTAATATCAATCTCTTAACCCATGGTTCTGAGCGGCTATAGACAATTTTAGGGATGATTAATTCAATTTTTTAATATTATTCATCAGAATACGGAAACATAAAACAGCGAAACAATATTAATTTTAAAAAAGTAAAATTTTGTTTACACTAATACTAATGTATACATTTATTATTCATTCGAGATTTAGATAAATATACTTCCATTAGTACTTAACAGTTGCTCTTCAGTTACCAACCAAATTATTTATGTGTGTTAGTTTGAGAGCCTAATCAGTTTTGCACTAAATATATTGTATAGATTTAAAATCAAAATTCTCCATTAAAAAAAGAGGATCTGAATCATGCAATTATTATGAATAAGATCTTTCGTACCTTTTGTTTGAAGTAAGACGGGTGGAGTCTTCATGGTGGCAGAGTTGTATCAGGTGGAACTGATCATAGTATCACTTCTGGTCGAGGTCTCTCGAATCCTAGGACACTATTTCAATGGTTCGGTTTGATTTGTAAAGCTACGGTCTCCTTTTTTGCAAGACCAGGAATAATGAGACTGGGAACTACTGCTTAAAGCCAATTCGAAACTGCTACGAGCATCCATGCCACATAGGGATTAGAACCCACGAACTACGGTACCGAGGTCCAGCCCCCTAACCATTCTGCCATCGTTCGGACTTTGACAGCTATTGACTACTACTGCCAGCTGATTCCTCCGACTGGCCTTTCTATTGTCATTTCTTGCAGGCAATGGTACCACTTCTAGGCACAACTGCAACTGTCTTCAATAACGGCCTAGCACAACTCTGCTGAAAACAACTGATCGAACGTTTTAAATAATTTTAATGTTTTTTTAAAGTCCAATTATATGTTAAGGACAAACAAGTCTAATTTATGCTAACAATTATGCGAAAAGCCACATTTTACGAGATATTTCAATACAACGTATACTGCATAGAAATGAAAGTTCTTGAACAGGGGAAACTATACTTTTAACACGTTGACTGATACGTGCGTCTATACCCGGCAAAACGAAGTTCACTATGTGGCACGACGGCAATAGCCATCCAAACCGAAACGGTTGGTTTTAAACACTACGGCTATAGCGGCATAAATGTGCATTTATCGACGTACAAGTAAAAGCCTAGTGTCATGTTTTGGAAACAATTTTTTAGGTGGAATTTCGTTTTCCACTTGTGACACGATTTGTAACTTCAATATGAAAGTGGTTGAGAAGGTAATAGTACGATCGTGTTTTCTCTTGAATTTATAGTTATCACTTTCGTGTGAAACTCCCAAAAATACTTTGTTGCACACAAAAATTTCCTTATTTGAGTCATTAAATCTCTCATTTACGTTCTTAAAGTTTTGCTGTTATAGCCGTCATCGTCCCATTACTCAGTGTCTAGAGTCCGCTGGCGCCATGACGGTTATAGCCGAAACTTAATTAAAGGTGCTGAATTAAGTTTACTTAAGCAGAAAGAGTAAAACTATACATATAATATTCTAAAAATTACAAAAACAGTGTTAATTTTGGAACTTTACTTGCTCCTACTGTCCGTCAATGCGTTAATATGGGAGTTCCTCTCGTAGAGAGAATAGGAGAATATAGGGAGGAGTTCGAGTGATAAGAAGTGCGAAAGCAATGTGTTAGGCAAGACATGGATATAGAAATTATTTTTTGTATAATTCTACCATATATTTTGAATTACATATTTTTTGGTTTGATTATAATATCATTTCATAAACTTTCAAATTTTACAAATTCGAAAATTTAATTTGATGCATTGAAATAATTAGATGTGGTAATGTATCTTCCGCAAATATTTTTTTCTTTGCTTACCCACCTAATTTTTAGTTTTTCTGTATAATGCTAATACAAAATTTCTTTGTACATTTAGTACAAAGAAACCTTCAAGAGTACCTTTGCATTTTCAGCACAAAAACATATTTAGTATAAAGCGAATGTTAAAATTTCTCGCAACATTATAAGTTTAACCTTGTACAATCAAGTAAAAAGAAAATAAGATTTACTTTGCAAAGTGATAACTAGTTTTTCCTTTTTAATCATTCCTTCTCGACTATTTTGTATTATTTCTCACAAGATTGTACGTCACTTTGTTAAAATAAGCTTTCCAAAATACTTCGTCAGTATTATTTTAATGTGTCTGAACTCCAGTTTTCAAAATTCCCATCCTCATTTTACTCTCTTCAAATATATTAAGAGACAGTGTTTCAAGATTTAAAGTTTATTTTCAGGTGTACAGTTCTCAGCAATTGAGATAGTATCATTCCCTATTATTGTAAATATGCAGTAATGAATTGTGAGAAAGGCCTATTTCACGTGGTGATAACAATTCAAATTTTTCCAAACCACCTCTGAAGGGAACCAATTTTCAAACACATATTGAAAAAAAAAGTGTGTAGGAGAAATTTTGTTAAATTCTCTTCAACCAATATTAACATATTCAAAACTATCACAGTATTAATAATCGATAATGCACACACCAACCAAACACTCAACTATTGCATGGCTATCAAATTAATCTTTGCTACAACCTCTTACACTAACCAGAGAGTAATTACTAAAATAAAATTTTAGATTATCGTGGACATCTTTAAAAATTGCTATTCTCATTATAATGTGATATACTTCGCAGGAAACAATGGCATGTTTTCGTTTCCAATATGACGAAACATTGGAGAATAATATTACAATTTTCTTGTGACTTTTATCCTTTAGATTTGTCTTACCTGCTTCCCTTAGATCTGCTGTTAATGAATTCAAATTAGACATCAAAGAACTGTGCTAGTACATAGACCTATCAATGATTTTTTTAAAACCAGTGTTACCAGCGTGATTTGAATAATCAACATAGACCTTCTAGGAACAGTGCTTTATTTTTTAAGCCCGCTCTTTGTTTTAAACGCATACACACACCAAACACGTTACCTTTTCATAATGTGCTACATCATAATTACGTTTACTAACATAATTTCAAACCCCATGCTTCGGATTCTATGACACATTAGAGATTGGGCGCTTGTCTACAGTTTTATTTCCAGTGACCATTTTAGCACAGGTCTCAGTGTATGTGCGTGTTGGGTAATTTATCTTTTATTATAACAGTTATTCCTCGGTGCCAATATTATAGAAAACTCTTTGTTTGATGCGAATTGTGTTCAATATCTATGCAAAAGGAGGACGAAGCAGACCAGGAAGAGTAAAATCGACTATAAGACCCCATTCATATTAAACTGATGTTCTTACACAAATAATGTACTAACATTAGAGTTGTTATTTGCTAAATATTAAACTTTAAAATTATTTTTTTTGTCTCTATAAACGCATAAAATTGTATACATATGCAAATATAATACACAAAAGTAGTTTTAAGAATATTTTCATAAAGGGATTTTGTATTGAATAAGACAGTTGTGAACGGTAGGCAGTCAATAAAATTTCAATTTATAGCTACTTTTTTAATAATTTTCTGTATACCGAAAGTATTTAGTATAATTGGAGATAATTTTTATATTAATATATATATATTTGTTTACTAAAATATTAAATTCTTGATTTAATTCTTGAGTGACATAATCTCAGTTTGTGTTTAAGATAACTGCTATAGACATAGATATATATGATACCATCTATAAAATAGTGTATACACCATCTTGAGCCGTATTCCAAAACATTTTGTTTTCTTTGGTTCCAAGTATTCACCAAGATAAATACCCTTAACGTATTCAAACTGAAGTGTACCATATTCTGTAATCTTGCAAAGTGTGACTTGCTAATGAGACCGGGACCTTCCGAAGGCCAGCACCCTAATCATTCGATCATCGTTCGGCCGGAGTAGAGGGAAAAAGCAGTGAATAATTTTACAATTATGTCAGTTCCGGGTCATTTGAATCATAATAAAAAAAAAAATCCAAACTTCGGATAGACTTCGGTACGTATGTCGTCGTTGATCAATCACAAAGAAAATGTAGAATGTTCATCTAATTTTAAAGTGTAGTTCCATATGAAATATGCAGCAGGTAGGGAAGACTCCCATAGTTTAAATTCCAGTTTAGATGAAACTCATACCATAGCATCCGTAGAAACTGTAGCATTCTACCACCTTCCAAATGGATTGCAAAGTTCCCATCAAAAGTTAAGGGACTACAGTACCAGCATGTAGGTCCTATTTCAAACATCTGCCCCTATAAATAAAAGAATAAATAAAATATTAAGTTACTTTTACATAAACGGCTAAAAAAAAAATCTGAAGTTGCATTTGAGAGTTAAGTTTTCCATTATTTTAATATCTCAGAAATAGTTAAAAATCTCAGAAATTAATATGTCAGAGATAGAATTATATATTATTAATATTGAGCTTTTAACCTTGCATCTTGCAACTTTACACCATTAAAATTCCAGAAAATAAAGTTTGATGTTATAAAAATACTCCTGGCAATAAGTGAAATTTATCTTTTGCAGTAATTACTAAAAACAAACATGTACATGTTGAAAACTCAATGATTTCATTCAAAATTCCTTTAAGTTACTATTGTCATAAAATATTTTGAAATCTGAGATTATTGAAAAAAAGGTAATTTTTCAAGTGTCTACAGTGTTTGTAAAGATTTTCAATGCTAGAGTTAACTACCAGTCTTTTAACCCACGTTCCATTTCAAATTTATATCACAGGAAACTAAGTCATTATTTACATTCCTGTTTAAATCTTTACGATTTCAGGAGCAAATCAGTACAGTACGAAAATTAAGGACTTGATAAGAATGATTATTTTGCTAAAAAATTAGTAAAATGACTTACTTTTAAAGAGATCCGGGATGTACTGCTAAGAACTTTAAAGTCTACTTTAACATAGACTGCCTGTTGTAACTATTGTCAAAAGTGATGGTGTCCATGTGCTGTACAAATAGATGTCTTGGCTGATATCCGTGCATATTAGTCCTGGGAATTCAAAACTTGTTTTGATAGTGTTCTCATGAAGACTCAAAAATGGCTGAAGAAAGACTTTCCTTTAAACATTTTCTTTAAACATAGCTATGTAGTTTCCAAAAAAATCCATGTTCTCATAGACGGGGACACAACATTGCCAAAGAAAATTTAAATATTCATGGCTGGAAATCCCATGGTAGGCCAAAGCCTACGTCAGTAGATGCCAGGCACCTCTACTGGCAGCCTTCTCGATTTCTTGGTTTTCGGACAAGACAGTCCTCGACTGCGTTCACCCATCGAAGCTTGGCTCTTCCTTCCTGGATTATTTGGTCTACCCAAAGTATTTATCTAGGTGTTTTAAAATGGCAGTTCTCTTTAAAGTCTTGAGGGAAAGTTTTCGGCTTACAATTGTCTGTATACATTTCATACAGTAGAACAGAAAGAATAGATTTGTAATTGCATGAATGTAGTCTCGCATTAGATTTGTTACTCATTAATGTAGTCTTATGTTTTAGATTTAATACGGGATATTTAATTCTGTTCGGTGAGGAATATTTCAGGAATTTTTGATAAGATTTTTCAAAGACCTATATCCTACAAATTTACTTTGATACTTCAATAATATCTTTTAGTATTGCTGTGTGGTATGAGATACAAGTAACTTCATTTTATTGATACAAGAGTCTTCTATAACATTAAATTTTTACGGCTGATGAGTTTTTTTTTTATTTGCAAATTTTATACCTAGAACATTTTTGACCTCTTAAAAGAGTACAAATTGAAGTTTATGCTGTACATATAATTTTATTTTCACTCCGGAACGAGGATATCGAAATAAAACAGATAGAGGTTTAAGCAACTTACATTTCTAACATTTAGATATCACCACTAAAAAAGATCCACTGTTCTATGTTTCCATTTTGAAAGCTTTCCATTTTGAAAAGCTAGGTACTATATTTCTAGATGAAGAATTAATATGTCAGGTTTGACAGAAGTTTAAAATATATATAATTATTTACCTTAATCTATGAATTTTGATTCTCGTTTTCGGCTGCATAGAAAGAAAATTAGAGAAAAAAGCAGGACAGAGGGAAAAATAAATTTACTGTTAACCCCAAACTAAAACAGGTAAGTTCTCCAGCTGAAATCGAGAATTTATATCCTAAATTTAAAAATTTGGAATATAATTTAGAAAGAAGTCGCACTTTTACTCGTAGACTGTGCCAAAGAGAATAAGACATAATTACTAGCTGATCTAATTTATTTTTAACCTGTCAAGTCTGGCATACATGCTCACTAAACTCGGTGCTAGATTTCAACATTTTTAATACATTATAACGAGTATTTTGAACGAGTTTTGGCCGGATTTAATAACGGTATTAACATTCCTAATGATTATCACTTATAATTTCTGGCCATAAATGATGTTCAACAGCAAGGAAAGCATTTAAAGCTATCATATTTTGAAAACAATATGAACCAAATGAAACCGACGCAAAAGAACCAGTTATCCGAGAGATCTGAAAGCTAAATTATGAAAATAAGAGACAAAATTCATTTATAAAAGAGAACTGAAATATTGGTAAGTCAACTTCTGTTGGAGTGGTTCCAACAATGTTGCATGCAACTTCAGCTCACTGCAAAGTATATCCTGGAAATAGGGAAACTAGCCAAAGGAAACCAGACTGCATTTCTCAAGGTTGCTTACTCCATCATTTGTGAAAAAACTATCTTAAACACCTTTGATGAATGATTAACGTAGTAAATAAAAGAAATTAATATGCATTAATTTCAGTAGAGAAGGAAAAACTCCTAAAAATCGCAGAAATAGTTATAAGTGAGCTTACTCTTTTATAATCATGATTATACTTGGCCAAATGAAGCTAATTGAAATTTTAGATGCTCTAGAATACTAATTTTGATATTAACGGAAAGCCGCTCAATAAAAAATCATCTTTCAAATGCTAGTATTGATATAACAAAGGGAGTGAAGACTGCCTTTCCTCGTTAAGACGAGTAATACGAGGTCTTTTATACATGTATTCAACATAGAACTAATTTTCAATCTAAACAAACTATATAAACTGTTTAATCCATTAATACCAGAGTCATTTCTGTGAAATACACGCATGAATATTTCAAATACAACTTAAAATGAAATGCAGATTAAAATATGAAGTTTAAACAAGTTGCATAGTATAGTCTTTTTTCATTAGTGATAACAAGTTTTAAACATTATATGATGACATTTATAAAAACCTTCATCGAAAGAGACATTTGGTATAACACGTACACATAGTATTGTGAACTGAAGCTTTGTGGTAGACAAAACTAATTGTCATGATATTAGTCGATGTACCTGCCGGAAAAGTATAAATAGCAGATATCTGAAAATATAGCAGATTGCTTATAGGATTGACACTTAGCTAGAAGAGGAACAAATTTTCTCGCACAAATTATCAAAAGGAAAGACTTAAGATGAATGTTTCAATAATCGATGTTAACTGGAACTGTGTTAGGAATAAGAACCGTGCATTCGTTCTAATCTATATCCTTTTTATCTGTAAAGGATATTTAGTTCTGAAAAACTAATGTGCCGATGGCAGTAATAACAGCGGTTTTGATGCTTTATCAAGGAGCAATTGCTTAGCAAGTGTTACAGAATTCAAGTAGTATAAAATACTGGATTCGAAAACTGGATAGATAAGTTGGTTTAATGATTAAATGTACGGTTCTACTAGATCCATCACTAAATAAATTGCCTAAATTAAAACAGTCTACCGCAAGAAATAATGTAATATTAATTCCAAAACTCTAAAAAACTAAGTGATGAGTCCAATACTTTAGTATGCAATAAATGGGTAAATTGGAAGGAATGGAACACATAAAAATGGAGGAATTTATGCATAGTAATACATAAAATGTTTGAATTTGAATGGTATGTTCGACTGTTTTGCTTAACGCTGACTCACAAGAAATGACCTGCGGCTCGAACACATCAATAGCTTCAATTAAAATACTAATCATGTACAGTCATTAAATTTAATTATGCTACAAGCAATAAATTCACAATTAGTGAATTTATTGATATTTAAAGATTTTGGAAGATTTTAAATTGCTTCGAGTTGCAGTTCAATATCATTTAATTATATAATTTGTTTATTAAATTACACTTACAGTTCTGTAATTCTACGAAGTCCAGTATATCTAAACAGATTTATTTCGTATTTGGATGTATATAATTCTTAAAATTTACATCTCCAGTTTAACGCTATTAACTTCATCAGCCACTTTAGCAAATCTAATCTTAATGACAAGTTCTTTTTCACGAGTTCTCGAGCCACATAGTTTCTAATAAGTTTGAAGACACATTCTTCGTAGAAACAAGTGATTTTAGTAATGTTAATGAAGTGACTAATTAATGGATGTTATGATATGAAAGTAATGTTAATGAATAATTTAAAATTGTAGAATATAAAATTTTAGAATTCAATCGTAGTCATTTAGTCCACTTCTAGGAAATAGAAGTCCGATAAGAACTTTGATTTACTTCAAATAATTCTGCCAAATTTAAAGTGAACACAAGTCAGCCGTATCAGATTTCCAAAAGTTTTAATGTTTCATTTCTTGTGCAAAAATTCGATTATTTTTTTAGCTTAGACTTCAAAGTACACGATTTCTAGCAGATATATCTAGAACAGAGGAGCACTGGCCTACTTCTTGAAAACTTAAAATCAAATAGAGACTTGTTAGTGTTTAACCCGTTGCACTCGAGTGGTGACTTGCTCACCACTTCGTTTGGTGCGGAAATTCGATGCGCTGTGTAAACTATTTGGTGACTGATACCTTGTTTATGTTTCTGATATAGTTCTTATCATCTTATCGTTCTTTTGTCCTAACTGCATATATGGTCTTCCAAAGACGACGTAATGTCCCTTTCAAACTAAGTAAGATTTTCTTATCTCAGGTAAGTGCGGAACCATGAAGTATAAGTGATGCATAAGTGTAAGTGCGGTACCATTTTCGGCATCAATTCGAACTTGACAGACTTGGCCGAAGGAACAGAAAAATCTAAATTTCTTATCCCTATTACCATGGAACTTAGTAATGAAATAAACTCGAGCTTCGACATAAACCTCTGAATTCGAAAACATCCGCCTAAATGAAAAGCTGCATAACGTTCTAACAGGAGTTGGAAAGGATTGTAAAGTCTGCTCTCAAAGAAATAAGCCATGTAAAAGACATCAAATGACATACTATTGTGAAACTTGTCTGGACAAGCCGGGCATGCATTTCGGCAGCTGTTACATCAAATATACAAAGCAAAATTACAAAGACTAATGGTTAAGAAATTATTTTTGTAAAGATGTAAAGATAAATTAAATATTAAAATATAAAAGTTTTATGTGTTACTTTATATGTGAAATCATTTTAAGTTAGAGGCAAGAAGTTCACCAACTGCTCTCTCCGAAACGCTTCGATTTGCTGGTAAGTACGCTCGGAAACGGTCTCGAGTGCAAAGGGCCAAGCCAACACCTCCTAGAGAGAAGGCCTGAGCACAGTTTACCAGAAAATGTGATGACGTAGTGGCATAAGGCTGACAACATTCTGTAACTCTGACCAGAAACTTCCAAGTTATCACTTTTTCAATTATTTCCGTCGCCAAATGCAAAATCAACATATATGTATGGAATGTGCGTAGTGGCAACGTTGGCGGAAATCGTTTCCTGAGCGGGGGATATGAGAATTCATTTGTGCTTTCTCTGAGTATGCGAATTCAATTCCTGTCTATTTCGATTAATTTTTTTTTGTAATAATGTCGTATAAATGTATTGTTCTTATTTGTAAAAGTAATTATGACTCCGAAGGTAACAAAAAATCAGTTTTCTCGTTTCGGAGAAAAGAAATTTGTGGATTATTTCGATTCCTAGAAAAGCCTGACTGTGAACAAGAATTGTCATGTAAGTAAACTCTATTGTTATTTACAATTTTTAAGCATAAGATATAAGATTAAACTCCTACTTAAAAAGTAGATTTTTTTTTTTACAGTTTACTCTAGATTATAGACAGTACTTTTGTTTTGACTAACGTATATGAGGAAATTTGATGAATAAATAAGAATATTCGTCTTTTAAACGTATATATTAAAAATTATTCAACTATTAAAATGTAGTTTGTCATAAATAAATAATACTAGCAAATTTTACAATGCAATACTACAATTTCTTTAGAATTAACTACTTAATTAAAATTATGCTAAAAAACATGTTAAATATTGTATTTTTTTCTAAATTGAGTTAAAAGAAACAGTTCAAAATATAATGTAGTATTAACTTTTATATCATTAAAACGTCATTTAGAATTAGATATTTTGATAATAAATTGATTAATGTTTGATATTTGAAAAATATTCCTATCTGTATAGACGGTTGAAATTTTTGTATTTTCATTTGTAAAGCAACTAAAAGAATAAAGTAATTATATATTATATATCATTGAAGTTGACATTTGGATATAACCCTTTTAATACTTTAATAAGTATAGTGAATTTCTGTTTAGATAATTATTTTATAACATAAAAAACTGTTTTATTTGTAACATACTAAAATACTGTACCATCTCTTGTTAGGAAAGAGGAAAAAGTATTATCAAAAGCCATTGAAGAGAGCTTAGAATTTGTGGAAAAATCCAAATATATTTTCAATTCTGTGGCAGAACTTTCAATTTGTGTATCCCAAAACGAACTGTATAATTGTTGGATATTTTTGGATATGAAGATTAATATATTCTTTGCGCATATAGTTACCAAATCCATAAATAACTTCTTCCGTTTGTATTGATAAAAATTTATCTGTATCAGTGTTTTTTAACAATACAAAGTTCAACAAAAGAGGTCAGTATAACTTTCCCTGTGTTTTTACTGACTTAAAATATATATTTCATGTATTAATTACTTAGGTTAATACTCATAGGTTGTATATTGTAAATGATTTTAATATATCTTGAACAAATTTTCTTAAGTATGTTATATGCATTTTCATTGTGTATGTATCAAGTTATCAAGTGTAAAGAAATAAAGTTAAAGTCTAATTTTCTCTTAATAGAATTATTACTCTGTTAATCAATAATGAAATTTTCATTCTCGTGTTTAATTTTAACATCAAATGTAAAAACAAAATTCTGATTTTGTTTTGTTTTCGAGAAATAAAATTTCATATAAATGTATTTTTTTTTTTTTTTACCTTATTTAGTACAGTGTTTACTTGGGGTTTTGCTCTTCAAAACTTGGGGGAAATTTTTCTACTTGAAGTTAGATGAATTAGTTTTAAATATATTTCCTGGTTTAAATGTAGAAATTTCTTAAAATTTTATGAATGTATTTCTAAGTAGTAGAAGAAGCATAAATAATAAAATTCTAGGATGTTTTATTTTTCTTTTAAAACTATAAACATATTTAAGTAAGTGTTGTTTTTTTTTTTAAATAATTTATAACTCTCCATTTGACATTTAATTATTTAATTAACATATTATAGATAAAATATCTTAATATCTTGATTATGGGGATGATATGTTATTGTGAGTGAAAATCTGGAAGGATTATAATTTGTGCTTGAGTTAATTCTTTTTTATTAGAGAATTCAAATTTTAGAGTGTATATGTTTTACAAATGTGTGTTATTTTAGGCGTAATTGATAGAATAAACAAAAAGCAATACATTCTGTGTCAGAGAACGGTTAATGTTAATCAAAAAAACTGAAATTTGCTATAAATAATCGCCAGTAAATAATAAATCAAATTTTTTTGTTGCCGTTAAAACTACAGCTTCAACTGAATGGCTTTGATACTCAGCCTAATCTCGTGACGTCACAGTGAGTGTGCTCAGGCCTTCTCTCTTTAGGAGGTGTTGGCCAAGCTTTGTATTGAACTTAGTAACACAAGCTTTGACGTAAAGGCTAAAATTCGTTCATCTATGGGATGAGTACTTTAATATTAACACCCGAGATGAGACCCAGTAATGACATTCTCTGTAGAACATATTCGGTATATCTACAGGTAATTTTCCAATACTTTACGTCCTCCGGACCACCTATAAAATAGGAATAAAATTTTAAAATGTTACCAGTAGCTAAATACTAGTATTCATCAAAATACATTGATAGTTTACAAAATTACATTTAAAAAATTCTATCAATACATAATGTTTTATTCAAGATTTCATGACAAATGTTTCAAAAAATTTTTTCAATATTACATTTTTATAGTTATGGGATAAACTAAACATAGGGAGTTGAATTTGGAATATATTTGCTAAAGTATATAGTCATCAGATACGGAAAAAATGCAAGTATATACAATATGTGAAAAAGTTCTTGTTTATGGAAATCAGTAGGCATGTAGGAGAATTGACTACTTAGTTTAGAGGTTTTAATGTATCACTAGAATTTAACCCGTTGTGCTCTAAATTAGATTTTATCACTCCCAATAGTCTAGTTTAAATGTTAGTGTGTCAATTTAATGACATTCCGAGTTATATAAGAGGAAGAAATTTAGAGTTAAACAGATTGAAACCATAATATGAATACAATGTAGATTCAAACTCGACGTTGTATTCGTTCAAAAATTGAGGGCAAATTGTTAAACATAATTAACAACGATTACAACATTTAGGTTCGATAAGAAAACGAGTATAATTGTTTTCTTATAGAACCTAAATGTTGTAATCGTTGTAAAATATAAGAGAACAATCTTAAATTATAAGAAAACAATTATACTCTCTCCAATTATATATTTCAGTGCTGTAGAAATTAATATATATTTCAGTGCTGTAGAAATTAATATATAATTGAAGTAATTTTAACTATGGAAATGGTAGTCTTAAATAACAGTTTTCAGGCAATATTTCGAAATAAGTGATTATTGAAAAAAGTAATTTTTTAAGTGTCTACGGTGTTTCTAAAGGTTTTCAATACTAGAGTTAATTACCAGCTTCCCCCCACTTACATTTAAAATTTATATCTATCGCAGGAAACTTTGACTTCAAAGTACACGATGTCTAGCAGATATACCCAGAACAGAGGAATACTGGCACTCACATTGAAAACTTAAAATCAAATAGACTTGTTAGTGTTTAAACTTTGTAAGGCATTTAGAACAACAAGCTATCATGCAAGTAGTAATGCTTTATACAAACTCGATGTAAAGACAAAAATCCGCATATAGAACTGGAGTTGGAAACACCCGAGATAAGACACATAGATTAGCACTCTATGATGAGACTGCACAATGTGAAAGTTATCTTGGGTATGTGCGAACGTCGAAAATTTGAATTCGTGCAGTTGCCATCGTGAAACTGGGAGATGGGTAAATCGAATGCACAGCACATTAACTATGAAAGTTAAAATTTCTCAATTTGTATTGGCATGTACCTGTCCATTTTTAGCTCTTCACAATTTTTTATTCTTTTAATAAGTCAAAAAATAATTATAATATTTAAAACAACTTTAAACAACAAGATATTGTCAAGGTAATTGACATTGGCTTTTAATTCTTGGTGTACAACCTTATAAAGGAAGAAAAATATCATTTAAGAGGTGCTTTCGGCAAAAATTTTGATTGCAGATGCCAAAGGTGAATCTATTTTTAATACTGTCAAAGATTATTTTAGAAATAAAACTATTCCTCTTGTTAATTTATGTTACCACTGATGGACCTCCTTCATTGATGTGTTATCATCGTAAGTTAATCGTCCGTTTGAAGAGAAAACTGCCAGGTGTTTTAGCTGCTTCCTGCGCGATTCAGATATAATTTAACTGTAAAAAATCTCAGCAATCGCTTGCACCAATCCTACCTGCATATGTCATATCTGCTTCAAGCAAAATTCGAAATAATGCTCTCAACGATTGATTATTTGGCCAACTACGTACGGAGAAATAAGAAAAAATTTTATTGCTTTCTTAAACACAGTGTGGATCACTTGCTCTCGGAAAGTTTCTTAATAGGTTTTCAAATCTTTTTGAATTTGAGTTTTTGAAAGAGACAGATGTAGCTCTAAAAAAAAGGTAACTAGAATTTAAGGTTGATGTGGATTACATGACCGATTTATTTGCAGATTTCAATGAAATTTATTTGCAGGTTTAAGGCGACAAAATAGATTTGACCACAGAGAATACAGGTTTCTGTTAGAAGAACCATTACTGATCTTCACAATATCTGTTCGACGGTCGTCGTTCTGTATTTGGCTGACCTCGAACTTCAGCTTAGGCTCCGGAATAGATTTCTTCCGGCCATCATCATTTAAAGTGATCAGCACAGAATCTCTAGTTGTAGGCATAATTGAAAAACCAATCGTAGCTTTAAAAAAGGACGCCCGCGTAATCGTGCTGAACGTGAGGGTTTAGTGCAAGATGAAGTGATACATTTTACTCTGGCTTGCTGTGTTGGAGCTGCAGCATCGTTTTACGACCGGAACTTCTTTAAGACTGAATTATGACACTATTAAAGGTACGCATTACCCGGATTATCTTCGACTGCTAGCTTTAGAAACTATTAATAATATTTCCGGTGGTTAGTTATAGATTTACATTGAAGGCAGAAGTTGTGATGGCTCTATTATACATCAGGCAGGGGAGAAGTATTAACTTTAGTAGGAGAAATCTTAACTACTGCTTAATTTTTCGGACGAAACTAATAACTATTAAAATATTGAATTATTTTGTCAATGAGGATGTCAATACTGACATCTGGATTATAAGCAAAAGAGCAGCAGTTCTATTCAGATCCTGAATGAATGGTGGAAATATGGTTACAGAACAACTGTGCAGCATTTGAATTGCTTTAGTGACCAATTTTAATGTGTTCTGTCTCACGTTAAGGAGAATGTAGATGGACTAGCCAAGGAGGGCAGTCCCTAGTTTTACTGATTTTATGTGGACATTGTTTCTTCTTCTAAACTTGCGTCTTGGGACAAATTAGAAAACAGCTCCTCTTGATGAAAGGACCCCGTACATGAGTGTTATGATTATAGTATCCTTGTGCTACTTTTGTTTGGAGTAAGCAGTAGGCCTGATCACACGGCTTTTGATAGGCTCAGTAGTAGTTATTTTCGAACTCTAACGGCATATTTCGCGCCTTAAGTTATTCCCCTTCACCTAAATTGCAATTTTACTCCAGTCCTGTTCATATCTTAACCCTTTCGTGGACCTTGGGAAGATTACTTCCCATTTACATGAAAAAAATGCACCTGTGGGAAGAGGAAAATCCATTATAATATATTGGCTTTGTTATTATAACGATGGGAAGACTAATTCCGGCTTCAATTTTGTTGCTGCCGTCTATTGTTTGATCGATTAAATAGAATTTGCACTTTTGTTTTGAAAGTTTGAAAACGTTGTGTGAGAAATAAATGGCCCACGAAAAGATTAACATACATTTGTTGTTAGAAGAGCCAGCTGTATTCCAATGCTGGTATGGTTATTGTCGTGTAATTACCGCATATATATATATATATATATATATATATATATATATATATATATATATATATATATATAACGTAACTGGTCAGGGCACCATGTGTCGTGTAGTCCTCGTTTATTATTTGGGTATTAACCTGTGATCAAATGTATAGTGGTATTTATTTGGTTGCGTTGTCTAAAAGTATTTTAGTACTAAATTTAACCACAGGTTCTGAGAAACTACAGACATAAAATATGAAATTAAACTAAAAGCTAAATTAAAAGCATCTGAAACCAGATTAAAAAAATAAGTAAATTTATTATAATTCTATATAAACATCTATGTACACACAAACTGATTCTATCTTCATAAAATATGCTTTATCAACACCTTCAAAATTAGGTGCCACTCTAAATTAGTTCTGACAATAATTTTTTATCATTTAAGTGATTATGTAAATATAAGTGAGAGGACCTAATCTCAATTTCAAAATGTATGTAAAAAAGGGGTACCTTTGTGAGTTAATATGTTGTGCCCGGAACACTGCTGGTTGATGGCTGATCAGGATTGGGTATGTATGGATCTTCCATCGGTCTGGTCAGGGGCTTCCTTCTGAATGTTTGGGGTGAGGCCGTAATATTTGATACAGGAATACTTCCCGTCGGACTTGTCTCCTTTACTGGACTCTCGAACCCTTTCCGTGGGACTTCTCTCCTCGTCTGGACTACCGAACACCTTCTCTTTTTTAGATTTGTCTTATTTTATTAATTTCCTCCTTGTCCCCCCTTCCTTCTTATCGTCCAATCGGGATAATAGTAAGAATCTAATTGGTCTGCTTAAACCCCACCTTGAGACCGCCAACGTGGAAAACCTTATCCCTTCTAATTGGGCACTGTCCCTTAGGGATTCATAAATAACTCCACAAAGGTACATTCTTATTTAATGTCAAGTACGGAGACGGGATTCTAATCTGGGACTTGGATCAGAACCCCGCCCGAGACCACCGTACAAGACAACAATATCCCTAGAACATAATTTTATGGTCCGTTGTCTTTTACAAAGATGTGATGAGGTCAGATTTAGATCCCGAGCATTTTACTTATTGTATGAATGAATCAATTATATAACTGATCTAAATCGCCTCATCACAGTTATTCATTCTTTTTTTAATTATCTAAATAAAAATAAGGACTCTGGATCAAACTTTAAACAATAAATTTTTTCACTTTAGAGTATTAAAATTCATCTAATAAAAAGCAGTAATCTCCCGGGGTAAATGTATCGCGTTGAGCCATACACATTTGATGAGCATGCACTGAATAAAATTACCCTAGATTACGATGTTTTCAGATAGGGGCGCTGAAGATTTTTTACCGCTCTGGGGAGCAAATTTTTAAAAAGGTTGAGAACCACTTCTAGATTAATTGCCATTGTGCAATACACCAGCTGCTTCTAGTAATAGAACTTGCTAGTCAGAGACTGTAAAACAAGAAACCAACTGGAGCACTCTTTCTTGACAATGCAAAGGCATTTGACCGAATCACACACGAAAGGATCCGCTGTAGCTCAGTCGGCAAAGGCGTAACTCGTAACTGAAGGATTCGGAGACCGATCCAGCGTAAGATTCACCATGTTCGTTAAAGGTGACTGGAGCACGTAAAATATGCTCGTGGTCACAATGTCCTCCAAGTTCTCAATCAATACCTCTGGGGGTGGCAGGCCAAGCCTATGGGTCTTCTGCTTAGTCCCAGCTTCAAAATTAAGAGGACCCACTTGAGCAAGAAATCGTACTTTTACCGTTGAGGTGTTTGTTAAATCGAAAGGCCCACCCCTTTGCCTTAAGAGTAGCGTATGGCTCATTCGTACTTGGTTTGTCCAAGTGGCACAAAACAAAGCACGAAAAATTCATATACAAGCTAATTCAGCTCCGTGTGCCTGATACACTTATACATCTTTTGAAAAACTACCTTTGTAACAGAACCATTCAAGCCATAAACACTTATTCTAAAAGAAAAACAGTCACAGCAAGAGTCCAACAGAGCTCAATCTTAGAACCTATTCTCTTCTTTCTTTAATAGCACTTTACACAAATGATACGGTGATCTATACTTCGGCCCATCATATTAATAACGTGGCTTCTTACACTGAAGATGCTATTTCTTCTTTGGAAACGCCAATCGATGGTCGAATGGTTAGGGAGCTAATCTGAGGTGCCAGGGTACGTGGGTTCGAAACCCATTCTTCGTAGCCGTTCGGGATCGACTTTAAGCTGTAGGTTTCGGTCTTATTAGCTCTTGTGTAACAAAATAGTAGGCCTATTGCTTTAAGCCAAACAAAAAAAAACTGATCTGAAAACATGTTTAAAACTCTAGAAGATTAAAATAAATCCTAGCAAATGCCAGGCAGTTTATTTTAGTCGTTACTCCAAACTTCCTCCGCGGGTACACTTATATGACGAGATAATCGAAAGGGAGAACAGCGTAAAATAATTAGAAGTGACCATCTATAAGCGGCTCACATGAAAACCGCATATTAAAAATATTAAAAACAAGATGAACGCTAGGAAAGTCAAACTTCGTTAACTAGTTTTCGGCCCTCATTTATATATTAAAAACAAAGTATTACTGTACAAAACAATAATACTCTTCGCTGCAATTTACGCAGCACCAGTGTGGTCTTTTGCGTTCCTCACTAATCTTGCTTTAATTGAACGTATGCAAAATAAAATTCTTAGAGGAATAGCAAGAATTCCGCTCTACTTACGTAACGACATTATTAGGCACGACTTAAATATTTTAACTTTCAAGGAGACAAGCATTATTCACTCCATTAACAACATTAATAACCTTAATAATGAAATAACTGCTGAACTTCCAGATTATGATTTTAGGGAAGCTAGAAATCGCAAAAGGCCCAGAGCTCTCGTACATCATTTTCGTATATCTATATTCTACATTTTTCTAACTTCAACTTAGTTTCTCCTTGCCAATATATGGCACTACGACGACTCTTACTCCTCGATCCGTGTAATGTATCGTAGTAGTTGTAAAACTTTAATTTTTTCGTTTGTAGTTTTTAATCTTTTTAATTATTGTTATACCGTGTATTTATATAGCGCATCCTCAACTTGTAAATACTCGTTATTAAATTTTTAGTACCTCATTTTTATTTTTATAGCTTAATTTTAAGTCTTTTCATTTGTAGTACCGTGCATTATTTATCCCAGTTTACTTTGTATATTTTTAATTATTTTTAAATTTCTCATTTTAATTTTAATTATTACTAAGGAAAGGGGTCGTAAATAATAATTTTGTAATATAATTCCGATGACTCTATCTTTGAAAATTACGTTTCCATTTTAAGTATTTAACTCAATTAACGAAGCACACCATAAGGATATAAGCATCGTAAACCAAAATGGGATACGGCATCAACCAAAGAGCCTTATTCAACCTTCCGTTCCGATTATCTTGATGAATTTCTTTTAGTATTGTAAGTCAAACAAGTTCAATGATATAATGGGAATTTCACTACTATGTATTGAATCGAAACTTTGAACATTATTAGAGTAGATGAACATATCTTTAATATACAAATCTCTTTTTAATATAAATATCTTATAAAAAATACTCACATGTATTTTCTAAATTGACTTATTCTAGATAACACTGACAGAAAATTAAATGTAAATCAGAAAAGAAAATATATTTAATTGGCCAAAGTTATTTGCTATAAAACTCAATAAAAATTAAATGAAAATTCGTAAGTTAATATGATTCAAGAAATACTATTTCTAAAATAAGTTTCATCCTCTTTTAGTTGAGCCAAACGATAACCGAATGGGTAAGGCGCTGCTCTTCAGTACCTAAGTTGGCGGGTTCGAATACTGCTGATGACATGATCGACCGGTCTCTTTAGCTCTCGTGTTGCAAAACAGTAGACTGGAGTGCACCAAATCAAACCAAACCTTTCCTCTGAATAGTTTGCACTCGCTTTCCAAATATTTCTAAATACTAACATTATATGAAGTAGATAAGTAAAATAGCCTCTATTGTGCATACTAAAAATTAGTATCCAGTAAATTCAAATTCTTCTCTTAAAAATGTGTTTTTATTCCTTTATAATTTAAGTTCAAAAGGAATTAAATGTATTTTTATAATGCCATTCATATTTTTTACAGCTTGTTCCTTCTTTTTTCACATGCAAAAGGCTTAAATGATTAAAATTTTCATAAGTCTATTTTGCATATACAAAAATAAATATAATATTTTAATTTCTAGAGAAATTTTTGAATATTAGAAAGTTGAACATGCTCTTAAATGGCATTTTTTAAATATTAACCCTGTAAATTACTCAAGCATTGTTTCAAAATCTGTTACAGGCCAGATAGAACCTCTGAGTGGGCTGATGGCTGTACATCATTGCCTTACTCTAAGAATCTAGAGGAGATTCGAACAACATCATTTTTCTACCGAGTCGCCTTAAGCCTGCAATCTACATCGAACAAAGCGATCGCGCAAAAGTAACAACATAGATGAAGCCGTAAAACAGCGGAACAACTGAAAAAATTACAATAAAAGAATCCGTAAATACCTGACAAAAAATAAAGCAGAGGGAATAATGTAGGTAAACAAAATTCCCAAGTATAACTGGGGAAGCGTGGAGAGATTATAAATGGAAAAGAGAGGGGAAAAAAACGTAAAAAAAAAAGAAAGAACACCTAAAATATGAAAAATACAAAGAAGAAAGCCCAATATATCAAATAAAAGAAATAGAAAGAATAAGAAAAAATATCGAACTTCCTACTTAGAAAGAACTGAAAATGGTAGTGTCTGACTTGAAAAAAACATATTGCTGATTTACTAGTTACTGAATTTAAATTAATATTGAGTAATTATGTTTTAAATTAATATTGAGTAATTATGTTTTATCAATACAATTATTGAGAAAGCTCAGTGGAAAGTAAACATGTAACAAAATAATCACGGTAATTATCAAACACACTGATAAACTAGTCAACATGGTTAGAAACTAATATCTGTAATACATAAATATTATTAAATACTGAATATATATGTGTGTATGTATGTAAATATATACATATATATACGTGTGTGTTAGTGTATATATATATATCTATATATATATATATAAATAATATACATATATATATATATACATACATGTGTGTGAGTGTATATATATAATATAACATAAAAAATAAACCATGAATACTTGACAAAAACTAAAGTACTTAGAGAAATACATTTAAACGAAGAAGAGTACACTTTGAAGGAAAAAAACGTAGCAAACAATATAATTAACCAGAATAGGATAAAGGGAGAACAAAGAAAGTGATAAAATTAAAAGGAATGTTAAAACAGAAAAACAATACATTAAATGTATAAATAAAGAAACAAAAGATAGTAGTACCACATTATTGAAATAAATTGAAGTTCTTAAAGTTGTTGAATTTCAAATAATATTTGTTATGAGGCGATCTAGGTCTATATAAAAATATTTTAATTAAATTGTAATAACAGTTTGTACTTGTAATAAAGATTTTGGATCTAAATTTAACCTTATAACATCTTGTTTGTAAAATGAGAGGATCTTAAGATAAAAAGTATGAGGTCCGATATGTTTCAGATTGGATCTCCGGACGAGATAAGACGAGTGTCTCCAATCCTGACACTAAAGTAAAAAGCCCTTTTGTAAATTTGTGTATGGAACCCTAGAGCGCTTTTTGGTCTTCAGGTGATCAGATTTGGAGGGGTGCATTTCCCCTAAATTTGTAGTTTAAAGGAGGGTGTGTGCCGAATTGAGTCTTCAATAAATGAGGAGTGAAGTAGCATCGGAGAATAAAAAATATCAAGATGTTTGATTGACCAGATAGAAAAGATAGATGGGGAAAAAAAAAAAAAAAAAAAATTAGAACTTGAGATGGTCCGAAGCAGTCGGTGGCAGCAGAGTGGTGCCTGACACTTGTATAAGCAGAAGTGCCTAGCAGTTAGGGCATCAGAGTTGTGGTTGGCAGTTGTAGCGGTGCCTGGCAGTCGTAACAGTCATAGGACCAGTCGGTGGAAGCAGCTGGCAGTAGTGGTCATTAACTGGTGTAGTCCGAACGATTAAGACAAGTTGACCAAGATCCGAGAGCTCCCAACCAAAGGTGAGACTAAAAGCTGAGTTCCACCTGATACAAGTGTGCCATCAACCAAAAGCCCCCTTCTTTACTTCAACATAAACAAAATGTACGAAAGATCTTATTCGTAAAAATTGCATACTTCAGGTCCTTTCATTTTAGTAAAGAACCTTCACTGTACATTTATAAAATTTTTGAGTACACGATTAGGCTCCTAAACCGACACAAAAATAATTTGTTTTGTTAATTGCAACAACAACTGTTAAGTATTAATGGAAGTATATTTATCTAAACTTTGTGTAAATAATAAGTCTATATTAGAATTAGTGTAAATAAATTTGTTACTCTTAAATTTAACTTTATGCCACTCTTTAATATATAACATTTTTAAAATGAATAACATTTAAAAACTAAATTAACCCTCCATAAAATTGTCTGTAGATTATCATAATCTTATGTTAAGAGATTGTTGTCAGTTTCTAAATTGGTTTTTTATTCCTGTAAACAATCGATGGCACTTTTACCGTTAGTTATAAGTAGTGGAATTTCACCTCACCATGACAATTTGAAGACTTCAAGCATTCCCCTTGCCTCTCTTTCATACATTAACTTAAATGGTGATTCTCCCGTGGAACAATTTGGTATTTTCTTATATGCAAATAACAGGCATGAAATATATTTATCCCAATTCTTCAGGTCTATCTGTATGACGTAACGTAATAGGTTCTTTAAGACTTGGTTATAACTCTCTGTCAAACCGCTAAGTTCTTGGTGTGCTGATGTTGGGAATCTAGATGCCTAGTCTAGAAACAAATTCTTTAGTTAATTTCGATATGTTTGATCCTTGGTCACTAGCTATAATACGTGGTATGCCAGCTCGCAAGAATATTTCTAATAAAGCCTTGTACATGGCCTTAGTGGTAATCGAGCGTAGTGGCATTACCTCTGACCATCTTGAATGCTGATCTACCAAATACAATGCATATCCAGGAATGTTGTTCCCCTTCGAGCTTATTGTAGCAGCTAAACTTAAAATTTGTAGCAGGATAAAGCATTTTTGTAGCAGCCAAAATGCTGATTTGGAGCAGGGTATAGCGTTTTTGTAGCAGTTAAACTAACGATTAAAAAACTGCAATTTTCGAGGAGTCCGGCTAATAATTTAGAATAATTGGTTGGTAGCTTTTAAAACACCCAAATTTTCAATAATTGCTGATATGGTTTGTTGATTTTGGATATATATATATATATATATATATATATATATATATATATATATATATATATTACTGTGAAAGACCGAAATCTGGAGAATGTCGACTTTCACTGGTGAATGTCAACATTCACGTAGTCATTTGGTGTATGTCCGAAATATTTGCTAAATACTTTTATTTCTGACTTACACCGGTAAATGTCGACATTCACCATGCACTAATGGTGAATGTTGAACATGTCGGATATTTATATTTTCTTCTCCGTAATTCAGTCAAATCTATAGTAGTAGCACATGTAACTGTTGAACTTAGAACAAACCGGACACTCTTAGAACAGAAAATCATATCAATAATTAACTTAATTATCTGATTGACGTTATACTATCTTATTTGTTGCAACAATTTAAACTGTTATAGTAATTTGAATTGCAAAAGGAGTCCCTTATATTTTTAATGGCATTTATTAATGAAACATTTCTTTTTACAATGACAGCGTTTATAGACATGCCCTCCACTTCTCGAATTAGCTGCAGCTGCTTCTCTCAGCGACATTTCTTGCGAAGAAATCTCATATATAGAGAGTAACTTTTTTTTTTACAAAATATAAACTGATTACAGGTATAAAGCAGCATGAGGGTACCATTTTTCTTTACTAGTTTATAAAAGTCAGAATCTTCTATTTCAATAAAAACCGACAATACATTTCGGGCATATGTATGACCACGGTCGACTACAGGGCCTGGTATTCGCACAGTGTCATCGATTTGAGCATTAGGAAATTTTCTTTTTGAAGTTTGTAACATTTTTGTTGCATACATTAGAAGATTATCTTTAGTAGCAGTTCTTTTAATAGAGATAAACATCTGCTGTTTGATCAGGGCTTGATAGAAGGTGTAGTAAGTTAAATCTTCTCTTTGATATTTTTCTTTGGAATCGACACAGGGACTTTGGAGTATTCCTTCATGGTTTGTGCTATTTTGACATATATCCTTATATGTTTTAATAATAAATTATGATTTAAAAACGTAACAAAAATATTTTTTCAACATTCACCATCAGTGCATGGGGATTGTCGACATACACCGGTGATAGTCCGAATATATAAGAATATAATAAAATATTCCGTCTTTCACCGACGTATTTGGTGTATGTCAACATTCACCGGTGAATGTCGACATTCTCCAATTTCGGACATTCACAGTAACATATATATATATATATATATATATATATATATATATATATATATATATATATATATATATATATATACACTATCTACCAATAAGTATTTGGACACCTATGCAAATGACGATATCTGCGGTCCTGAGGTACGTCACGGCCTCCGCCGGTGTACATCGTGTAGGAAACAGCATCGGCATTAGTCGCATGCAAAATGCCGCGCAGTTCGGAGCTCTCTGATTTCGAGAAAGGTATAATTATCGGGTATCACAAATGTGGCCGATTCTTAAGGGACATATCTAGCTATCTGAAGTACCCAAAATCGACAGTGGCCTATGTGATTAAGAAGTGGAAGGTGAGCAGTGATTGTCGGAACGAGACTGCAGATTAATAAACTTTTCTAAAATATGTGTTCGATTTTTTTATGGCAGTTAGTTTTTAATTGGTCTCAAAGCTCTTTGTTTCTTAAATCCTTCTATTTAACCAATTAAATAATTGTATATTAAAAATTTGGCATTTTTTATTGTGACCATGCTACTAAAATTGGAGAGGGAAATATCATAGATTCTGTTTCTTTCTTATGCATGAAAAATTAAATTCAGAACCTATAATTGAAAATACTTAAAAAATACATATTATCATTTACGTTGGTTAGTGGGTTAAAGAGAGAGGATTTTTTTTTTTTTTTTTTTTTTTTTGGCTACATGGGGCTTAATAAAGATGGGATTATTTGTTTAGAGTTTATTTCGAACATTTTTGTGCAACATAACCCATGACAGTACTACCCTACCTACTCGGCCAGCGTTCATTCAGGTTTTGAGTACTACTTTCAATTTCCATACCATTTTCTTAAACTACATTTTGCTTACCACAGATATGCGGCAAATCTCATGGGAATTTTCACTCATGATTGACGTCAGATAACTAACCTTTAAGAACCGTTCTCTTTCGAATCTTACAACATCCAAAAAAAAAAAAAAAAAAAAAAAATGTGCTAGCTGTGGTCATTAATGTCACGCAGATAAATCATGAAGATTCCATACGAACTAGCTACATCTAATTGTAAAATTTTCCATTTATGCTGTTAATATGCATGAAAAAGGATTCACTAATCGGTCATCAATTACCATAACACGACAAGCGTCCTCTAAGTCTAAATGGGAATATTTAAAACCCAGGAACAGACTTTTTTTATTATTATTCCAGCTCATATGTTTGGTAAACCCATGAAGTGGAAAGGGAAGATTATAGCAGGAACCAGTGAATTACTAATATATTGTTTAAAAAATCTACTTAACGTTTGTTAATTATTAAACAGTGATTATAGCCTTGTAGCATGATGAAAGATGAGTTCGCCAAGTTTAACATACCTATTACTTCACTTTAGGTAAATACAAACATATACATAATGTTCTTATGTTATATCATAACGCCTTTATTCTATGCTTGGGCTCTATACAGTTAGGACGTCTATTTTTTTTTAATTTCGTATACGTTTGTTAATGATAGCGAATAATAGAAGATTCTAGACTACTGCGTTCATTTACTACAGCAGTGTTATTTACTACAGCAAACTAGTTTGTACAATAGTGTAGAAACCGAACTTTGCGACGAATTTATTATTAGTCGCCCACATTCTTCAACATAAATTTAAAATTTTTACTGGAATGTGTATCATGTATAGTTTACTTTATCTACATACATACATATATATATATATATATATATATATATATATATATATATATATATATATATATATATATGTATGTGTATATATGTATGTGTATGTATGTGTGTATATATATATATATATATATATGTATATATATTACAAAAGTAAGCCATTTTTAACCCATTATAGTTGTTTTATTTATCACAATTTATAGATAGTATTAGAAATTAAGATTTTTAATCGATTAAAAATTTTTCGATAGTTATCTAGGGTATATTTACCAATGTATTTCCCCAACCCATTCAGAACTTTTACCATAAATATTTCACAGGATTGTGGAAATACTCAACTATTAATTAGTAGATCAATTATTTACCCGGACATAACGTTATCCCCGTATGTTGGAAATTTATTTTGTTTTGTGTATCCTTACATGGAGGCAATAAGTGCCTAGCCAAAATTTACTGAAATGTATTTTTAAAATTATTACACACCGTGTTTGTCTTGTTTGTTATATTAACCAAGACCATGGTTATAAATAGGAGACGCATTAAGAGCTGGTCACGCCAACGTCGTTTAACGGCTAACCGCAATTAATCTGTTTAAAAGGAGAATTACGTAACACGATTAGTTGGTGACATGGATTAAATGTGGTTAAATGTTAAACGACTTGTTGTAACACATGATCCGATTAATATTAAGATTTCCTTATATCCAAAAATCATCTTTTGACTTCGATCCATTACATCGACCTTTCCCAAGTTATGCCCATTTTACTAGCGGCTTGATAGAATTTTAATTTAATAGTTTCCCAATTAAGTTAAATAGGCAAGACGCTCGAAGCCTAATTAAAAGATACCTGTGAAAAATTTTGGAGTTATGAAATGATTGTAAATAAAGACACACCAAAGAATACATTTTTGCTACGAAAAACCAAAGCAATAAAAAGCAATCAGGATGACTATACATAACATTGAATTCATATTTAATTTCTTCAATAGTTTTAAATCCTCGGCTTATGATGAAATTGAGAACCCTTCACATGTTTCAAATTGAAAGACGTTTTCTGACGACAGTTTATGTACTGTATTAAACAGTACTTTCCTTCTATTGAAATAATTATAGTTTTGAAGTTTAATCTAAGTAATCGGGTTAATCTCTTCGAGCACAGATCTTGCATTTCATATTTTAGATAAAGTTGTAGTGATAATTTTATACGATAACAAAATTATATTGCTTACTATCTTGATTCCTTTGAAGACTGATGCAACACAGTTATGTTCTCGGAATCTCTAATCAGATAAGGAGCTTTCCATACAGTAAATTTTTAGAGATTTTAAAATGTGATATAGAAATTATTCATTTGTTTTATAACAAAATTGCTGCTTGCATGTAATGCTAATCATACTGTAATGTTTGTCCGTGTTTATTGTAACGTCCATAGTAAAGAGAGAACATGTCATCTTTCCAAGGAACGTTCAGCTCTGATACATGCGTGTTTGGTCCTTTGTCAAGAATAGAGAAAACAGACTCGGATAACTGTTTCGCAGCTCCGTCAGAGCTGTATTATCAATGACAGGCTGAAATCAGACTAAGAAAGCACACAAAGTATATTTTTTTTAGAGATTTGCAAAGGAAAGGGATAAACAACCGCTTTACCTCCGAACATTATGTACAACAAAACCAAGAGTGTAGCTCTAGGGTAGTATTTAACTCTAGTGGGGGAAAACTAGTTACTTTTATACTATTATTATAATAACAGTTATTTAAATTTATAATATAATATAATAACAGTTTGTCAGCTGTTGAAAGGAAAAATCTACACCTTGATAAGTAAAATAAATACTGTGTGACCGACTTTAAGAATGATAGAAATGAAAAAATTCAAAGCAGCAATGTTTAGGTTCCCGGAGGAATCAAAAGTGTTACATAAAATCAATTAAATTCTAAAAATGCCTATTACTGAAAAAAAAAAGTTCGAAAACACAACGAATGGAGTTTGAATGAAGAACGAAGATATCGAAATATAGACACAGAAGTCAAAAAACAAAGAAAGAGAAAGCATTAATTACAAAGAAACAGCGAAAAAGTACAAAACGTGCCTGCCTGTTCCCGTTAAGGGCGAAATAATTTATTTATTTATTTAATGTTTTTTGGCACAAAATCCTCGGGGGATATGCTGTGCCATACAAGTTCTGTTAGAGTATAAATACAAAGTACATCTAAAAGTTTACAAGAAAATATACAAAAATAAAATCAAAAAACAAAATGAACATAATTGAAGTGTTCCAAAGAGACTGGTAACAGATCATATTTCATATAACAGTCCTGAGCGGCGGAGAAAGGGAAACAAACCCGCATGCGGTGCTTCCCCAATAATTGTTCCAAGAATAGGCGACTGAGTTTTAAAATATTCTAAATACATCCGCCGGAAGCAACAACACGAAGTGAGAAAGTGTGCAACCGTTTGGGGTGATTTGCAAAAAGAACACTGGGGAGGTGCTTCCCCAAGTAACAAATGTGCATGAGTGAGCCGGCAGTGCCCCACGCGAAGACGCGTGAGAACTACGTCGCACCCTCTCACAGACAGCGGTGGCCACATATTCAAGGGTCCCATGATGCTACGCAGTTTATTTTGCTCTTGCAAGTCCTAATGTCGCTGCCAGTCAATGCGAGTCTTCTTAACGAGAGTTTTTATGTCGCATAAGGGAAGATCGTTGTGCAACAGACTTGACGGATTTTTTGCCGCATTCTCAGCGAGTTCAATCCCATAAATTCCAACATGACTTGGGATCCAACATAATATAATTTTATACCCCCTACGCTTCAGGCAGTCATGGATAAGCTTTATTTCAATAACAGTGGGGTGACTATTGGCGTGAGAATTCAAAGCTTCTAATGAGCTGAGCGAATCAGTGTAGATGACGAAAAGTCTATGTTGGTTATGACCGATGTATTTGAAAGCCTCGCAGATAGCCGTCAGCTCGGCCGTGAAAACTGAGCACGCAGAATTCAACCGTCGGCTCTCGACATGGCTACCGCAGACAAAAGCGCAACCGACACAATCTGCCGATTTTGAGCCATCGGTGTAGATGGCAGTATAGGTAGGATAACTCCCCCGGTGAGCAGCAAACAACTGTTGAAAGATTATATTGCAGTTGTTGGATTTATGGAATGATTTAAAAGGATTAACAAAAGGGATATTGGAGAAATTCCAAGGTGGAAGTGCGTGTAAAGGAGTGAATATCATTTCAGTATTCTGGAGCACCGAGCCATGCAACAGGTCACGCATACGCTTGCCAAAGGAGGGAGTGCAAGATGGTCTGTTTTCATATAGTTTGTCGAGATGCGTGTCCTCTATTAAGCTTTGCAGAGGGTGTTTTTTTTGGGAAAGTATGCGGAAGTAAAAGGATAAAGATATCTGGTCTCTCGTGAGGTTTAAAGGTGGTTCATTGCAGATGGCATATAGACTGTCAACAGGTGAGGTTCGAAAGGCTCCGGAGCAAATGCGCAGAGCAGTATGATGAATGGTGTCTAAGTATTTCAGTACATAGTACCTGGCTGAACCATAAGCAACACACCCATAGTCGATCTTTGAGCGTATCGAGACACGGTAGATGCGCAGCATGCAGGTACGATTGGAACCCCAGGAAGTATTTGATAAGACCTTCAGTAAATTTAGTGATTTCTCGCACTTTTTCCTCAGTTGTTGAACATGAGGGAGAAACGTCATCTTTCTATCGAGCGTCACGCCAAGGAAGCGAACGGAATCGACGACAGCAATGCGCGAGTTTCCCAAGTAGATTTCCGGGTCAGGGTGCAAACCTCGGCGACGACAAAAGTGGATACACTTAGTCTTTTCAGCAGAAATACTGAAGCCGTTATTATCGCACCACTTCAGTAGACGGTTGACAGTGCTCTGGAGCTGTCTCTCAATAAACCGCATATCGGACCCCTCGCACGAAATCTGAAGATCATCAACATATAAATTCCCAGAAACATTAGGCGATAACTGTTTCAGTATAGAATTTATTTTCAGGGAGAACAGCGTTACGCTAAGGACACTGCCCTGAGGCACGCCTTCCTCTTGTGTAAAGGTGCCAGATAAGGTAGAACCAAGACGTACATTAAAAGTTCTCGAAGATAAAAAGTTTTCAATAAATATAGGGAGGTTCCCACGGAAATTTAGATTGTATAAGTCATTTAGAATTCCCCTTCGCCAAGTGCGATCGTAGGCTTTCTCGATGTCAAAACATATCGCAACCATGTGATTCCTCCTCAAAAAAGCGTTACGAATTCGTGACTCCAGAGCAATAATGTTGTCAATTGTAGACCTGCCTTTTCGGAATCCACTCTGATATGGAGAGAGATAGCAATCGTCTTCTAAGACGTGAACAAGACGGTTATTAACCATCCTCTCAAACAGTTTGCAGAAGCAGCTAGTAAGAAATATAGGCCGATAGTTCGAGGGGTTCGAAGGATCATTTTAGGAAAAGGCAGAACAGTTGTTTTACGCCAGGTAGTTGGGAAAGCGTGATCCTGCCAAATCGTATTGAAAACCTTTAAGATGTTCCTGAGAGACGAAGCAGGCAGATGCTGGAGCATAGCATTTGTAATCCCATCAGGTCCAGGTGTAGCAGATTTGGTATGATAGAGGGAGCGTATTAGTTCGGACTCGGTGAAGAGGCTGTTATAAGGTAAGTTTTTATGGGTTTTAAAGGAAATTGAACGCGACTCTTCCTGCAGTTTGAGGGTCAGAAAGGAGTCACTGTAAGCTTCATTGCTGGAATTATTGGCAATAGACAGCCCTATTGTATTAGCAATATCAGAAGCATCGGTAATAGTGCTTCCCCCATTATTTAAAAAGTTAATAGGGTTTTCACGATAATAAAGGCCCATGCATTTTTTTGCACGGGTCCACAGCTCCCTACTGGAGGTGTCGGGAGTTATACCGGAGACGTACTTAATCCATGATTCTCTCTGCGTTTTCCTCCGTACCCGCCGTGCTTCCGCCTTCGTACGCTTATAAGCAATATAATTGGTGTGCGTGGGGTACCGACGGAAGATGTTCCACGCTTTTTTTTGCTTTTTCTGCGCCTCGGTGCACTCCGCATTCCACCAAGGTTTACAATGCTTACGTGGGGCCCTAGATGATTTGGGCATGCTACAATCGGCAGCGGTAATAATAACTTTAACAATCTTCTCAACTGCGTCGTCTATATTCCCCCTAATATCATCTTCAGTAATTACGGCACATTGCTTGAACTTGTACCAGTTGGCGGCGTCTTGCACATACCTAACAGGTTCACCTGAAGAAAGCCCATTACCATCAGCAGTGCAAAGGAATAAAGGGAAGTGATCGCTTTCATGTAAATCATCGACGTAGAGATTCCATAGTGGTAAAATGCTGGGAGAACATAATGCGAGGTCGATTGCGTGGAAAGTTTTAGATGGTCCGTGAAAGTAGGTTGGTTGGTTGGTTGGTTGGTTGGAGTTTTACGGCGCAAGGGCCTGTTTAGGACATAAGCGCCAAGCACAAGGTGTTTTCATAAAAACAAGACCTAACTGATAAAAGAGCCCTAGCGTAATAACAAGGTAAAACCGTACCAGTTTAATAAAGTTATAAAAACGTCTGCAAAGTAAAAACTCAATTACACCAAATAGGTATGTAAAAGGTAAAAGGATAAAACATTAAAAAGCTAAAAGCACAATAAATTTTAATTAAAAGATGTAAAAAATACTAAAACACTTAATCCATGAAAGTAGGTGTTTTCGCCATTATTTAGTAGACAGAGATTTTTCTTGTATCAGCTGTTCGATTTGTCTGCCCCTGTGGTTACAGTCATTCGATCCCCAAAGTGGGCTATGTCCGTTAAAATCACCAATAATAATAAACGGAGATGACAGCTCATCGATCAAGGCATTTAGCGAATGATGATCGATATTATCATTCGGCGGTAAGTATATATTACATACGGTAACTAACCTCTTCAAGTTTATTCTGACTGCAATGGCTTGAAGGGTAGTATGTAACGGTACTATTGAAGATGGGTAAGAGTGCGACGTGAAGATAGCAACGCCACCCGAAGCTCTCCCATCGACGACATTGTCCTTCCTGTGACAACTGTACCGAAGGACCTTGGACGTGTCCAGCGGTTTCAAGAAAGTGTGGCGGTTGTGCGAAGAAGATGCAGACTCCTATGCAAATTCCAAGCGTGATCGCCTGCGCATGCACGACTGCATATAAGCGGAGGAATTCCCTTCGTTTGGGAGAGCGTTGCTGGCTGGCTTGACCGACTTCTCGTGCCTGACCTTGGCGGAAGGATCTCCTGGTCGAGTGCTGCTGAAGTGTTCGACGTTGTCTTCTCCCCGATTGCTGTGGCTCTGAATAAGGCTTCAGACCTTCGTCTTTGATGTCGTAAGCTACTCTCGCTAGCAACCCATAGATTCGAGGAAGGCCTTGTGGCTGATCCAGCGCAGGTATTGCACACCGAACCTCCGAACGCTGGCATATTACGTATTTCATTTTTGCAATTTATGTTTCAAACGCTCACACAAATTGTGGAAAAGTTGAGTATACTTGTATAGCGTAATAAATTGTGTATTTTTATCATACCTCAAGTTTTTTCCTGTTTTGGTATAGATTTTGTTAAGACAAGATTATACAGTTATCGGGTCACGAGTTAAGACTTGTGGTAGGTTCCGAACTGTTACTTAAGTTAAACTTTTAATAAATAGGCTGTAATATTCTCGGGGCCACCACAAAAGTTTCCTGAACTGCGACAACAGCCGGAAGATGGTCCGCAATGAGGGACTTCACATGCGTAACCTTAGAGCGAAAGCCACGACAGTTCCAGGACAAGATGGACGCCATTATGAGGAATTTGGAAGGGGGGCACTGATGCCCGAAGCACCAACATTATATGGAGACAGCTCCATGGCTGCTTGATAATCGTCCTCTTCATCATCAGAATCAGTGGAAATCAGATGCAGAGTATCATGGTCTCTGCCTTTTAGGTTTTTGGATTTCTTTAACTGTTGCGAGGTATTGCTTTTAGATTTAAGTGTTCTTTGTTTGGTTTCGTAATTACAAGTTTTTTTATGTTTTTTTTTGTGATTTTTCATTTTGGGATTTACGGAGGAGTTCATTTTTTGAAAGCCGTTCATTTAATGGCCTTTGTGCAAAAACACTGCTCACAGATATTGGTTTCTGCTTCGTATTGGGAGAAGTAGAACGCGAAGTATTCTTTTCTGAAGATTTTTTTGGTGAGTTATTTGTCTTATGTTTGATATCGGTTTGTATTGCGACAGTTTTCATCTGTTTAGTGGCGGCAGCATACGAAAGTCCGGCGATGGGAGTACGCATTTCCACAAGTTTTCTAGCTTCTTGGAAGGAGATATTTTCTTTCACCTTCAGTACCTGGATTTCCTTCTCTTTAATCCATTTTGGGCACGTACGAGAGAAGGCCGGATGGTCACCTTGACAATTGACACATTTGACAGCGGTCGAACATTCGACACCATCATGACAGGCACCCGAGCATCTGGGACAAATAGCGTTTCCTCGACAGGATAATTTAGAGTGGCCAAAGCGCTGACATTTGAAGCATCTCATTGGATCAGGTATGAAAGGTCTGATGGGGCATCGAAGGTACCCAGCTTTAACAAATTTCGGTAGGGATGGAGTGTCAAAGGTCAGAATAATATGCTTAGTGGGGAGGATGTTGCCGTCACGCCGGATATTAATGCGACGGACCCCACACACGTGCTGTTCCTTTAAACCTGCTAGAATTTCCTCCTCCGAAACGTGGAAGAGTTCTCCCTCGGAGATGACCCCACGACTAAGATTCAGCGTTCCATGAGCAGAAACTTCAACCGGTATATTATCGAAATAATAATTAATTAATGGTTGTAGATTTATCGATGTATTATTAATGTTGTAGTTGAATATTCCATATTTTCACTTAGCCGCAATAACCTTTGATCGGTTCTTTGGTGGAACAAAATGGCGGCAGACACACTTCACTGTCTTCATATTGAATGCTCCAAAACTTTATGACAAAGGAAAATGCAAACTGACGAAAACAAAAATAGTCCAATTACTAAATAGCTATAAGGAGTCTTTATTTATGACTATTCCTTGCTGACTTTGTCAAAAAATACTCGTCCCTCGACATGCATAAAAATCAAAGAAAAAGGAGCAAAATGGCTCAAAAGAAATATTTTTTCCTCATAAAATGATGCGGGTGAACTCTCCCCCAATTTCGGCCAGAATGATGTCCATTCAACCCCGCGAATGGCGAGGTCAGTGGAAAAATCCCGCCAGCGGGAACCCAAGACGATCGCCAAACGTAGCTTGAATAGGAACAACAGCCTAGGAAACTTAGGGCGCCAAGCAGCGCTCAAGCTGGACAAAAGATGAAAGATGGGGAGAGCAAAACGGCAACCCACGGATGGTCAGCGCGGGAAAAATTCAAGGTGACTCGGACATGGACAAGCCCCATTCCATAAAATAAGGGGTCAGGAGGCCGGCAATTCCTGGCATTCCCTTTTTACATAGAATGGTGGCTATACCACAATTATCGAAACTTTTTAATTGAAGAATTTTAGATGCTTGGCTACTATTGGCAACTTCTATGAGCAAGTCACCAGATCGTAGTTTTTTGACATTCTTAACTTCACCAACGGAGCTTGTTATGCACTTATCGACGAGGAAAGGAGAGACATTAGCAAAGCTGCCCTCTTTCCTGTGAACTAGGAAAAAACGTGCGATTTCAACATTGCAAACAAAATTGTGCCCCTTTTGACCCAAGGGGGAAGGTTTGGGGGGGTTTAACAAATCCATAATAAAGAGGAAGGTATTCAGACCCCGGTCGCACCAGACCCCGGTCGCATCACCCACCAAGGAGCCCAACAAGGGGATGCGAGAGGCGCTCCCTAAAAGAGACAAAACAACGCACCAGTGCTAACCGGGGTCTATACGCCCACAGCTATCCCATACACAGCCTCGACCCAGTAAGGTGAATAGCAGATAGCCGATGGCTTGGCCCAAGCCGGAGACAAAAGTCGACCGACCAGCCGATTGATGCAGATGGGACCAATCTGCACCTCCCGTTTACCCGAAGCAGAGGCCAAAGTAATGTGTTGGTTGCCCTCAATTACCAGGATCCTCCTTTCCGGGGACACGGGTCTCCACGCACGGCAAACACGTGGGCAGTTGACAATTCACGAAAGGCTATGTTCAGAACGGAACATAGCAAAACGAGAAGAGCCCTCACCTTCGAAAAGGCAACCACAACGAGGGAGGAAAATAAGGTAAAAGTAGCAGACCAGGGAGAGGAAAAAGAAAAAGGACTGAGAACGCTGGGGTACCTCGGGCTCGCGACACCCGTGTTTACCTAAAGTAGGTAAACCCCCTGAGGGGTGTGAGATAATAAATGAAAGTTTGATGGCAGATTTAGCTGAACTTAAGTTCATTAAAGCTGGAGTCGCTGCGAATTTAACACCAACAAGGAGTCCTATCAATAAATTTTTGGGATTTTTCTCGTTAAATGGATATGCCAATAAATGGACTGACTTTACTAGTGATAGTAACAGCTAAATTTGACTCAAAATGTAAACTATTGACGTCATTCTAGAAGAAATATTGAGATTAAGCTTCGAAAGTAACAATCATTGTTAAAATGAGTTTCTAATAGAATGGTCCTAATAGAAAGTAAAAAGCTCATATTTGAAAGACCGTTCAATCGGAACAATTAACTTATGGAGAAAAAAGTAAAATAAAAAGCAAAATTATAAAATTTCACATCATAAAGCTGAATTTCATATACAGAAATGTAAAAAAGCGAACAATAAGATTCCTATTGAAGACAGGTAAGGGACTATAATTAGGAGAACCGAATGATTACGAAGATCAGAAAACTTGTTGAGAAATGACTTACTCTTCAAGAAACAGGGGGAACACTTAATAAAAATAATTTTCACTCAAATCAAAATTGTGTACGAGTTCAAGAAACGATTCTCTCACGAGTTTTCCTAAGAACTAGAAGTAGTTTATCAATTTTTGTTCGTGATTTTATTTCTTTAACTATCGACCTTAATTTTGCTTTGCACTTTCCAGCCGTTGGAGAGAGTTATGTGTCCAACCTTAATACGTGTGTTTATTTGTATGTAAATTTGCCTCAGTGCATGATATTATGAGACTGATATTTTGGTCTGACCGCTTAGTCTCAATTTTCAGCCACCGAGTTCTTCAATGATATTGCAACTCCCTTGTAGCTGCAAAACAGTGATCTGACTTAAGTCTTTCTGTTTTGGCCTTATGTTGGCACTTATTACTTTATTCTGACAAAGGATAACTTGTATAAATGTGTATAGACCTATCTTTAAAATATTTTGCGTGGTGATAGTCTAGAGCTCATCGTTGGGCTATCATCATCCACAGAACTTGTCAAACTATGCGATATTGCTTGTTTCTTAGTTGTTTAGGAGATTATTAATCGTCAGATGGTAACATCTTTGGGCTGCACAACTCTGCGCATTACATGGTCTTAGCCATATGAATCGCCCTCATTCTCAAGCTTGTTTTCATCTGCCTTTTAATTCGACTATTCATGAAGATGTTTATTTTACAGACATTCTAAAATAGTTCTCTGCTAGAAGTTCCAATAGTATTAGCCGATGTTTGGCGTAAAGGAAAGATGTTTTCTATTTGCTCTTCCAAGAAATAACGCCTGTAAGAGAAAAAATATTATGTTGCAATAATTTCTTTGATCTAACAGCACATATGAATAAATAAAAGTTTAGTTTTATATTATAGAACAAAGGACTGATTAATGCATTGAGATATCCCCTTGAGGCATTAATTTATATAATATAGAGTACGTCCCTCAAGTGTATCTACAGTTCCGTTTAGATCTCAAATTTTTCACACTGAACCTTCTTGTTGACAACAGGAAGGTCATTGTCTATTTTTACATTCCTCTGGGAGGAATTACAACCCTGAGAGGTTCAATTTCTTCAACCTTTAAAGTGAATTTTTTAGCAACGCTAGCAGAAATGGCAGGTGCAAATTAATTTGCATAGTGTTTTGGACCTTTATAAAATTCCCAACCATTCGTTCGAGAAGTAATTAGAATGAAAGCACGAATTATAAAGCGCATACCGATAATTTACCCTTCGTACAATTTTTTGAAATAGAAAAAAAATATATAACACATATTTGGAGAGTACACAATGTTCTACGTTTGTCTGTTCGGACAGTAAACAAACAAAATATGCGACTTAAAGACAATATCGATTTTTATTGCTTTCACAAAACTATTCAGATTTTAAAACATTTTTACGTAGCAGATTTTTAAATTACCCTGTAAACTTTCAGAATTCTTCTAGAGCACTACCCCAACGTCCCTGAGCTTCAATAAAATATCTACATATAAACAAATCCGAATATAACGGTTACTAAATCTGTCGGACAGAGTTAAATGGCAGTATTTCAGCTCTACTCGGGCAAAGCCCTGACCTAGAGCATTGGGTCTAAACAGGGAAGTTACCAAGTCCAGGGAGCAAAGGCAATATGATAAATGGCTTGATTTTGTTTGGTTTGGAACGCTACGGTATACTCTTTTGCTTTCTAGGTCTAGAAGACTGGGACCTACTGCTTAAAGCCGACTCCGAATGGCTACTAACATCGATGCCAGCAGCGACATTCGAACCCGGTGCCACAGAGCAGCTTTCTACAGTTCGGCCCTCGTTTGGCGAGTAGCGGTAAACATGGTTTGGAGAGTGGTGGTGGGCGACAGTATGAAGATATTTCAGTATTTAAACTCAATTGTAAAACTCCCAAATACTTTTTTAATCACTATCTATTCACATCGTTTTATTTACCAGCCATAAAACGAATTTATGCAAGGGAACCAGAACCAGTAAATATAATCTACTATATTTCCACAAGTTAAGTTGGTGCCGTAAATATTGGAAAAATTTGCACAGCAGCATTCTATAGAGAGCATTAGGAACGAAAATTATTAAATTACAGGTTTGCTTTTTAAACAGCCTTTACCAGGATATGAAAATTCCTTTTCCCGAGATTAATCGCAGCGGAAACAATGAGAGCATTAAATATCGAAACTACTCCCTAAACCATCCTATAACATTGAGATAGGTGCTTTGTTTCGCTTATAATACAGTTCGAGTAAAATTGTTTTCTGTTTTATTATATAACAATAAAAAAAAGTATAAAGCATTCTAAATATTTTAAAACTTTTTTTGCACTAGATATTTTAATTTCAACAAATAGGCTGTAACTACCTCCCGGAACAAAAGTAAAGAGTAAAAGTTTATCAGTTTGGTGTATTAACACTAAACATACCTTATAACGGGTCAAATGACCCTTAAGGTTTATGTAAATAAATGCGATGGAAAATGAATTAAAAATTCTTATTCTTTGTGTTTGCTATACATAAAAACTGACAATATACAATTTTGTTTAATTATAATAAAGTTTGTCTATTTCCTTCCAATTTTCATACATTTATAATCAGAAAAAATAAAGTCCGGTCATTTGACCGGCTATGGTAGAAATAGGTATGTATGAAGTGTTGGTATGTTTAGTGTTAAAAATACGGTAAAAAAAATTAAGTTAGTAAAAAAAAAGGTTTAGTAAAAAATACTTAAAGGGGTCTCAACACCCTTAAACTTTCAAAAATTTTAATTAAAAAAAATTATAGGTTGAGATGTCCTAGACATTAAAAAAAAAAAAAAATTACTTAGTTTAACACTAGAATCGCGGGATGGCTCATTTTGATCCAAGATTCATTTGGTTTCGGATTTTCTTGAAAAATTACAAATGGAATTAAAAAGAAAATATTTCCCTCAATTTTATACCAATAACAATCTATGAAAATATACGTTAAACACTAATTAGATTTCTGTTTTTAATACATACCTAAACCGCGGGATGGGTCATTTTAATCCCATTTTGACCACAAACACGAATTTTGAAATTCGATCTTTCCTGGAATGGGAAATACTTTATAGATACTTTTCATAGATGTGTAAGCAGAACAATACCTCAAGGTCAAATGGTCAAGTTACTAGGCCAGGGGGGGGGAATCACAGGGGTGTTACTGATAATAGAAGGACAAATGAAGATTTTATTGTAGTGGCGGTAGCGCTTGCTGCAAATGCAAGATTTTGATAAAATACGTTCCTTTGAACGTTAAATAACTGTTTTTCATCTACGACAGGCATCTGGTTATGACTTTCTATGGGAGAAAATGTCTGTTACGTGTTTGAAGTGCACTTTCCGGTGTTTGTGGTTTTAGCCTATCGAATGGAATCTAAAGTCTGCTTATGGGACAAAGTTATCTCTGCGGGTTCACATTAAATTTATAAGATTTAAGAAAAAAAAACTGCTTAACGATTTGCCATACCTGGAAAAAGAAAAAAAACACCGCCGTGAAAACCATACTCTCTCCGAATACGTCGCTTTGTGTATGCTACAAACTTTCGAAAAGAAAGGCAGAAATATCACAACAGAAAATTTTCTCACAACACAGAATCCGTTTCGAATGTTGAAAACGAAGAACACTGGTCTAATTGGAGCGAATGGAATGGAATCTGAAAGAATTACCTGTATTTGCGAAGTAAAGATGTATTTTGTACGATACATTGTTAAGCAAGCATATATACCTTTGACAGTTTATCAAGGAAAAAACGTTAAAAAGGTCTAATTGAGATCCTTTAATCCTACCGTCGATATTGACGATAATATTTAAAAGAAAAAAGAAGGCTTTTGAAATGATATTTTATATATAATAAATGTCGATCCAATGTCAACACTAATTCAAGTTTTAACACTGGTGTCAAATTTTTCTTCTTTAACTTTCCTCAACTGGCCGATTTGTCTACTTTGAAGTACCTAGTAACGTAATATTCTATATTAGCATAAATGCTTCAATCTCTTAGGGATTTTACAGATATATTCTCTCAGACCAAGGATATCAATTGAATTTTATAAATGTGCTGCAAAATTATTTGTACATGCTTTGGTTTGGAGAAATACGGGTAATTACTTGCAGCAAGAGGATTAAATATAATTCAATTTACAGCTAAATGGTTTCGAACGGACGGTACGACCTAGATGACTACAAATAATTTATAGTTGTAGGCTTTTAACGCATACAGAAATAATTTAAAGTCAGCCCGGGTCTGTTAAATGATCATTAAAGTAAATGGATAAATGTGTTTAAATTTGTTTAAACTATAATAAGCTTTATGTTTTCCTGCACTTAATATCTATTAACGCAGACTATAGATTTTTGTTATACATGCAACAATGTGGTCTCCTTTAAGTAGAAGAGCAGGAAACTAATGAAATAAAAGATCTGAGAAAAAAGTTTGTATAATTTTTACACATGTTCTACAATATTTCCACAAATATTATAAGAAATTTAGACCCATACTGTCATAATGACCTACATTAGTATAAAAAGTAACTATTTTAATATTTACATAAGGATCAAAAACTAACGCAATTCTAACGCAAAATCAAATTAAGTGCAGGTCTCACCAAAGTCATTTAACTGCTAACTGCAATTAACCCATGGTGCCAACTAATGGAGGGACGTAATTCTCCGTTTAAACAGATTAATCGCAGTTAGCCGTTAAACGAATTTAGTGAGACCTGTCCTAACTGGTCCAATTTAAAAAAATAAAATAAAGTGTACTACAGTGAAGGTATGTCCAACACGTGTCCTGTTCGCGTATACAAATTAATCCCGTTTACTTAAAAACTACCAGTTTAGAAACTGATCAATTATTTTTTAAATATTTTTAATCTGGTTGAAACCACAATACAAAGTCTTGACAATTAATCTTGTACTTTCTGAAACGAGACAACTTTTGGCATTGCTTAAATTTTTCGTTTGAATTATAACCCATGCCCGAGAAAAATCAGCTTAATTAAGCCTGTATTCTAATAATTTACTTATTAAAGAGGTTGTGTGGGATGTGAGTGAATTAACGAAGTTTCTCAGTGTTAATTAACAAATGACAATACCCAATCTTTTCCCTTTTTTTAGTTTTGAGCTAATTTAGGGTCAGTCTCACAAGAGTCGTTTTACGGTTAACCACGATTAATCTGTTTAATGCATCCTGGTTGGCGTCATGGATTAATCGCTGTTAGCCGCTAAAAGAATTCAGCAAGACCGGCTGTTAAGATACAGTTAATTCTGTTCTAACTAAGATTAACACTGATCTATAAACGCATCATAAACTAATATTTGGTTACTTGTGAATAAAAGACTGTTATAAAAGAAAAGTTTAACCTTAACAGACTTTTGTGGGAAAAAAAAATTTTTAGTTAAAATATACATTTAATATCTAAAATAAAACAGATGATTGCAATTATGTTTGATGTAATTCCTATGAACCCGAGTACGATAAACTGGCCAATAACTGTGACCACTCTTCCAATTGATAACACAGAGCGCTATCAGCACCAAAAGACTAAATCTAAGACATGCAGGCACAATTGCATTTTTTCCAATTAACCCTTGAGAAAGTTAACCCCTTGGCATATAAATAAAAAAAGAAATTTGATGTATCTGAAAAAGACTATTTAGTTCTTTGATACTATTTAGGCTCAACAGAACAATTCGGTGCAAGATGAGAAAACGAGCGTTTTAATTTGAAATTGGTATTTCTACCTAATATTTAATAAGGTTAATATATGATGTTAATCGGCAATTAAATAGTATAAAATTAGTATTTCTTTAAAGTATAAAACATTTCGAATCATTTTCGATTAGATAGAATAACTTTTTTGCACTTCTAAGTTCATCCGCTTCCTACATTACTTTGAAGAACATTTGAATCTTGAATATTCTAATCAAATCAGAATAGAAACACACGAGTTAAATGAATTAATTTTATGCTGCACTATGTCTGTCGGAGACAGATATTGACATGAAAGTCTGCTTTGGCAAATGAAATGACTGACATCTCCCAGACGTCATATATCAAGGGATTGATTAACCCCTTGACATACGAATAAAATAAGCGTTGATAAGTCCGTAGGATAATATTTAATTTGGCTCAATAGTGAACGCTTTTGTACAATCTCAGAAACAGGCCATTTTATTTTCGGATTTACATTGTTATATAACATTGAATAAGATGATATATAGTGTTAGTGTACAAAAATTTATAAAATAATATACCCGGTGTTCGCCGAGTTCTTCACTTCTCGGAGAAGTAAGTCTACCATAGCACATCAGATCAGATACTAAAGTCAAAATTTTGGAAAAAAAAAGGGAAAAAAAGGGGGAAAAGGGAAGCTAAATAACTATTAGACATTAATGTTTTGATTTTACTTAATGCAAAAGCAAGTACCTAAATATGAAATATACAAGAATCTAAATAACTTCTTATCGATATAAACAAGTACCTAAGTTTCCTAGTAAAAAAAAAAAATTAAACGGATTCAATTCAGATGCTTCTTCAATGTGCCTAGTTAAAAAAAAATAAATTTACTAATACAGTTGAACTTTATTATATTAAACTTTGAGGGACCATATTGTTTGTTGTACCTGAACTTTTAAGAAAAATTCTAGATTTCAAGAGAAAGGGGAAAGAGAAGAGAAGAAAACGGAAAGTAAAGAAGAATTTAAAAATATTTTATTTACATATTGCAAAAACAAGTACCTAAATATTAAACCAGAAACTAAATTTTTACTAATATAAACTAACAATTACTCGAGTCTTCTAATCAAAATATGTTCAAAACAGATTCAAATCAGAAGTTTTTCAAATATCATAATTTTTAAAAAAAATCTAGTAATTTAAATGCACATTTCAGATATCAAATTTTTAGAAGGCATTTCTATAAACAAATTTTTAGTTGTGTGACCGTAAAATTTCTTAAATAGCAGTAAAATCTATACCTTAATAATTCGTAAATTTACAATAATTTTCATTAGATTTAATTTTAATCAATGCCTAAAAACTTGTGATTTAAATAATATATACAGTGTATGAGGCTATTTTATTAAGTGGAGAATTAATAAAAAAATTTTAAATAGTAAAATTTTACGGTGATGATCGAATAGGACGCGCTTTCTTTCGGTATCTGAGCCAATGGGATCGAATTCTACTTTCGAGACTAACAGGTTTGTAAGAATTTAGTTTAGTCAGAGCGCTAGGGTTTATGTTATCCGATGGCTGAAGACATCGGCATTCACTACTTAAATCCGATTTTGAACGGCTACGAACAAAGCAGTGGGATTCGAACCCGTGGCAGCGTCCTACCGATTCAACTGTAGGGCTGATTTTTTATCGGGATTGTCGTTAAAAGTCACGATTTATCATTAGCTAACGTTTCATCAACTTCAATACATGCACTAAACAAAAGAAAAAATATTGGCTTGGATTTTTTAAAAATAACCAACTTCTGTGCATATCTGAAGTTCCGTAAGTTTTTTTTTTTTTTTTTTTTTTTTGGCAACAGTGAGGTGACCACCTAGCTGCCGTTCCTGTGTCAAGATCGGAAGTGACGTCTTTTCAAAGTTCCCTCAACAGATGCCGGAGCCATCCTTCGTTGCCAGTAGATGTGCCGCCGAGTTTCTCTCAACTTCTTCCGAGTAAGTCATATGACTGGAGTCACCCTCATATTTAAATAAATTAATCGCTAAATGCTGCTAGATAATTTAATCGCTTAAGGCTGTTGCCTTCATTGTATCCCGATTGTATAAGTATGAAATTTTACATGATGAATATAAGTATTAAAATGTTAAGTTTTCAGAATAAAGTGTTAATCTATTTTGGCCAAGCACATAATCTGGGTTAGAGTCATAGGTAGCTCAGTGTTACGAGTATGTGTAGTAAACTATACGCACATTGCAGCAATACCCTTTTCTATTTAATTCTCAGCATATAAAAAATCCACATTCAAAAATTCCTTGTTGTACGCTAATTAGAGTATATTATTTATGTCACTTATGGGTTTATTACTTCACTGGCTTTTCTCTTAAATCTATTATTTTACTGCTATCCGTACGTCTAAAAACCTAAGGTATAAACTTATATGTACTAGTGCAGTGTTTCTCAACCTTTTAGTATTCACGGCCCAATTTTCAATCATAATTTTCATCGCGCCCCCCTCCCCACCGCGTACAATAAAATGTATACAATAATAATGTATTTTGAGCATTATGGCGCTAAACCTGCACTACAACCTTAATTTTAAACTTTGCAAATTACCAAGAATACGGAAATTTATTGACATTTTGCAACACTGATACTCAGCATTGAAAAAACAATCCTATGCCTTTTTATTGCTCTTGCGTCCCGCCATGTCGGGCATTCTCACGGTTTCGCGAGAAGTTTCGATTTGTCTGGAATTTGTCTGGTCAGCTTAAAAGTTAAGTTAGGAGCGTGCGCAGATGTGAACAAATGTTTTCTCATAGGGAGAAGGAGAAAGTTCTATGACGCCAATTTCAATTCCAGACAATCTCATTCGAGTCGATCCTTCTTATCGCTATTGAATCTATTCTTAATGTGTATGTTATATATATTTTCGTGTAATTGCAATTCACGGTATTAAATATTCACGGCAGCAGACTTATGCAGAATCATGGATAAATTTTTAAGCGGGCGTAAGCGAGCATTAGACGATAGACAAGCATCAACAAGTACACAGACGAGCGTGGTTCCGAAAATAAAATCAAGAAAATATTCTCAAGAATACTTAAATTTTGGGTTCACTAGTACTGAAGTAAATGAAGAAGAAAGGCCCCTTTGTATCATTTGCTCAAAAATGTTGGCGGCAGACAGCATGAAACCTAATAAACTTAAACGACATTTGGAAACGCTTCATAGTGAGTACGTAAACAAACCCAGAGAATTCTTCGAATGAAATTAAAATCATATGAAAAGCAAAAATCATTGTTTAAAAAAACTTTGTCTGTGAATGAAAAAGCTTTAATTGCCTCTTACAAACTTTCATATAAAATAGCCAGATGTAAAAAGCCAGCCGCAATTGAGATTGTAGAAATTATGTTTGGAGATAATTTTGCAAAACAATTGCAGTCTATACCTGTTTCAAATGATACTGTTGCCCGTCGAATTGCTGATATAGCTGAAGATGTAGAGTGTCAGCATTTGTCGAAGTTGCGTGACAAATTGTTTTCAATACAACTTGATGAGGCAACAGATAGTAATAAAGATGTTCATTTCATTGCCTATATTAGATTTTGTGATGATTTGTCAGTAGTAGAAGAATTACTTTTCTGCAAACCAATAGAACTCAAAGCAACAGCACTCGCATTATTTGCTATCTTAAATGATTTTATGAACGAGGCAAACATAGAATGGAAAAATTTCGTCGGAATATGCACCGATGGTGCTCGTTCTATGTCCGGAAGATTCCAAAGTATTCAAGCACTTGTGAAACAAAAATCGCCACAGTGCGTCTGGACACATTGCATGATCCACAGAGAAGCTTTGGCTTCCAAATAAATGAGTCCTGGTTTGAATATTGTGTTAACTACGGTTGTAACCGTAGTAAATTATATAAAAATGATACCCCTGAAATCAAGAATCTTTTCCGCACTTTGTAAAGACATGGGTGCAGTACATTCAGCGTTACTATTTTATTGCGAGGCAAGATGGTTATCACGAGGGAAATTTTTGCAACGTGTTTATGAATTAAAAGAAGAAATCGCCGTTTTCCTAGAAGAGGAAAACAGACCGGAAGCTGAGAATTTTCGCGATAGTTTATTTGTGATGAAATTGAGCTACATGGTCGACATATTCGAGAAATTAAATAACTTGAATCTTCATCTGCAAGGAGCAAATACACATATATTGGATACGAGTGATAAAGTTAATGCTTTTTGTAGGAAATTGGAATTGTGGAGCAGAAATTTAAACCAAGAAAACTTAACAATGTTTGCAAATTTGAATGATTGTATTAAAACTTACAAGGCTGAAGAACAACATGTAAAAGTTGTTTTTGCAACCATTGAAAATCATTTAGCAATGCTAGCAAAGGATTTTAAAAAGTACTTTCTTGCTGACGACAAACTGATATCAAGTTACAAGTGGGTGAGGGATCCATTTCAAAATACTCCCGAAGGACTCTCAATTGAAGAGGAAGAAACCTTCATAGACTTCACGGCAAGCGGCGAAACCAAAAGACAATTTAGTAATAAATCACTCTTTGAATTTTGGGCAGGAGTGGATGATGAGTTTTCTGCACTAAAAACAAGGGCATTTCGCATTCTACTACCATTTTCAACATCTTACCTTTGTGAAACTGGATTTTCCGCGGTGGCTTCTTTGAAGACAAAATATAGATCTCAGCTAAATATAGAAAAAGAACTGAGAGTGTCTATTTCTAATATTAAACCCTCCTTCGAAAAACTTTGCTCTGAAAGACAGGCCCAAGGAAGTCACTAATAATCATTAAATTTGTTTTTAATTTAGTAAGTTGTTTTAATTTAATAAGTTAATTATTAAATATGTCGAAATGTATTTTGTTTTGTATGTGTGTGTGTGTTCTTTCCTTTCAGTCACTTAATCAATTTTTTTAAATAACATTTTCTCTTGGATATGCTCGCGCCCCCCCCCCATTAGTGTGCTCGCGCCCCCCTAGGGGGGCGCGCCCCACAGGTTGAGAATCACTGTACTAGTGTATTAAGATAAGTATATTCTAATGTTTTAAAAAAAACTTTAAATATTTATTAAAAAACCTTTCGCTTTAAGGCTTTACAGTACAGTGTTTGAATGTGACACCACATAAAGAAGCTTTATAATAAAGCTATTTCTCATTATTTCAGTTGATGTTCCTGCCGTAAGAGTAAATTTATGAGCAAACTTTAAGGAAAAGAAAAAAGGAAAAAAATATGAAGTTTTAATCCAAATTGGAATCCAAAATCTGATGGATTACTTATAAGACTGCCCTCTACCACTGCAAAAAATATACCGCGTTCCGTAAAAACGTAAAATTTGCATTAGCCGGTTTTTTTAGCTGTCCGTAAAAAGGTATGCTAAGCATTAATGTGTTAACAACATGCATGACTCCTCTTCAGTTTCTTTTTAATAATAGTTGCTAATCATCACGTGTACTTAGAGTTTTAAATTACTCCTAATCACTTTTAAAGTACAGATCAACTTAATTTTATAATTCATCAATCATAATTTCAGCCTAAAAACATTAGCTTATTAGGTCGTAAGTTACCTAAAATTTCATTCGTCCATTTGACTCATTCCATCATTAGGTTGGTTGGTTCAAGTTTTATGGCGCGAGGTCCTACTCCCACCATTAGGACTGGCTACTGAATCTTAGATTTCAATCCTCCCCTCACTCTCTCCAAGTTGCTTACCCCCCTTAACTTCTCTTACCCCAACAGCGTTCTTATTTCGGAGGGTCGAATCCTAAGATTACCATTGGTGTCTACCATTCTCTGTATGAATCTCTTAACTTATCTCTTAGAGCTGACAGTTGGTACTGACTTTTGTCCTTTATAGATTTTAAAAATATATTTGTACACAATGCATTTTTCGGTACAATAATTATTTTCATACATTGTTCCACTTTTTTTCTCAACTCAATCTGTTTACGATTCATGTACTTTCTCAATTGAACATTTTTTTTTACCTATTACAAAATTTCCTGATTACGAAAATTTCAACACTTTACTCATAAACGTTTCGATTATCCCCCCCCCCACCCACCACCAAAGTTTATAGACGTTATGAAATTTTCCGTTATATAGAGTTCAGATTACAATCCAAACAGAAAGTGCACATTTAAAAGTCATAGTCCTACAACTAATAGTTTCAGTTTGGCGAGATACGCAAGTATAGATGCCAAGAATAAATAGCCATGACTAGTTCAAAAATGCTTTAATAATTTAAAATCTGATGTATTTCTAATCTCTTATCTATAAGCGAAATCAGTTGATCTATTTTCAAAATAATTTTTTTTTTTTTTTTGGCTAACCATAGACTTTAACCAGATCAAGGCTTCTCGACGTAAAGCGTACCTGATATCGATGGAGCATATTGTTTTTCAGGCGGGCATTTGGGGAGTGACAAAATTGTTTTGGGATGAGACTGAGGTTACATACTCAAGTTCGAATGTCTTTGGAAGGAAACTATTATTAACATTTCAACCTTCATAATTAGTGAAATGTGGTTTTAGTGCTGTAAATGATTTGCTACTGCAGAAAATAAATTTACTAGATATCGCCAAACGAGAGGATATGAGACCGATTTGGTTTAGAGCGCTATGGTCTACTCTTTTGCTACACGACGGCTAATGAGATCGGAGCCAACTGCTTAAAGCCTAAACGGCTACGAACATCAATACCATCAGCGGGATTCGAACCCGCAAACTCAGGTAATGTTCTACTATTCGGCCATTTCTCGGCCTGGATTTGATATGGAAACTAAATTTGTGCCCGTAATTTAAAATCGTATCAATCGCAAGAATCTTGCTTTTTTAAGTTTATTCTATTTTTCTTCAAATTCATTTCGTTAGTCTGCATTCGATACGTGCCTACAGTTCACTGTACTTGAAAAAAAAAATTGAGTTTTTAATTACCTCAGAATTTCTGTTTCTCATATTTAAAACTTAATTTTTTGAAAATTCATATTAACAGAACTTTTAGTGTAGCGTTGCTGATCAAAACAATATCGGTATAAGTTTAGCCTTGTTGGGTTCAATTCCTGGAAATTCCAGTCATCAAATATGTCCATTCAGTGGGGGCATCAAATACTTAAAAAGCGACTTAGTGGGGCATGGTCCAAAAAAGGTCGAGAAGGACTGAACTAGACTGAAGGACATTTTTATCTAGACAGCCAGTGGTATTAAAAAAGGTCTGACATTAACCCTTTCCTTCTCACTCCCATTAACACTAGTACCGCAGGCGGGATGCATCATTTGAACCCAAAAACTATTGTCTAATTTTCTCAAAAAGTTACTAACGAAAATGATTTTTTTTTTTTACTTTACTTACTTTTATGCCCATAAAATATATAAAGAAGAATCTATGCCCACGTAAGAAATATAGTTCATTTCAACGCTTCCAAGCGTAAAAACAAAACTGTAGATATTTGTTCTAAGTTGTCGATATGTAGAAAATGTACAAAATATATGTATATATAAAATTTGTCTAAACTGTCCCTGAACTGCGTAACAAACCTTTACTGGTAAGAAACTAACTGCATTCAAAGTCTATATATTTTTCTAACTATATATACTTTTCGATATCGTAATATTTCATCAGTATAATAATTTAATGTCTGAAAATTAATATATATCCCTATGTACAGATACAGTAAGCTTTTTGAATAACACAGATTCATATTGATTGGGTAAGTTAGACCCATACCGATGTTAAGGCCGAAACTCTCGCGGTTCCGGCATGGTGAAGTTTCGCCCTCTATTCCCTGCGCCCGTGAAATTTCTGAGCTGAGGTGGTCAAAAGCAGCGCGCCAAAAATACTAAAACAATCTATTTCTTACCCCCGGAATCATGTTTATTTCTCAAACTACACTGGTGTGCAAATATTAAGGACGAGACTGTTTTTTTCAATATAACTTTGTACAAAAGCTTTCCAAATCAACACATTTAATACCGTAAAATCCCCAATACGTAAGGACATGAGTAATGTAAGCAACACTTACTAAAAGAGAAATCAGAGGGATAAAAAGAAGCTTTATTGAAAAAGTAGCATGGAGCGCAATGCGACTGAAGGCCGAAACATCCCTGTGATGGGTGTCCAGCAAGAAACATCCGGTCTTTAATAGGGGATATGATCTCCCCTGAAAGCTAGGCAGGTTTCACAGCGTCTGACCATGCTGAGAATGAGGGTGTCAATGAGTTGTTGAGGTATTGCTGCCCATTGGTCTTGCAGCGCCAATCGAAGCTCCGGAATCGTTACTGGTGGTAAGGTACGAGCTGCCAAGCGTCTGCCTAGAAAATCCCATACATGCTCGATGGGATTGAGATAGGGAGATCGTGCCGGCCAATCCATACGTTCAATATCCTCACTCTCTAAGAGCTGTTCGGCAGCTACTGTGCGATGACATGGTGCATTGTCGTCCATGTAAAGGAACTGCGGACCCATAGCGCCTCTAAAAAGACGCACATATGGAAGAAGAATCTCTTTATAATAACGGGTCCCGTTGACTGAACCTGCGTCGAAGATGTGAAGGTCTGTACGACTACCAAGCATGATGCCTCCCCAAACGAGAACACCGCCACTTCCATACCTGTCCCTTTCAATGATGTTCGAGGGATGATTGCGGCTTCCCCGCTCTCTCCAGATGTGTATGCTATGAGAATCGCTACTCCGACTGAATCTGCTCTCATCTGTAAAGAGTACTCGTCCCCATTCATTGTCTCTCCAATTCCGGTGTTTCCGGCACCATAGAGAACGCCTTCTCCGATGGGCAGGCGTTAGAGGTACACACCGTACAGGGCGTCGTGCAAACAGACCACCACCGTGCAGTCTTCTGGCCACGGTAAAACGAGATATCGGTCGTCCAGTCGCCTGTGTCGTGGGTCTAGCGATTTCTCCCGCTGTCTGCCGCCTGTTTCTTCTGGCCTGTAAGGCAATATACCGGTCATCTGCAGGTGTGGTTCCTCGTGGACGATCACTACTAAACACCCGGATAGCTATTCCTGTAGTTTGAAATTGTCTTCAAAGCCGTGAAACGATGATGTGAGCAATTCCGAACTCTGCAGCCACACTTGTCACACTGCGGCCTTCCTCCAACTTCCCAATGATTCGACCTCGGGTAAAAGCATCCAGATGTCGTCTAATAGATTGATTATTTGCCATTTCTCGCTGAGGCAGCAACTCGGTTGATTTTAACTGCTATATGGCATGCAATCTCTTTGCCAGAAATACTGATCTTACACCAACAACATGCTTTATACTACTCAGACACTTTCCCATTACGTCTACCTGCATATCTGCGCATGTGCTACTGTACATCACCTTACTTAATCTCCTGATTGGTCTTTCTGTCCGCTCTGCCTCTTCGTTCATCTGATATGCTAATTTTTCGACTTCGTCCTTAATTTTTTCACACCAGTGCATAAACCCGATGAGAGTACCAGACTTTTTGGTGTGTTAGATCAAACTATTTTGAACTCTTATTTACAGCAAAACAGTACGTCTGATACTATTTCAAAAACAGGACGGCTAAGCTTAGATAATAACCCCCACCAGTTTGAAAGGCATTTTATTAACAGATACCTCCTACTGATAAGAAATCGTAGAATAATCCAGCATTGCAACTGTCGTCTAGTAATACATGGTGATATAAAGATAAGAGTAACTGCAGTGTCAAACTGTTTAAATACAAAGGCACAAGTGCTATAGAGTTGGTTGGTTTGGAGCGCTACGGTCTTCTGTTTTGCACACGAGGGCTAATGAGACCGGGACCTACATCTTAAAGTCGTTTCCGAACGGCTACGAACATCCATTCCATAGTGAGATTCGAACCCACGAAATTCGGTACCGACGATCAGCGCCCTAACCAATCGGCCAGCAATACGAAATTTTCGAGCATAGATATCCTTTAACTTGAAAGGAAGACAAGTTGCACTGCAGGAATATCCATACGACTGCTCTAACATTTAATGTAGGTGCACTAACCATGAGTACACATTTTTAGAATATCTGGCATTGCAACTCTTCTAGTAAAGCAGGATAAGACAAACATGAACAATAACTAACATTAATGTGGAAGTATCAGAAAGTCAAAATAAACCGGTGAAACTGACAAATTAACTATAGATTAGCTTGAACTTACTAACAAGACTTAATGCTTCGCTTGAATAAAAATTAGACTGCTGTAACATTTAGTTTAGGTGTACTAGACATTAGTACGGCTGCTTTTAGAATATTATTGCAATATCATAATATTACTAGGCATTATTTAAAACACTCAAAGGTACAATTATACTAACGAATGTTTCATTCCGTACGTTCGTATCATTTTTTTTTTTTTTTTTTTTTTTTTTTTTTTTTTTGCTGTGTTTTAAAGTGTAGATTTATTTATGTGTATATGTTACTGCGAGTGTATATTATGTGTATTACATGTATAATAGGAGTATCTTTTTTACATAATTTACATTAAAATATTAAATTATAAAATTATTTAAAAATATTATAATTTAAATATTATAATTAATTTAAATTATAATATTAAATTATTAAAATATTAGTTATAATAATATTACATTTTACATAATTTTTTGTTGTACTACGGTACTTCACCTAGGACAGCTATCAGCCTCCTCGTGGCGCCCCCTGGAAACTAGGAGTGTCCCTCCTAGGCCAATGATAGCCGTCTGCAACCTCAAGGGGTATACCTCCTTTAGGTATACTCGGGTTTCACGAACCCAGTGTTTCCTGAGTGATCCTTCTCTTCCGACTTCCCTGGTAGTCCCGAACTTACTGTTGTAGTATTGTTCCTTACTGAAGTCGTCTACATTAATTTCGAGCCACGACGGAGCCTCGCGTAGGTCAGCAGCAGCTTTGTAGCTGTTGTGGCGACTGGTCTTCAGTATTGCTGCTGTATGGGCGAAATGCCTGGGTCAGCGTGGGAATTACCTTACATAATTTACATTAAATCATTTTACTCTATACTTAAATGCACTTTAGTTCTATAAGGGAAATTTTCTGCTATAAATATGCAAGTAGTTTTGTTTCTTAAATGCAGCAGGCAACACAGGCTCTTATACCTTTATGCTAATACATGGCTGCGAAGCTGTTACCCATATAGCATCACCCGAGGGGAACGTGTTGTTTCAGAAATGCTGAGTTCTCGTAATTTAGAAGCAGGGACCAAGCGAAGACCCATAGGGTTGGTTTGCCCCCCCCCCCAGAGGTATCGTTGGAGAACTTTAAGGGCATTGCGACCACGAACCTATTTTACGTGGCCCAGTCACCTTTAACGAACACGGCGGATCTTAGGCCGTCTTGGGCTCCCAACCCGCAACCTTTCAATTACGCTGCCTTTGCCGACTGATCTACCGCGACTCGTTATAAAATGTCATAATTTTTTTATATTTATTCTTACAGAAATGCAAAGTAAAATTTCATTATGGAATGGAACATTTTGAAACCTTAAATTGAGTTCTATTTAATGTTTTATGGGTTTGTATCAATAGAGGATGGCATTCATCGTGAATATGAATGTTTTAATCAAATAGGATCTTTTTTTTGTACATTGTTAAGGCCACTGGAGTCGAACCCAATCCCGTTTGGTTTGGAGCGCTACTGTCTTTTTGCAACGCGAGGACTAATGACAGCGGGGCCCTACTGCTTAAAGCCGATTCCGAACGGCTATGAGCATCCATGCTACAATGGGTTGGTTGGTTGGTTGGAGTTTTACGGCGCAAGGTCCTGTTTAGGACATAAACGCCAAGCACAAGGTGTTTTCATAAAAACAAGACCTAACTGATAAAAAAGCCCTAGCCGAATAACAAGGTAAAACCGTACCAGTTTAATAAAGTTATAAAAAAAGTCTGCAATGTAAAAACTCAATTACACCAGATAGGTATGTAAAAGGTAAAATGATGAAACATTAAAAAGCTAAAAGCACAATTTTAATTAAAAGATGTAAAAAATACTAAAACACTTAATAGAAAAAAAGTTAAATAGACCAAAATAAGCCTATAAAACGTAAAAAAGATAAAAGACAGGGATGCGGGGGTTCACCTAGTAACTCCGTTAAGGTAGGATGCCGAGTACTAAAAAATAAGACATACGCAGGCTGTAACTGACTACAAGATGTAAGTATATTAAAATTGTTAGTGGGGCCTGACAGAAAGAACATTGGGGTTTGGGGTCATTAGAAAGATAGTAATTATGTGTGAGACGAGTGTGCCCAATACGCAAACGAGTAATTAAAACGTCGTGCTTACGACTAACATTATCCGGGAAAGATCGAATGTCCTCAGTAATGTTGTGAAGCTTATTGCGGACACACAAGTCCCACTCGTTCTTCCACATAATATGCAGCTGGCGTTTAATTTCACACTTCAAGTCAGAAAGGGGTATTTTCGATGACATTAAAGTACTGGCATTCTTTGCTGCATCATCCGCAAGCTCGTTCCCGGGGATCCCCGCATGCGCTGGAACCCAGCAGAATAAGACTGTAAAGCCTCGTTTATATAGAGGTATACAACTTCTGTATATCGTTGATAACAGGGTGCAGCGTCTCATCCGAGTTCAGAGAATCTAGTACACTGATTGAGTCTATGCATACTATAAAGTGCCGGTTCTTCCAGTGCGAAATGTGCTTTAGAGCTTGGTACACCGCTTTACATTCAGCTGTAAAATTAGAGCATTGTTGAGGTAATCTCCAACACCTCCTAACAGTGTTATATACAAAGCTGCAGCCAACATATTCGTCAGTCCTAGAACCATCGGTAAAAACAAGATCATGCCCAGAATATTTAGCTATGTGGGCATAAAAGAGCCGTTGATAAACGATATCACTAGTCTCACTTTTTAAGTAGCCTGGACAAGGATGAGTATATGATATCCGATAATTTTCCCAGGGAGGACAGTTGAAGAGTTGTTGGGTTTCCACTGTTAAATCTGCAAGACTACTCCCCTGTAGCAAACGACGAGTCCGCAGGCCAAACGGAGATACGCATGATGGACGATGTTTATACCAAATATCTAATGTAGTATTCAAAAGGTGACTTCTGAACGGATGGGCCAAAATGCGGTAGTATAATATAGTAGACAATCTGTCACGTATAGAGTTCAGACATGGTTCATTGCAGTATACGTATAGGCTTTGAACAGGTGACGTCCGGAAGGCACCGGAGCAGATTCGCATCCCAGTATGATGTACGGTGTCTAGATACCGTAGGACAGAGGGGCGAGCAGAGCCATAAACCGGACAACCATAGTCCAGTTTCGAACGGACAAAAGAGCGGTAGATCCGTATCAAGGAACTACGATCCGCACCCCAACTGGTGTTTGATAGTACTTTCAGTAGATTTAAGGCACGCTCGCACTTCCTTCTCAGGTGTAAAACATGAGACAAGAAGGTTAGGTGGTTATCCAGATAAATACCAAGAAAGCAGGTAACGAGCTCGACACGTAACTTTGAAGTACCAATATAAATTTCGGGGTCACCGTGGAGGCGACGCGAGCGACAAAAGTGAACGCAGCAGGATTTATCTGAAGAGAAGGTAAAACCATTTTCCTCATTCCAAGATACCATACGATTAATCGCTGTTTGTATCTGATTGATAATAAATGCCATGTCACTATTTGCGCAAGAAATCTGCAGATCATCCACATACAGATACCCATGTACGGCAGATGGAAGTTGACGCGGGATATTGTTTATCTTAATTGAGAACAGAGTTACACTTAGCACACTTCCTTGTGGTACACCTTCATCTTGAGTGTAGGTACGAGACAGTGTACCCCCAATGCGAACATTGAAGTACCGGGTATGCAAAAAATTCTTTATAAAAAGTGGAAGATTCCCAACGAGGTGCCGGTTGTGTAAATCTCTTAAAATACCGTACCTCCAGGTACGATCATAAGCTTTCTCGATGTCGAGGAACACAGATACCAGGTGTTGACGTCTCAGGAAAGCGTTCCTTATTTGCGTCTCAAGAACTATAAGATTGTCCATTGTTGACCTTCCTCGGTGGAAGCCACTTTGAAAGGGGGAGATATAGCTCTTCTCCTCAAGAAGGAAAACCAGTCGAGTGTTCACCATCTTTTCAAGGAGCTTGCTTAAGCAACTTGTAAGGGCAATAGGACGATAATGCTGGGGATTTGTTTGATCTTTCCCAGGTTTTGGAAAGGGAACAAAAATAGCATACCGCCAAGCAGTAGGGAAAACGTGTTCCAACCAGATACGATTATATAAACACAGGAGTTGTTGTAGAGACTCTGCAGAAAGATGTGTCAACAAAGTGCAGGTTATCCCGTCAGGGCCTGGTGATGAGTTGACTCCTTTTCAGACACCGAAGCATCTCATGCATTGTAAATGGGCTATTATACGCCATTTGGGTGTCAGAGTGAAAGTTCAAGTTCTGCATTTCTGCTTGATGTTTGTAGCTGAGAAACGGTTCGGAATAAACACTACCGTTTGAAACAGCAGCAAAGTGGCGACCGATGACATCAGCGACCTCCGCCGGAGTAGCGAGTAGCTGCCCATTTTCTCTAATACAGGCTACTTGACGGTCAGGGGAAATTCCCATTGACCTTTTTACCCGGGTCCAAAGCTGA
>CM063502.1:33298881-33316381 GCA_032207245.1 Pardosa pseudoannulata | reverse complement strand
TTTACCCGAAGCAGGGGCCAAAGTAATGTGTTGGTTTCCCTCAATTACCAGGATCCCCTTTTCCGGGGACACGGGTCTCCACGCACGGCAAACACGTGGGCGGTAAACAGTCCTCGAGAGGCTATGCTCAGTATAGAGCATAGCATCACGAGGAAAGCCCTCACCTCCGAGAAGGATACCGCAACGAGGGGGAAAAAAGGAAAAAAGTAGCAGACAAGAGGAGGGGAAATAAAGAAAGGTGAGGAGATCGCTGGGGTACCTCGGGGCTGCGACACCCGTGTTTACCTAAAGAAGGCAAACCCCCTGAGGGGCATGCTACAATGGGATTCGAACCTACGAACTCTGGTACCGCATATTAGCGCCCTAACCATTCTGTCATCATTCGGCCCAAGCCCATTTGGAAGCATAACATAACGGTAATACAGACAAATCAGTTTTAGATGACTAGATCAGTACCCCCCCCCCTCCTGGAATTTGCCTACAAGAGAGAAAATGTGATTTACAATTTCTAACAAGGGAGTTTTACCGTATTATTTGGAATTTTAAACGCTCAGAAAGAAGACTAAGTATAAAAAGTAAATTGATTCTCTTACCGTGAATTTCCGAAAGAAATTGTCTAGAATAAAAGAGATCCTTCGTTCCCTGAAAAATATTTCATTTTCAATTTTGACCTTTTTTAAATCAGCCGCCACAATATTAACGTAGAAACGTAAGCAGGTATAAAATTTTATTAATTTTAAGCAGTTCGTATGACACATTATTTAAAAAATATTTTAGCATTTTTTGTAGATTTTTCTCAGTACTACGTACACACTGCATCTCATTAAAAAAATAATAATAAAGTAGGGTTTCAAATTTATGGATAAGAATTTGGTAAACAGTATCCAAAATATTAGAAAGATTTAGATAAAAATGCACTCGGAATGCACGAAGTTACAAATAAGTTACCAGATACATCAAAATGAGAAGGAAATCATGTTTTGTACCCTTAATAACACGGAAATATAAATTTTAATGAAATAAAATGGACATTACATTTCAAAAGATTTCACTTTATAGCAGCTTTTTAATAGTTTAAGGTAGGTGTAAACACAAAATACACACTATGTTTTTCTTAGTCTACCATTTTTAAGGTACCCCCGTACAAAATCAAATATTAAAAACCAGTTTTTTTAAATTTAAGATTAAATCATCCTGAAAACTAACTTTTATATTTTCCGTGAATTAAGGAATAACTATCGATTTAATATATGACCATAATATTGGTAAAATATGATTAGTGGCTAAAATATAATTACCAATATTGCATGTGCAAAAATAAAAGAAAAAAATCAGAAATGAACAAGAGTTTAACTTGACTGGTGCAGAATAAAAATTAAATTTCATCAATTTAAAGGGTTTGGTTTGGAGTGCTACGGTCTACTTTTTGCAACACGAGGGCTAATGAGACTGGTACCTACAGCTTAAAGCCGATTCCGAACGGCTACGAACATCCATGCCACTGTGGGATTCGAACCCACGAACTCCGGTACCGAAGGTCAGCACCCTAACCAATCGGCCATCGTTCGGCAACAATTTGAAGGGAAAAGATTCTTTTCATAAGGCAGCTGGCAATACAGGCACTTTATGCCTTTATACCAATAAAAAATTGCAAAGCTGTTACCCATTTAGCACCACCCAAGTAGCAAGTGTAATTACGGTCGGAGGGAAACGAGTTAAAATGCTATTCTTTTAATAAAAACTGAATAAAAAATAACTAAAAAAAGACTTATACACGAGTTCAGAATGAATAAAATACACATTCGTCAAGATCATGCCAGGAGTTCAGAAAACTCCGCGGGCCATATTGGGAGTGCATCTCAGGTCGGTCAGGTTATTGTATGTCCTATGTATGTGTACACTTATATTTGAGGTAAATTAATATATACATTAATACATTAAAGTTTTTAGTATTCATAAATTAGAAATGGAGCAATTATTTGCAAATGCGCATGATAGTTATAATAATCAGTAAATCAATCTAAATATATATATTTACTATAATACATTGTGAATTCCATCAAGGACCAAGAAATTTTACTACTGGGACGCTATAAACCACACCTGATGGAGGTAATAAACTTTTTAGCCATTAACGTCCTTAAAAATAAAGCTTATTATATATATTTAAGAGATACAAAATTACCTACCAATGCTACATGTTACTAAAACATGATTTACTATGAATTTCCTAAATGCTAGTGAAATTAATTGTAAGCTGAATTTTCTCCCCTATTTAAACATATCATCAGCAGTTTAATAACACTATTTAACAGATCAAGATGCCTTGATTGTCATTTTTAAAATATTCAACATTTGTCTTAACTTATGAGCTTAAATGTTGCTTAAAGCAAATGCTACTCAAATCTACAAGATAAAAGTATTTAGATTTAGATACAAAACATTTGCTTGAAAATTGAGACGCCCCTCAAAATTCACTAAATATTTCTACTGTACTTCATATTAACTATTTTCATTTTTTCACTGTAGGTTTGGTTTCTATATTATACTAAAAACCCGGGTATCAGTGCCTACTTGCGTTAAATAAAATTTACATAAAAACTACTTTTAAGTATATGCTATTTTAGCATCCTCTTTTTTTTTTTATCTGCTTCGTGTTATTAAACCCTGTAACTTGACAAAATCCTGTGAAATGAAAAAAAACTCATACTCAGTTTATAATTTATACACTTTAATAGACACAGCACAAAAATGTCAGTAACATATAAAAGTAATTATAAAACTCATTAAATATTACGAAGTCTAAGAAAATAAATCATACTAGGAAATATTAAGTAAAATAATAGTTGATCGGAAAGAAGGTGTTATTGAAATAAAATAATCAGTTAACTGCAAATTTCGTTTCACTAACAAACTTCTGCCCAGATTGCCCTTTTCAGGATTATATGAATTATTTAGTCGAATTACGTTATTTTAAAGGTCCTTTGTCCACATAAAGTCGTTCATAAAACTCAAAGAACTGACAGATATTAAAACTTACTTGCTGTTTACAAAATTTAACATAACACCAGACCTGAGTGTAGATTTGTTTCGATATGACCCTATATAGTTTTAAAATACATAAAACATTAAGCGTGCAAAAAATTATTGGTGTTATTCGAAATGCATAAAGGTTGTATGTAATGCAACTATTCAATAAAAATGAAAACATTAGCGTTGTATATAGAAAGAAGATCTGTATTCTGTGACTTATAACCATATTCCGACAATAACGCATGAAAACATGTAATTCGTTAAAAAATTATAGGAGTTTATTTTATAAACATAGTATATTAGTCTATTTTACTTGCTTTTAAACTGAACAAAAAATCATTAAATAATGTATTTATTCTAGCATACGTAACTTCCATTTTATATGATTCTGACCGAATGCGGCGTCCTTTAATTCCCTTACTACCTACCTTCGGAGTTTTCCAGCATACCATCCACGAATGTGTTGATATAACATTGTTAAATTTACTAACCCCGGAAAAATAGAAATCTGCTTAAAATAACGTAACGCATAAGAACATTTAAAAGAAGTAGCGTAGGCTTACCTTAAGAGTCCCAGTTCAAAGTTACTGTTCAAATTAAAATCCGTGTGACTTAACAAAGTGAAAAAAAAACTACCACGCTTACACACATTCGGAGAGCTAATTAGCTATTCAAATAGAAGCGTGTGATGTCATACAGACAGCCAATCGCATTACATGCCCGTTTAAATGAGTATCAAAATTATAAACATCTGCCCAAATATGCTGAATTTTAAAATGGAAATATCGAATTTAAAGCTAAATAAAAAAAATTTCTTGCATTTTATTTCTTCCAATATTTCGAGTAGATTTTACAAACTGCAAAAATGAATTATTTGTAATAACAATGTGTGTAATTAAAATCATATTTACCTTTAACAGTTTAATTGATACTATAAAGTAGTTTAAAAACTCCGTCAGTTCAGATTCCAAAGTTAAATTCCTAGATAAAATAAAGACTGCAATAAATTGTGGATAATAATGTAAATTTATCACTGAGAATACTTAAGTTTCGGCTCATCATTCTTGGTTAAAGATAGTCGGTAATTGTCTACAATTTGATGTTTGGCGTTTAGGGCCGGTTTCATTAAAGTCGCGATTAACCCATGGCGCCAACCAATGGTGGGACGCAATACTCCGTTTAAGCAGAAATTAATAGCGGTTAGCCGTTAAACAACTTTGATAAGACCGGCCGTTAATCTGATTAGCTCACAGTTTGTTTTGCTAATGTGAAACCCCAGCTAAGTGACGTTTAAAATGAGTTTTACTACTTGTATCTAAAGTAAGTTTATAAAAGTAAGTTTGTTAATAACCTCGAAATATTTGTCGCGAAAGACTAGTGTGAACAAACTTGATAGTGAAAGAGAGAAATAGACCAGGATCTACTGCTTACAGCCGATTCTGAAGAGCTACGAGCATCCATGCCAGAAGTGAATTTGAACACATGAACTCCTGTGCCAAAAAGCAGCGACCTTCCCATTGAGCCTTCGTTTAAACCAGATATGTATTGGAAATTACAAGCCGGAAGTCCTCCTGAGTTTAACCGAGCTCTGTATTTTGTTTAATAGCTCACTACTACCTTTCAAAAACTAGCCTCACATAAGTCGGATGATGCAAATTGAATCAATATATTCTTTCTTTTTTAACTCGGCATGCTCGATTCTTTTTTTAAATCCTTTTTAGATTTTTTTTAAATGCTTTCTTTTTAAAATCGACAGGTTTGTTTCTAATCGATAACCCAAGGCAATTCTGGCAAGTCAATAACTTAAACTGTTTTGAATTTGTGCAAATGTTTACAACTGTTTTGAAATCATACTCGAGCTACGAACTTCCATACCACAGTGGGATTCGAAGATTAGCGCCCTAACCATTCGGCCGTCGTTCAGCCTTATTCCTTTAAGGTAGAATCAATTTTAGCTATTTCATTTTATCTATTGGCATTTAGCTAATTTATTTCTTTTGACATCTGTTTGACTGGTAATATATTCCGCTGCTAGAATAGTAAAGTTTGCAAAATTAAAAATAATTAAAGTGTCTTTCATGTTAAGTGCTTAAAATTATTATTTTTAGGATTTCAGATTTCATCTTATGTGTTTAAGAGCATAGGGTTGGAAAAGTTAAAGGTGTTAGTTTCTTTCCAAGTGAGGAAAAAAGTACATTTTACTGTAATACAGTAATTTTTTCAGAATTTATCCTATGAGTTTGATATCTGAAGGCTTCTATTGCATTCAATAGTAGAATAAAATTTTTATACTTTGAAACAGACTATGATGTGAGATTTCAAACATCGAGGTTATGATTTCTTTTACAAAATTGTTCTCTATTTCAGTCAAGACATTTTGTGTGAAATAAATATTAAATGCTCATCTTTTAGTATGTATATATAGGATTATTAAAATTAAATTTTATTCAGAAATCTTACCATAATTTATCAATTTCCCTTTCATGATATAAAGCTTTATATAGCAGCCATTTCATTTTTGAAAGATAATATGGTTGTGTTTCACTTTTATACATTTAGCTGTTTTTAGATTAAAAAATATGCACTCATAATAAGATATTAAAACAAAAATATAAGATTATTCTTACTTTGTAGTCCAACAATACATCAATAATTTTCTATTCATGCATTTAATTTACTATTATATTTATCAATTATTTTCTATTATTTTCCAACTAACTCTAAGCACATTTTAAAGTATGTCAAACTGAGCTAATAGGACAGTTGTTACAAAATTTTCCTTGAACTCAAAATTTATGAGAATTATTTTTAAAAATTTAATGTAAAAAAACTTCAAAAACCCTCCTTTTAACTTTTTTAAAGGTTTAAATTTTTTTTTAAATTGAGTAATTTTATATGTAAAAAAAAATAAGATTCAATAAATATTTTTTTTTGTTCCTTACATTATTGTTTAATGAAAATTTAATTTCTGATTTGATCTTATTGTGTGTTTGAGACCATAGGGTTTGGAACAGTTGAGAGGTTTTAGTTTCTCTCTAAGAGAGAAAAAAAAGCATATTTTGCTAGATTATTAATTTCAAAAGAAGCACAGTTCATTAGCAGATGATGCACATATATTTATTCTGTGACAACAACACACATAGAAGAACAGACAACAAACTGTAACTACTACATTGAGTAATGATTATAATGAAAAAAGCATGACACACCTTGAGGGTGAATCCACATAGTAACAAGACGAGTGAGAGCTGGAATGGGATCAAATTGGTGTCCCAATATTTTCCTCCCCCATCAATAGAAACATTCCACAGAACACAATAAAAAATTTCATACAACACATCATAAAATATTTTAACAAATCTCAATAACATGTATTTTTTTGTGTTTCTGATCTGAAAGTTCCTTTGTCAAAATGTCAGCACCCATATCTTTTGTTTCGACACATTTTAGAGTAACTAATCCATTCTGTACCACATCTCTTATGAAGTAATGTTTGACTGACATTGATATGTTTTTGTTTATATTATATTCGGTTTTTAGATAAGTTAATTGCTCCCACATTATCAGTGTGTATAGTAATTATTGCATTTTTATCCAATATTTCATTAATCAGCTTTTTTAAAGTGCTCTTTAGCTCCCTCAGTTAAAGCCATAATACTTACCTCAGTGGAGAACAATGTGACAGTATACTGTTTTTTACTCCCCCATCTTACAGAGCTTACACTCAAAATGAAACAATATCCAGTATATGATTTTCTATAGATTAGACAATTTCTCCAGTTGGCATCTGTATACCCATACAATTCTTTATCTGAATTATAAAACACCAAACTGTAATTAATTGTGTTTTTGAGATATCTTAATATGCATTTACCTGCTTTCCAGTGAGTTTCATCACAACAATCGAGAATCTTACTTAAATAACTTACGTTATGAGCAATATTATGTCTAGATGAATGTTGCCAAATACATTAGTCTACCAATCAACTCTTGGTAAAAATTATGATTCTTGTCATGTTTCTTAGATTTTACTAATTTTGACAAGGGTTTGGTATTGCTCATACCAAAACGTGAAAATAACTCTCAACTCATTTTAATTTTACCATCCTCTTGGTTAAAATTTATTCCTAAATATTCAACATTACCCATATATTTTAAGGAAAATTTACTGTGTAGTTAAATTTCAAAATCTTTTACGCAACTTTTATTTTAAGATATTATTATGTCATCCACGTGTATCATTAAAACAGTTAACTCATTATCATTATACATAAAACAAACGAGGGGATTCACTTGAGATTGAGTTAAAACAAAATCAAATAAAATCTGTTGTAACTTAATATTCCAACAGCAACCTCATTGTTTTAACCATGCAAAACTTTTTTAAGTAACATGACTTTTTCCTCTGATTTTAACAACTTCAACATATTAACACTGATAAAAACTTTTTTGAAAATATTTTTTGATTAAATCTGTTTAGAAAAAAGAAATACATAAGATTTCTTTTACTCTGTATTTATATAATATAAATTGTCAAATAATTTTCCATTAATTTCCTATATTTTGATTAAAGGTTTGCTTCTCAACTAACACTTCTATGCACAATTTAGATTATGTCTCTATCAGCAAATTGGATATATTTTGATACATATTTGTCCTTGAACTCTAAACTTTTCATACTCATTTTTAAAATTTTAACACTGTAAAAGTCATTATAAAAAACACTTCTCTATCTTTTACTTTAGGGTATTCTTTTTTCTCAGAATTTATGTATAAAAAAAGAAGACATTCAATAATCATTCTCTATTCCATGCATTATTATGTAATAAAAATTTTATGATTTCTTATTTCACAGTATTATGATAGTATGTTTTCTGAATTTCTATTTACATTCTCTTCATGTATTTATAATTGTATTCAAATTCGTATAGATATTGTTTAATTTTATAGAGAAGTATTCAATAAATTCCAGTAAGAGAGGTGCTTATATAGTCTCTTTTATTTAAGTCTAAAATTTCATCATTTGCACTATAATTTTTTATATTTTTTATGTAGTTTTCTTTTTTCTATACATGTTTAACAGTTTTATTCTTAATTTTGTAAGCTTATATTAAATATAGATAATATATCTGATTAAAATTTATTTTATAAATTTATTACAACAGAAATATTTATAACAGTAATCTATTGCTGTAATGTGTATACACCAAAAGAAATGCTTTAAAGGAACAAATATATTTTACTAACAAAAAGTTTGGTAATTAAAAAAAAATATTCATTGATAACCGTGTGTGTATATGTAACGTGACCAGACATCTTGTTTTGAATGAGACTGTCCCTTTTTACAATTACAAGTCCCGGTGTACCCGAAATGGACTGTGGGTCGCAAAATTGTCCCGTTTTCAGAAACTGTGCAAAAATTTCAGTAGCAGACGGCCAGTCGCCACAAAGCTTTTCTATTTTAATTGAATATATTTTAAGTTTGCCATCTACAAATGTTCCAGTAGAAAAAGTATGTTCTATTATGAACAAATTGTGAACATCTGAGAAAACCCAGTTACAAATTTCAGTTTTAAAGATGATGTTGATAATTAAGATGAATAAAAAAAAAGTACCAAGAGTTTCATTCTTACTTGAAATTGTCACCAGCTATATTAAAACAAACTTGTTCTTCTGATAAATATATGTATAACTAAACATTTTGGGTACCTATATTTTGTGATTTGTAACTTTTAAGCCAATTAACTTTTTCTGAACTTTAAAAAAGTGATTTTTTTCATTGACTACCTATGATTTGAACTAAATAAACCAATGTCCCATTTTGAGTCAAAAAAATAAATGGTCACGTTATGTGTGCGTGTATGTATGTATGTATATGTATATAGATATATATATATATATGTATATGTGTGTGTATATATATGTATCCCCGGGCTGGGCAAGGTTGACTCAGCCTTTCATCCCTTCAGTGGGTAGATAAATTGAGGATTAAGCGTGCTTGGGAACTAAACACTGGAGGTTCTGCGTAAGACTGACCATCTAACCAGAACATAAGCCTCACACCCCAAGCCCTTGGTCACATAAACGGAGATTGGCACCGTAGGCCTTGGCCCCCTAGGGGCTGTTGCACCGAGGAGTTTCTTTTATATATGTATATATATATATGTATATAAATATATGTATGTATGTATATATATATGTATGTATGTATGTGTATGTATGTATGTATATATATATATATATATATGTATGTATGTATATATATAAAGATACATTCACTTATATTTGTATATGATATTTCATTTATATGAAATGTGTACACATAAAGAGTATGTATTAAGTTAAAACTATCACATGAAATGTGTTATATTTAGGTATACTTTGCAAAATTTCTAACAAAAAGATTATTGAACTTTAGGTGCAGGTGGGTAAAATGTATTATACAAGAAATTGAAGCAGTTTAAAGTCTGGGGCAAAAGAGAGAATAAATAAACTAAGAATGTTAAGAAGTGGAAATTTTGTTGAAAATTTTTATATTAAATAAAGACTTTTATTAAAACATTTTTTCTTTCTTGCTGTATAAAAATTACATTAAATGTTAATGAATGCGAATGAGAGTAAATATAATCCTAGATTAATTAGTGAAAAAGGTAATTATAATAAAAATACAATTCAAGCAGAATAGGTTTTTTTTTAAATAAATTAATATTTATTGATATAATTTTTAAAATTTACTTTATCAAGAATTATTAAAGTTACTTTTCTAAATGATGGCCAAAATATAAGAAAGATTGAACCAGTATACAATTGCAGGTTAGTGTTTTTGACAAACATAAAAAATCTGGTTTGAACAGACAAATAATCACATAGGCTATTAAAAATGAAGAAATTATTTTAAAGTAAATATAAATGGTAATTCAACATTCATTTTGTCTTAGTCATGACATTTTTGAAAAATCAATATATGCTCTTATCTTCCATTCAGTTTTTGAATTACACAAGAAGTAATTTGGTTAATTTTCTTTTATTCATAAATTTGAGAATGTATTAACAAGTTTTAATATAACAAATTACTTAAACATTTATTCCTATATTAGATGGTTTATGATGTAGGACGTCATTACTTTATCACAACATCACAAAAAATGGTGGTAAATATTCAGAATGCAAATTTATCTAGAAAGCTTAGAATTATTTAATTACTAATAGATGCATCACAAGAACTTTAAATTTTATTCATATGCTTCTAATTTTATCACATGGTAAAACAAGTCTGGAACAAGGGTTTTCTATCGATAAAGAATAAATAGAAGATCAGACACATTAAAATCTGTTCATTTTAATAAAAGATTATCATGCTACACATTAGATTGTTGATGCTTTGTAGTTCATTATAAGTGTTGCTTGAAATTCAGACTCTTTGTATGTTGCTGATCTTAATCAAAAATAATGGAAGAAAAAAAAAAGGTAATCACAAAAGAGATACCAGTGCTTCATGCAAAGAAACTTGAAATTTAAGTAGAAACAAAGATTTAGCTAAAGGATGCAGAATAAATTAAAAAGTTAAAACTTTTAGATTTGGTTTAGTATTTAACTTTTATTTATTATCTATCTGGAGAGGGAAAATTAAAATCTTAGTTTCACAATGGCTTAGTAAATACATTATGTCAATTCAGGTTTTATTAACTGTCCAGCTGAAGGATAACAATTATACTAAGATAATTGTGATGTAGAAACGTATTTAGTTTTATTCTCAAAAGCACTTCCAAAAGAAATATTACTCATTTTTAAAATAAGCTTTAAAAGTTTATATAATTGGCCGTATCCCAGTTTGGAAGGTCCCAGTTCAGTGGGCACACCAAGTGTAAGCGATATAGCTAAATTCTAGAACCCAGTTCTCTGGCAACCTTTTCTTTTCGGATTCTTCCGTTACCACCGAAAAAAGTGGGATGTAAATCGGTGCCTTTATTTTAGGGTATTGGGGAAAATAACACGTGATTAGAAAACCTTACTATTATTGGTTCTTGTAACTAACAATACTTCAAGACTGCTGAATTTGGATTTTCTAGCATCCATTTTGCATATGTTCATTTTGATCGTGCCCTTGTAATATTTTTTTACACGATTTTCAAAGCATATTTTGAACAATAAAAGGTTTGAAATGTTGCTAAGTCAATACAAATGAAAACTTGAGGTTTTAATGTATTTAAGCACGTTTTTGTACTGTCAAATATTAGTAAATAAGTTGTATCCTCCAAATACATAGGATACCTAATTTAGGTAAGTGCAATGTTAATTAAATTTCACATTTATATTTTTCAAACCTTTTTATTCAAATTGTACCTAATTTTAATAAATTTCTTTAAAACAATTATTCTATTCTTTTCTTTCAGGTTTTAAGCTGAATTTCTAACAACAATTTGTAGCGTACTTTATTACTTTATAATTATTCAATAGCTTAAAAATAATTTCATTAAACAGCAACAGTATTTTATAAGTATAACTGCCTAAATATATTCACGTTATGTTTATATTTTGCTTAATTTGTACCTATTACAGAAATTCTGCACTGTTTAGTTCAAAAAACAGTACAAAAACATTAAAAACACAAATTTAAATTTATATTCACCTTAGCAAAAATTTCAAACCTTATTTTGTTCAAAATATGCTTTAAAACCAGGTTTAAACTTAATACAAAACAAAGCACAAATTGTAAACATCACTTGGCGATCACTTGTACAAAAATAGAGCCAAAAACATGGTAGCGGGTCCCCGGAACGGGGATTCTACCACATAATTCAGTATTCAACACATCTTTTTCTGAATTTCTGTAAGATAATAAAATTTTGAGTATTAAACAAATATGTATAGTTATATTAAATTGTTAATAACTAGAGTCTGAACAAACTTATGACATTTGGTATGCTTTTAAAAGTTTAAGTTGATTTATGCTAAAATGGTCAAATAAAATTGAATATAAAAATTATGTATGATATATAATATGCATATATAATTCTTAATAAATTAGCTTAAATTATAAGAACAATTCTGCACAGCAATAATTGCTATAGTAATTTTTAAAAGGAAAGTAAATTTATGGAAGTACAGAAATTAGTATAAAAATAATGGTATATGTATTATTACTAACATAATAATTAGGGTGTTAGCTACCTTGAATTTTTTTGAGGCAATACTACTAAAAATTATTCAGATTTCCATAACAGTTCTTTTTGATACAAATCATATACACATTCATATTTATATAAAATATACACAAGTAAAAATGAACCTTTTTTTATAATCATTGCAAATAGTTTTTCTTAATTGGTAAGTTTTGAAATTCTAAGTGATTTGTTTTCATGAATTTTATGATATAACATGTTTAAAAATTCATTTCCTATAAAAATTCACAAAATTCTTGATTTCTATGTACACTTGATAGGATGGGGCATTTCTTTAGCTCTATAAAGCAAGTTTGTCTTCAGTCTATTTTAAATAAAGCTATAAATATTACAGATTTTATAACTATAGTAAAACTAGACCTGGACATTTCAGTCCATAAAAGTGTGAATTTAAATGCCTTATGTACATTTAAAGTTATTAAAGTTGCATTTTTTTTTTGGGGGGGGGGAGTGGGGATAGTTTCATTAATTTTGATTGAAATAATAGAAATATAACATGTGAGGAATGTGGGGTACCACTAACTTACATCCTAATGGTTGATGACAATACCTCAATTACAAATATTAGGAACGAGCTGGTTTACAAAACAAGTTCTCAAAATCAAATACTTTCTAAAATAATAAGAAACATACATACTAATATGCGTTTTTGGGGCATTGATATCGAATGAAGAACACTCTGATATCAGCAATGAAATGAATTTTAAGTAATATAAAGAGGTAAAAGTAAAATGTTTATTCTTATGGCGATAAAAATTCGAAGTTTATTATACATTTCTTAAAAAATAAGTCCTAAATATTAATCTACAATGCATATTCAGTGGCTACACACTTGGAGATTAGTATTTTAGTAATTAAGAGTTTAAATACAGAAATTTTTTTGCTTCAAAATGAAATATTCTTATGTTATGTAATCTCAGCTTGCAAGCTACAACTAGCACACGTCTAATAGGTTCGCCATGACCGACATTCAACATGAAATGAGTACATTTCGACCTTATGGGTAGAATTATTTATATAAAAGATATTAATTACATTTCTAATAACAGAAAATAAATGGAAATTACGTTATTTATTCGCAAACTGCGACTGGACTCAAATCTGTTCTTCAAACGGGATCGTATACATTGATCATAGATATTCAATCGAACAATCTTATTTAATCGATTCTTTCTCGTATATCTAGTAGTATAAATAGTCTTTATAAAAATTACATCACATTTACAATTTAAAAAATGATTTAAACTATAAACACTAAAACCAATGAAATTTTAATAATTAGTTTTTAATTAGTTTAGTTTCGGAAACACGAAATATTAAAATTGTATAGTTATTTTAAAACATGCTAAAAATTAATAAAAATAAAAGAATGTTGTTTTTGTCATAAGTTAATAAGTTTTAAAATATCTATATTATTCCATAGAATATAAATAATGAATATAATACAGAATCGAAAGAAAGGATTAAATAAAATATTTCGATTCAAGGTTTCGATTTATAGACTGTTTACATTCTAATTTTGCGTGATCAGTGGTTTCAGATCTAATGCGATTTTTTCAATTAAAATAAATGTCTAGACAGTGTTGCCAATCATACGATAATTATCGTATATGTACGATAACTTAGGACTCTGTACGATGAAAAATAATCTCAAAATTATGTGACATAATTCTGAAAAACTGTACGATAATTTCTTGATTTGTACGATAAACCACCAGTAGACTAATGAAGAATTAAAAAAACAGGTAATTTAACTGTAACTCTCTAACGAGCAACGACAAAAAATTGAGAATGTCTAATTAATTTTTTTATCACTTTTTCCCATCAAATAATTATTGTTGTAGATTTTAGAGCAGCTTAAGAAGCATGTTTTGAGGTGCTTCTTCATTAAATAAAAGATCAATCCTGTAACAGAAGTTGAGAAAGGCCATCTGTACCGTGTAATAATAGAAGGGAAACTGTCAATTATTTAAAAAAAAAAAAAATGTATATTTGTGAAATTGAATATGACCTAGGTACTAATGTTTGATATTATTTGAAACTAATATAAAATAAAGAATTTTAAAAATGGTTATGACCAGTGTTTTTACCTCTTAGTTATTTAAAATTATTTAAATCACTCTTATCTATAAATACACAAAATACAAAATTGTTAAATGCAAAATTACTGAATATTCACGATTATATTGGAGATATTTCTTTAATGATTACATAATTATGGATAATTAGAAGTAATTTTGCATTTCACTTGTTCTATTGCAGTTTTCACTATAATATGGTATTTTTAGTAATTAAACCGATTATTAAATAATAATCGGTTTTATTACTGGATTTTCATATTTAAAAGAACCCGCGGTAAATAATGAATTATAACCTTATTAAAAAGTGTATATATATATATATATATATATAATATATATATATATATATATATATATATATATATATATATGTAGAGAGAGAGAGAGAGAGAGAGAGAGTTTTAATTTATTTTATTTTAGGAATAATATAAGATTATATAATACACACACACACACACACACATATATATATATATATATATATATATATATATATATATATATATATATATATATATATATATATATATATAGTGAATTTAAATGTAGACTCATCTTAAATATTCAATTATGAATTTTTTATAAATATGATCTTATATATATATATATATATATATATATATATATATATATATAGTGAATTTAAATGTAGACTCATCTTAAATATTCAATTATGAATTTTTTATAAATATGATCTTTACAGATAAAACTTGTAAAAGTAGTTTTTATCTACAACAGTTATAATGGTAGAGGGGCATTTTTTAATTACAAAATTACATACTAGTTACATAATGGTAAATAATAAAAATTCTGCCACTTCTATGTTTTTCCACAGTTTTAAAATCTATCTGATATTAAGTTTCAATTGATTAAAAATATATCGTACAAGCGCCCTCTATTAACACTATTTTGAACTAATTACAAAAATGTACGATAATTTATAAGCCAATGCCATAATTTTAGGACCTAGAATCCATAATTTTGCCTGTGAAGGTTGGCAACACTGTGTCTAGACAAGAGAATTCAGACGGCCCTTTTAACACCACTGATCATTTCCACACTTGGAAACAGTCTCTGCTAAAAACCAATGAGAATGGTGTGACCCAAATGGTGTCCCGAGTAGTAGTTTACCTGGCCAACTCCTTCGATACGCACGCCGCGTATCGAAGAAAAACATGGCGGACCAAAAAAAAAAAACATCCCTGACAAGCGGACGGAAGCGGTGTGTCTATCGAATCTGTTTCCCGAAATTTTTCTATCTCTTAGTAACCCCTTATCCCTTACTGGAACAGGTTTTTCTCCCTAGGGTAATTCTCTCCCTAGACCCCCGATTTTTCTTTGCCTCTTCAGCTCAGTGTCTCCCCACATGTGCTTTAGCTTGCTTGTTTTTTTTGGTGGCTCCGCTGCTGGACTTGATTAGTATTATGGCCAAAGATATCAACTTTAAATTTCTACATGCCTTAGAATTATCGGGCGAAAGAAGGGTTATTGAGTGGTGTATGAGTATCAGTCTCATTTCCGATAGGTATGAATGTCCCACTTGCCATTCTAGCATGAATCTTTGTGATCATAGAGAGATCAACGATGAGTGCGAATGGCGGTGTCGAGTGTATGGGGCATCCCAACGTGCAGTTATAAGAAGTATGAAAGGAGCAACATGCCGGCTAGTCTCATTCTACAGATTATAGAAATGTGGTATCAGAAATGTTCCAACGATTACATTATGGATGAACTGAAGGTCAGTTCCCATACGGTAACCGACTGGAAGATGTTTTGCTGTGAAGTGTGTGTTGAGGTATGTTTGAGAGAGAATGGCACGATTGGGGGCCAAGGTGTTACTGTGGAAATTGATGAAAGTAAATTTGGCAAAAGGAAGTTTAATCGTGGACATCGAGTGGAAGGGAAATGGGTGTTTGGAAAGAGGATCGAATAAGTGTTTTTTTTGCAGTTGTAGCGGATCGTTCAAAAGATACGTTACTAGCAGTACCCCGAATACATGTTTTACTGGGAACCACTATTATTTCAGATTGTTGGAAATCGTATGATTGCCACAGAGATGAAGGCTTTGTGCATCTGTGAGTAAACTGCAGTCTTGAGTTTGTGGATCCGGTTACAGGCGCCCATACGAACTCAATTGAAGGCACGTGGAGTGCCATTAAAAGAAATCTAAAGAGTACTCAGCAAGTAAAATATCAATTTCATTCTTACTTGGCCGAGTATATTTGGCAGAGGCAAAATAAGAGTAATCCTCTTAAATTTCGGGCATTTTTAGAGGCAAAAAAAGTTGTTTATCCCCCCCCCAAAGATAGGGATTAAGAGGTAAGTGATGTTTATCATGTCTTGTATTTTATTGTTATGTCTTCTATCTTAATTTTAAGCATTAATTTTTTTTTATCTAATTGCTAAATTTCAATTTTCCCGTAATAGATTATATATTTTTTGTCTGTAAAAAGTTATGTTGATTTTATATTTATTCTGGGGATAGTGTGCTTTCAGTGCCGCTTTCCTAGGTTGGCGCGTTTTGTTTTGGCGATAATTATTTTGATTTATTTTTACACAACGCACGTGGTAATGCTTCATTTTTACAATATTATTGATATTAACTATTTCTAGAGCAAATAATATTAACTATTTTAGTGCTGTTTTATCTCTTGCTAATATTAAGTAGCTTGTTCATTTTTATGTTGTATACGCAATGCACATGGTAATGCTTCATTTTTACAATATTGTTGATATTAACCTTTTCTAATGTTAATAATATTAACTATTTTAGTGCTGTTATATCTCTTGCTAATATTATGTCTTGTTCATTTTTATAATTGGTAGGGGGATGGATAATATTGATAAAGGAAATGTGAAGTGTAAGTATCCAAGAAAATGTGAAGGTTGTTTAAAAACTTAAACATAAATCATTGTTTAGTCGGCATAAATGCAAATTAACAGAGAATACATTAAAATGTAACCTTTGTTCAAGGATATATCAATCACAATCTTCATTTGATGCCCATACAAAAAATTGCTTAAAATTACTGTGTGATATGTGTGGTAAAACATTTAATACAAGCCATACCTTCAATACACGTAAAAAGAGTTGTAATATCAAATACACATGTGTAAAATGTAATTTATCTTATATAAACAAACACTCATATCTCAAGCATTCAGGTATGTGTTCTGAACCTAATCCCATCTCTTTTGATTGTA
>CM063502.1:33284121-33298781 GCA_032207245.1 Pardosa pseudoannulata | reverse complement strand
GGTCTTCCAAAGACGACGCAATGTCCCTTTCAAACTAAGTAAGATTTTCTTATCTCAGGTAAGTGCGGAACCATGAAGTATAAGTGATGCATAAGTGTAAGTGCGGTACCATTTTCGGCATCAATTCGAACTTGACAGACTTGGCCGAAGGAACAGAAAAATCTAAATTTCTTATCCCTATTACCATGGAACTTAGTAATGAAATAAACTCGAGCTTCGACATAAACCTCTGAATTCGAAAACATCCGCCTAAATGAAAAGCTGCATAACGTTCTAACAGGAGTTGGAAAGGATTGTAAAGTCTGCTCTCAAAGAAATAAGCCATGTAAAAGACATCAAATGACATACTATTGTGAAACTTGTCTGGACAAGCCGGGCATGCATTTCGGCAGCTGTTACATCAAATATACAAAGCAAAATTACAAAGACTAATGGTTAAGAAATTATTTTTGTAAAGATGTAAAGATAAATTAAATATTAAAATATAAAAGTTTTATGTGTTACTTTATATGTGAAATCATTTTAAGTTAGAGGCAAGAAGTTCACCAACTGCTCTCTCCGAAACGCTTCGATTTGCTGGTAAGTACGCTCGGAAACGGTCTCGAGTGCAAAGGGCCAAGCCAACACCTCCTAGAGAGAAGGCCTGAGCACAGTTTACCAGAAAATGTGATGACGTAGTGGCATAAGGCTGACAACATTCTGTAACTCTGACCAGAAACTTCCAAGTTATCACTTTTTCAATTATTTCCGTCGCCAAATGCAAAATCAACATATATGTATGGAATGTGCGTATTGGCAACGTTGGCGGAATTCGTTTCCTGAGCGGGGGATATGAGAATTCATTTGTGCTTTCTCTGAGTATGCGAATTCAATTCCTGTATATTTCGGTTAATTTTTTTTGTAATAATGCCGTATAAATGTATTGTTCTTATTTGTAAAAGTAATTATGACTCCGAAGGTAACAAAAAATCAGTTTTCTCGTTTCGAAGAAAAGAAATTTGTGGATTATTTCCATTCCTAGAAAAGCCTGACTGTGAACAAGAATTGTCATTGTAAGTAAACTCTATTGTTATTTACAATTTTTAAGCATAAGATATAAGATTAAACTCCTACTTAAAAAGTAGATTTTTTTTTTTTTTTTTTTTTTTTTTTTTTTTTTTTTTTTTTTTTTTTTTTTTTTTTTTTACAGTTACTCTAGATTATAGACAGTACTTTTGTTTTGACTAACGTATATGAGGAAATTTGATGAATAAATAAGAATATTCGTCTTTTAAACGTATATATTAAAAATTATTCAACTATTAAAATGTAGTTTGTCATAAATAAATAATACTAGCAAATTTTACAATGCAATACTACAATTTCTTTAGAATTAACTACTTAATTAAAATTATGCTAAAAAACATGTTAAATATTGTATTTTTTTCTAAATTGAGTTAAAAGAAACAGTTCAAAATATAATGTAGTATTAACTTTTATATCATTAAAACGTCATTTAGAATTAGATATTTTGATAATAAATTGATTAATGTTTGATATTTGAAAAATATTCCTATCTGTATAGACGGTTGAAATTTTTGTATTTTCATTTGTAAAGCAACTAAAAGAATAAAGTAATTATATATTATATATCATTGAAGTTGACATTTGGATATAACCCTTTTAATACTTTAATAAGTATAGTGAATTTCTGTTTAGATAATTATTTTATAACATAAAAAACTGTTTTATTTGTAACATACTAAAATACTGTACCATCTCTTGTTAGGAAAGAGGAAAAAGTATTATCAAAAGCCATTGAAGAGAGCTTAGAATTTGTGGAAAAATCCAAATATTCTTTTCGATTCTGTGGCAGAACTTTCAATTTGTGTATCCCAAAACGAACTGTATAATTGTTGGATATTTTTGGATATGAAGATTAATATATTCTTTGCGCATATAGTTACCAAATCCATAAATAACTTCTTCCGTTTGTATTGATAAAAATTTATCTGTATCAGTGTTTTTTAACAATACAAAGTTCAACAAAAGAGGTCAGTATAACTTTCCCTGTGTTTTTACTGACTTAAAATATATATTTCATGTATTAATTACTTAGGTTAATACTCATAGGTTGTATATTGTAAATGATTTTAATATATCTTGAACAAATTTTCTTAAGTATGTTATGTGTATTTTCATTGTGTATGTATCAAGTTATCAAGTGTAAAGAAATAAAGTTAAAGTCTAATTTTCTCTTAATAGAATTATTACTCTGTTAATCAATAATGAAATTTTCATTCTCGTGTTTAATTTTAACATCAAATGTAAAAACAAAATTCTGATTTTGTTTTGTTTTCGAGAAATAAAATTTCATATAAATGTATGTTTTTTTTTACCTTATTTAGTACAGTGTTTACTTGGGGTTTTGCTCTTCAAAACTTGGGGGAAATTTTTCTACTTGAAGTTAGATGAATTAGTTTTAAATATATTTCCTGGTTTAAATGTAGAAATTTCTTAAAATTTTATGAATGTATTTCTAAGTAGTAGAAGAAGCATAAATAATAAAATTCTAGGATGTTTTATTTTTCTTTTAAAACTATAAACATATTTAAGTAAGTGTTGTTTTTTTAAAAATAATTTATAACTCTCCATTTGACATTTATTTAATTAACATATTATATTATAGATAAAGTATGTTAATATCTTGATTAAGGGGATGATATGTTATTGTGAGTGAAAATCTGGAAGGATTATAATTTGTGCTTGAGTTAATTCTTTTTTATTAGAGAATTCAAATTTTAGAGTGTATATGTTTTACAAATGTGTGTTATTTTAGGCGTAATTGATAGAATAAACAAAAAGCAATACATTCTGTGTCAGAGAACGGTTAATGTTAATAAAAAAAACTGAAATTTGCTATAAATAATCGCCAGTAAATAATAAATCAAATTTTTTTGTTGCCGTTAAAACTACAGCTTCAACTGAATGGCTTTGATACTCAGCCTAATCTCGTGACGTCACAGTGAGTGTGCTCAGGCCTTCTCTCTTTAGGAGGTGTTGGCCAAGCTTTGTATTGAACTTAGTAACACAAGCTTTGACGTAAAGGCTAAAATTCGTTCATCTATGGGATGAGTACTTTAATATTAACACCCGAGATGAGACCCAGTAATGACATTCTCTGTAGAACATATTCGGTATATCTACAGGTAATTTTCCAATACTTTACGTCCTCCGGACCACCTATAAAATAGGAATAAAATTTTAAAATGTTACCAGTAGCTAAATACTAGTATTCATCAAAATACATTGATAGTTTACAAAATTACATTTAAAAAATTCTATCAATACATAATGTTTTATTCAAGATTTCATGACAAATGTTTCAAAAAATTTTTTCAATATTACATTTTTATAGTTATGGGATAAACTAAACATAGGGAGTTGAATTTGGAATATATTTGCTAAAGTATATAGTCATCAGATACGGAAAAAATGCAAGTATATACAATATGTGAAAAAGTTCTTGTTTATGGAAATCAGTAGGCATGTAGGAGAATTGACTACTTAGTTTAGAGGTTTTAATGTATCACTAGAATTTAACCCGTTGTGCTCTAAATTAGATTTTATCACTCCCAATAGTCTAGTTTAAATGTTAGTGTGTCAATTTAATGACATTCCGAGTTATATAAGAGGAAGAAATTTAGAGTTAAACAGATTGAAACCATAATATGAATACAATGTAGATTCAAACTCGACGTTGTATTCGTTCAAAAATTGAGGGCAAATTGTTAAACATAATTAACAACGATTACAACATTTAGGTTCGATAAGAAAACGAGTATAATTGTTTTCTTATAGAACCTAAATGTTGTAATCGTTGTAAAATATAAGAGAACAATCTTAAATTATAAGAAAACAATTATACTCTCTCCAATTATATATTTCAGTGCTGTAGAAATTAATATATAATTGAAGTAATTTTAACTATGGAAATGGTAGTCTTAAATAACAGTTTTCAGGCAATATTTCGAAATAAGTGATTATTGAAAAAAGTAATTTTTTAAGTGTCTACGGTGTTTCTAAAGGTTTTCAATACTAGAGTTAATTACCAGCTTCCCCCCACTTACATTTAAAATTTATATCTATCGCAGGAAACTTTGACTTCAAAGTACACGATGTCTAGCAGATATACCCAGAACAGAGGAATACTGGCACTCACATTGAAAACTTAAAATCAAATAGACTTGTTAGTGTTTAAACTTTGTAAGGCATTTAGAACAACAAGCTATCATGCAAGTAGTAATGCTTTATACAAACTCGATGTAAAGACAAAAATCCGCATATAGAACTGGAGTTGGAAACACCCGAGATAAGACACATAGATTAGCACTCTATGATGAGACTGCACAATGTGAAAGTTATCTTGGGTATGTGCGAACGTCGAAAATTTGAATTCGTGCAGTTGCCATCGTGAAACTGGGAGATGGGTAAATCGAATGCACAGCACATTAACTATGAAAGTTAAAATTTCTCAATTTGTATTGGCATGTACCTGTCCATTTTTAGCTCTTCACAATTTTTTATTCTTTTAATAAGTCAAAAAATAATTATAATATTTAAAACAACTTTAAACAACAAGATATTGTCAAGGTAATTGACATTGGCTTTTAATTCTTGGTGTACAACCTTATAAAGGAAGAAAAATATCATTTAAGAGGTGCTTTCGGCAAAAATTTTGATTGCAGATGCCAAAGGTGAATCTATTTTTAATACTGTCAAAGATTATTTTAGAAATAAAACTATTCCTCTTGTTAATTTATGTTACCACTGATGGACCTCCTTCATTGATGTGTTATCATCGTAAGTTAATCGTCCGTTTGAAGAGAAAACTGCCAGGTGTTTTAGCTGCTTCCTGCGCGATTCAGATATAATTTAACTGTAAAAAATCTCAGCAATCGCTTGCACCAATCCTACCTGCATATGTCATATCTGCTTCAAGCAAAATTCGAAATAATGCTCTCAACGATTGATTATTTGGCCAACTACGTACGGAGAAATAAGAAAAAATTTTATTGCTTTCTTAAACACAGTGTGGATCACTTGCTCTCGGAAAGTTTCTTAATAGGTTTTCAAATCTTTTTGAATTTGAGTTTTTGAAAGAGACAGATGTAGCTCTAAAAAAAGGTAACTAGAATTTAAGGTTGATGTGGATTACATGACCGATTTATTTGCAGATTTCAATGAAATTTATTTGCAGGTTTAAGGCGACAAAATAGATTTGACCACAGAGAATACAGGTTTCTGTTAGAAGAACCATTACTGATCTTCACAATATCTGTTCGACGGTCGTCGTTCTGTATTTGGCTGACCTCGAACTTCAGCTTAGGCTCCGGAATAGATTTCTTCCGGCCATCATCATTTAAAGTGATCAGCACAGAATCTCTAGTTGTAGGCATAATTGAAAAACCAATCGTAGCTTTAAAAAAGGACGCCCGCGTAATCGTGCTGAACGTGAGGGTTTAGTGCAAGATGAAGTGATACATTTTACTCTGGCTTGCTGTGTTGGAGCTGCAGCATCGTTTTACGACCGGAACTTCTTTAAGACTGAATTATGACACTATTAAAGGTACGCATTACCCGGATTATCTTCGACTGCTAGCTTTAGAAACTATTAATAATATTTCCGGTGGTTAGTTATAGATTTACATTGAAGGCAGAAGTTGTGATGGCTCTATTATACATCAGGCAGGGGAGAAGTATTAACTTTAGTAGGAGAAATCTTAACTACTGCTTAATTTTTCGGACGAAACTAATAACTATTAAAATATTGAATTATTTTGTCAATGAGGATGTCAATACTGACATCTGGATTATAAGCAAAAGAGCAGCAGTTCTATTCAGATCCTGAATGAATGGTGGAAATATGGTTACAGAACAACTGTGCAGCATTTGAATTGCTTTAGTGACCAATTTTAATGTGTTCTGTCTCACGTTAAGGAGAATGTAGATGGACTAGCCAAGGAGGGCAGTCCCTAGTTTTACTGATTTTATGTGGACATTGTTTCTTCTTCTAAACTTGCGTCTTGGGACAAATTAGAAAACAGCTCCTCTTGATGAAAGGACCCCGTACATGAGTGTTATGATTATAGTATCCTTGTGCTACTTTTGTTTGGAGTAAGCAGTAGGCCTGATCACACGGCTTTTGATAGGCTCAGTAGTAGTTATTTTCGAACTCTAACGGCATATTTCGCGCCTTAAGTTATTCCCCTTCACCTAAATTGCAATTTTACTCCAGTCCTGTTCATATCTTAACCCTTTCGTGGACCTTGGGAAGATTACTTCCCATTTACATGAAAAAAATGCACCTGTGGGAAGAGGAAAATCCATTATAATATATTGGCTTTGTTATTATAACGATGGGAAGACTAATTCCGGCTTCAATTTTGTTGCTGCCGTCTATTGTTTGATCGATTAAATAGAATTTGCACTTTTGTTTTGAAAGTTTGAAAACGTTGTGTGAGAAATAAATGGCCCACGAAAAGATTAACATACATTTGTTGTTAGAAGAGCCAGCTGTATTCCAATGCTGGTATGGTTATTGTCGTGTAATTACCGCATATATATATATATATATATATATATATATATATATATATATATATATATATATATATATATATATATATATATATTATATATATATATATATATATATATATATATATATATATATATATATATATATATATATATATATATATATAACGTAACTGGTCAGGGCACCATGTGTCGTGTAGTCCTCGTTTATTATTTGGGTATTAACCTGTGATCAAATGTATAGTGGTATTTATTTGGTTGCGTTGTCTAAAAGTATTTTAGTACTAAATTTAACCACAGGTTTTGAGAAACTACAGACATAAAATATGAAATTAAACTAAAAGCTAAATTAAAAGCATCTGAAACCAGATTAAAAAAAAGTAAATTTATTATAAATATATAAACATCTATGTACACACAAACTTATTCTATCTTCATAAAATATGCTTTTTCAACACCTTCAAAAATTAGGTGCCACTCTAAATTAGTTCTGACAATAATTTTTTATCATTTAAGTAATTATGTAAATATAAGAGAGAGGACCTAATCTCAATTTCAAAATGTATGTAAAAAAGGGGTACCTTTGTGAGTTAATATGTTGTGCCCGGAACACTGCTGGTTGATGGCTGATCAGGATTGGGTATGTATGGATCTTCCATCGGTCTGGTCAGGGGCTTCCTTCTGAATGTTTGGGGTGAGGCCGTAATATTTGATACAGGAATACTTCCCGTCGGACTTGTCTCCTTTACTGGACTCTCGAACCCTTTCCGTGGGACTTCTCTCCTCGTCTGGACTACCGAACACCTTCTCTTTTTTAGATTTGTCTTATTTTATTAATTTCCTCCTTGTCCCCCCTTCCTTCTTATCGTCCAATCGGGATAATAGTAAGAATCTAATTGGTCTGCTTAAACCCCACCTTGAGATCGCCAACGTGGAAAACCTTATCCCTTCTAATTGGGCACTGTCCCTTAGGGATTCATAAATAACTCTACAAAGGTACATTCTTATTTAATGTCAAGTACGGAGACGGGATTCTAATCTGGGACTTGGATCAGAACCCCGCCCGAGACCACCGTACAAGACAACAATATCCCTAGAACATAATTTTATGGTCCGTTGTCTTTTACAAAGATGTGATGAGGTCAGATTTAGATCCCGAGCATTTTACTTATTGTATGAATGAATCAATTATATAACTGATCTAAATCGCCTCATCACAGTTATTCATTCTTTTTTTAATTATCTAAATAAAAATAAGGACTCTGGATCAAACTTTAAACAATAAATTTTTTCACTTTAGAGTATTAAAATTCATCTAATAAAAAGCAGTAATCTCCCGGGGTAAATGTATCGCGTTGAGCCATACACATTTGATGAGCATGCACTGAATAAAATTACCCTAGATTACGATGTTTTCAGATAGGGGCGCTGAAGATTTTTTACCGCTCTGGGGAGCAAATTTTTAAAAAGGTTGAGAACCACTTCTAGATTAATTGCCATTGTGCAATACACCAGCTGCTTCTAGTAATAGAACTTGCTAGTCAGAGACTGTAAAACAAGAAACCAACTGGAGCACTCTTTCTTGACAATGCAAAGGCATTTGACCGAATCACACACGAAAGGATCCGCTGTAGCTCAGTCGGCAAAGGCGTAACTCGTAACTGAAGGATTCGGAGACCGATCCAGCGTAAGATTCACCATGTTCGTTAAAGGTGACTGGAGCACGTAAAATATGCTCGTGGTCACAATGTCCTCCAAGTTCTCAATCAATACCTCTGGGGGTGGCAGGCCAAGCCTATGGGTCTTCTGCTTAGTCCCTGCTTCAAAATTAAGAGGACCCACTTGAGCAAGAAATCGTACTTTTACCGTTGAGGTGTTTGTTAAATCGAAAGGCCCACCCCTTAAGAGTAGCGTATGGCTCATTCGTACTTGGTTTGTCCAAGTGGCACAAAACAAAGCACGAAAAATTCATATACAAGCTAATTCAGCTCCGTGTGCCTCAGACACTTATACATCTTTTGAAAAACTACCTTTGTAACAGAACCATTCAAGCCATAAACACTTATTCTAAAAGAAAAACAGTCACAGCAAGAGTCCAACAGAGCTCAATCTTAGAACCTATTCTCTTCTTTCTTTAATAGCACTTTACACAAATGATACGGTGATCTATACTTCGGCCCATCATATTAATAACGTGGCTTCTTACACTGAAGATGCTATTTCTTCTTTGGAAACGCCAATCGATGGTCGAATGGTTAGGGAGCTAATCTGAGGTGCCAGGGTACGTGGGTTCGAAACCCATTCTTCGTAGCCGTTCGGGATCGACTTTAAGCTGTAGGTTTCGGTCTTATTAGCTCTTGTGTAACAAAATAGTAGGCCTATTGCTTTAAGCCAAACAAAAAAAAACTGATCTGAAAACATGTTTAAAACTCTAGAAGATTAAAATAAATCCTAGCAAATGCCAGGCAGTTTATTTTAGTCGTTACTCCAAACTTCCTCCGCGGGTACACTTATATGACGAGATAATCGAAAGGGAGAACAGCGTAAAATAATTAGAAGTGACCATCTATAAGCGGCTCACATGAAAACCGCATATTAAAAATATTAAAAACAAGATGAACGCTAGGAAAGTCAAACTTCGTTAACTAGTTTTCGGCCCTCATTTATATATTAAAAACAAAGTATTACTGTACAAAACAATAATACTCTTCGCTGCAATTTACGCAGCACCAGTGTGGTCTTTTGCGTTCCTCACTAATCTTGCTTTAATTGAACGTATGCAAAATAAAATTCTTAGAGGAATAGCAAGAATTCCGCTCTACTTACGTAACGACATTATTAGGCACGACTTAAATATTTTAACTTTCAAGGAGACAAGCATTATTCACTCCATTAACAACATTAATAACCTTAATAATGAAATAACTGCTGAACTTCCAGATTATGATTTTAGGGAAGCTAGAAATCGCAAAAGGCCCAGAGCTCTCGTACATCATTTTCGTATATCTATATTCTACATTTTTCTAACTTCAACTTAGTTTCTCCTTGCCAATATATGGCACTACGACGACTCTTACTCCTCGATCCGTGTAATGTATCGTAGTAGTTGTAAAACTTTAATTTTTTTCGTTTGTAGTTTTTAATCTTTTTAATTATTGTTATACCGTGTATTTATATAGCGCATCCTCAACTTGTAAATACTCGTTATTAAATTTTTAGTACCTCATTTTTATTTTTATAGCTTAATTTTAAGTCTTTTCATTTGTAGTACCGTGCATTATTTATCCCAGTTTACTTTGTATATTTTTAATTATTTTTAAATTTCTCATTTTAATTTTAATTATTACTAAGGAAAGGGGTCGTAAATAATAATTTTGTAATATAATTCCGATGACTCTATCTTTGAAAATTACGTTTCCATTTTAAGTATTTAACTCAATTAACGAAGCACACCATAAGGATATAAGCATCGTAAACCAAAATGGGATACGGCATCAACCAAAGAGCCTTATTCAACCTTCCGTTCCGATTATCTTGATGAATTTCTTTTAGTATTGTAAGTCAAACAAGTTCAATGATATAATGGGAATTTCACTACTATGTATTGAATCGAAACTTTGAACATTATTAGAGTAGATGAACATATCTTTAATATACAAATCTCTTTTTAATATAAATATCTTACAAAAAATACTCACATGTATTTTCTAAATTGACTTATTCTAGATAACACTGACAGAAAATTAAATGTAAATCAGAAAAGAAAATATATTTAATTGGCCAAAGTTATTTGCTATAAAACTCAATAAAAATTAAATGAAAATTCGTAAGTTAATATGATTCAAGAAATACTATTTCTAAAATAAGTTTCATCTTCTTTTAGTTGAGCCAAACGATAACCGAATGGGTAAGGCGCTGCTCTTCAGTACCTAAGTTGGCGGGTTCGAATACTGCTGATGACATGATCGACCGGTCTCTTTAGCTCTCGTGTTGCAAAACAGTAGACTGGAGTGCACCAAATCAAACCAAACCTTTCCTCTGAATAGTTTGCACTCGCTTTCCAAATATTTCTAAATACTAACATTATATGAAGTAGATAAGTAAAATAGCCTCTATTGTGCATACTAAAAATTAGTATCCAGTAAATTCAAATTCTTCTCTTAAAAATGTGTTTTTATTCCTTTATAATTTAAGTTCAAAAGGAATTAAATGTATTTTTATAATGCCATTCATATTTTTTACAGCTTGTTCCTTCTTTTTTCACATGCAAAAGGCTTAAATGATTAAAATTTTCATAAGTCTATTTTGCATATACAAAAATAAATATAATATTTTAATTTCTAGAGAAATTTTTGAATATTAGAAAGTTGAACATGCTCTTAAATGGCATTTTTTAAATATTAACCCTGTAAATTACTCAAGCATTGTTTCAAAATCTGTTACAGGCCAGATAGAACCTCTGAGTGGGCTGATGGCTGTACATCATTGCCTTACTCTAAGAATCTAGAGGAGATTCGAACAACATCTTTTTTCTACCGAGTCGCCTTAAGCCTGCAATCTACATCGAACAAAGCGATCGCGCAAAAGTAACAACATAGATGAAGCCGTAAAACAGCGGAACAACTGAAAAAATTACAATAAAAGAATCCGTAAATACCTGACAAAAAATAAAGCAGAGGGAATAATGTAGGTAAACAAAATTCCCAAGTATAACTGGGGAAGCGTGGAGAGATTATAAATGGAAAAGAGAGGGGAAAAAAACGTAAAAAAAAAGAAAGAACACCTAAAATATGAAAAATACAAAGAAGAAAGCCCAATATATCAAATAAAAGAAATAGAAAGAATAAGAAAAAATATCGAACTTCCTACTTAGAAAGAACTGAAAATGGTAGTGTCTGACTTGAAAAAAACATATTGCTGATTTACTAGTTACTGAATTTAAATTAATATTGAGTAATTATGTTTTAAATTAATATTGAGTAATTATGTTTTATCAATACAATTATTGAGAAAGCTCAGTGGAAAGTAAACATGTAACAAAATAATCACGGTAATTATCAAACACACTGATAAACTAGTCAACATGGTTAGAAACTAATATCTGTAATACATAAATATTATTAAATACTGAATATATATGTGTGTATGTATGTAAATATATACATATATATACGTGTGTGTTAGTGTATATATATATATCTATATATATATATATAAATAATATACATATATATATATATACATACATGTGTGTGAGTGTATATATATAATATAACATAAAAAATAAACCATGAATACTTGACAAAAACTAAAGTACTTAGAGAAATACATTTAAACGAAGAAGAGTACACTTTGAAGGAAAAAAACGTAGCAAACAATATAATTAACCAGAATAGGATAAAGGGAGAACAAAGAAAGTGATAAAATTAAAAGGAATGTTAAAACAGAAAAACAATACATTAAATGTATAAATAAAGAAACAAAAGATAGTAGTACCACATTATTGAAATAAATTGAAGTTCTTAAAGTTGTTGAATTTCAAATAATATTTGTTATGAGGCGATCTAGGTCTATATAAAAATATTTTAATTAAATTGTAATAACAGTTTTGTACTTGTAATAAAGATTTTGGATCTAAATTTAACCTTATAACATCTTGTTTGTAAAATGAGAGGATCTTAAGATAAAAAGTATGAGGTCCGATATGTTTCAGATTGGATCTCCGGACGAGATAAGACGAGTGTCTCCAATCCTGACACTAAAGTAAAAAGCCCTTTTGTAAATTTGTGTATGGAACCCTAGAGCGCTTTTTGGTCTTCAGGTGATCAGATTTGGAGGGGTGCATTTCCCCTAAATTTGTAGTTTAAAGGAGGGTGTGTGCCGAATTGAGTCTTCAATAAATGAGGAGTGAAGTAGCATCGGAGAATAAAAAATATCAAGATGTTTGATTGACCAGATAGAAAAGATAGATGGGGAAAAAACAAAATAAAAAAAAATTAGAACTTGAGATGGTCCGAAGCAGTCGGTGGCAGCAGAGTGGTGCCTGACACTTGTATAAGCAGAAGTGCCTAGCAGTTAGGGCATCAGAGTTGTGGTTGGCAGTTGTAGCGGTGCCTGGCAGTCGTAACAGTCATAGGACCAGTCGGTGGAAGCAGCTGGCAGTAGTGGTCATTAACTGGTGTAGTCCGAACGATTAAGACAAGTTGACCAAGATCCGAGAGCTCCCAACCAAAGGTGAGACTAAAAGCTGAGTTCCACCTGATACAAGTGTGCCATCAACCAAAAGCCCCCTTCTTTACTTCAACATAAACAAAATGTACGAAAGATCTTATTCGTAAAAATTGCATACTTCAGGTCCTTTCATTTTAGTAAAGAACCTTCACTGTACATTTATAAAATTTTTGAGTACACGATTAGGCTCCTAAACCGACACAAAAATAATTTGTTTTGTTAATTGCAACAACAACTGTTAAGTATTAATGGAAGTATATTTATCTAAACTTTGTGTAAATAATAAGTCTATATTAGAATTAGTGTAAATAAATTTGTTACTCTTAAATTTAACTTTATGCCACTCTTTAATATATAACATTTTTAAAATGAATAACATTTAAAAACTAAATTAACCCTCCATAAAATTGTCTGTAGATTATCATAATCTTATGTTAAGAGATTGTTGTCAGTTTCTAAATTGGTTTTTTATTCCTGTAAACAATCGATGGCACTTTTACCGTTAGTTATAAGTAGTGGAATTTCACCTCACCATGACAATTTGAAGACTTCAAGCATTCCCCTTGCCTCTCTTTCATACATTAACTTAAATGGTGATTCTCCCGTGGAACAATTTGGTATTTTCTTATATGCAAATAACAGGCATGAAATATATTTATCCCAATTCTTCAGGTCTATCTGTATGACGTAACGTAATAGGTTCTTTAAGACTTGGTTATAACTCTCTGTCAAACCGCTAAGTTCTTGGTGTGCTGATGTTGGGAATCTAGATGCCTAGTCTAGAAACAAATTCTTTAGTTAATTTCGATATGTTTGATCCTTGGTCACTAGCTATAATACGTGGTATGCCAGCTCGCAAGAATATTTCTAATAAAGCCTTGTACATGGCCTTAGTGGTAATCGAGCGTAGTGGCATTACCTCTGACCATCTTGAATGCTGATCTACCAAATACAATGCATATCCAGGAATGTTGTTCCCCTTCGAGCTTATTGTAGCAGCTAAACTTAAAATTTGTAGCAGGATAAAGCATTTTTGTAGCAGCCAAAATGCTGATTTGGAGCAGGGTATAGCGTTTTTGTAGCAGTTAAACTAACGATTAAAAAACTGCAATTTTCGAGGAGTCCGGCTAATAATTTAGAATAATTGGTTGGTAGCTTTTAAAACACCCAAATTTTCAATAATTGCTGATATGGTTTGTTGATTTTGGATATATATATATATATATATATATATATATATATATATATATATATGTTACTGTGAAAGACCGAAATCTGGAGAATGTCGACTTTCACTGGTGAATGTCAACATTCACGTAGTCATTTGGTGTATGTCCGAAATATTTGCTAAATACTTTTATTTCTGACTTACACCGGTAAATGTCGACATTCACCATGCACTAATGGTGAATGTTGAACATGTCGGATATTTATATTTTCTTCTCCGTAATTCAGTCAAATCTATAGTAGTAGCACATGTAACTGTTGAACTTAGAACAAACCGGACACTCTTAGAACAGAAAATCATATCAATAATTAACTTAATTATCTGATTGACGTTATACTATCTTATTTGTTGCAACAATTTAAACTGTTATAGTAATTTGAATTGCAAAAGGAGTCCCTTATATTTTTAATGGCATTTATTAATGAAACATTTCTTTTTACAATGACAGCGTTTATAGACATGCCCTCCACTTCTCGAATTAGCTGCAGCTGCTTCTCTCAGCGACATTTCTTGCGAAGAAATCTCATATATAGAGAGTAACTTTTTTTTTACAAAATATAAACTGATTACAGGTATAAAGCAGCATGAGGGTACCATTTTTCTTTACTAGTTTATAAAAGTC
>CM063502.1:33209121-33281621 GCA_032207245.1 Pardosa pseudoannulata | reverse complement strand
TTTATTTATCACAATTTATAGATAGTATTAGAAATTAAGATTTTTAATCGATTAAAAATTTTTCGATAGTTATCTAGGGTATATTTACCAATGTATTTCCCCAACCCATTCAGAACTTTTACCATAAATATTTCACAGGATTGTGGAAATACTCAACTATTAATTAGTAGATCAATTATTTACCCGGACATAACGTTATCCCCGTATGTTGGAAATTTATTTTGTTTTGTGTATCCTTACATGGAGGCAATAAGTGCCTAGCCAAAATTTACTGAAATGTATTTTTAAAATTATTACACACCGTGTTTGTCTTGTTTGTTATATTAACCAAGACCATGGTTATAAATAGGAGACGCATTAAGAGCTGGTCACGCCAACGTCGTTTAACGGCTAACCGCAATTAATCTGTTTAAAAGGAGAATTACGTAACACGATTAGTTGGTGACATGAATTAAGGGCCGATCCCACCAAAGTCGTTTAATGCTATCTGCGATTAATCTCGGTTTAAACGGAGAATTGCGTTCCCCCATTGGTTGGCGCCATGGTTAATCGTGGCTAATCGTAGTTAGTCGTTAAACGACTTTGGTGGGATCGGCCCTAAATGTGGTTAAATGTTAAGCGACTTGTTGTAAGACATGATCCGATTAATATTAAGATTTCCTTATATCCCAAAAATCATCTTTTGACTTCGATCCATTACATCGACCTTTCCCAAGTTATGCCCATTTTACTAGCGGCTTGATAGAATTTTAATTTAATAGTTTCCCAATTAAGTTAAATAGGCAAGACGCTCGAAGCCTAATTAAAAGATACCTGTGAAAAATTTTGGAGTTATGAAATGATTGTAAAAAGACACACCAAAGAATACATTTTTGCTACGAAAAACCAAAGCAATAAAAAGCAATCAGGATGACTATACATAACATTGAATTCATATTTAATTTCTTCAATAGTTTTAAATCCTCGGCTTATGATGAAATTGAGAACCCTTCACATGTTTCAAATTGAAAGACGTTTTCTGACGACAGTTTATGTACTGTATTAAACAGTACTTTCCTTCTATTGAAATAATTATAGTTTTGAAGTTTAATCTAAGTAATCGGGTTAATCTCTTCGAGCACAGATCTTGCATTTCATATTTTAGATAAAGTTGTAGTGATAATTTTATACGATAACAAAATTATATTGCTTACTATCTTGATTCCTTTGAAGACTGATGCAACACAGTTATGTTCTCGGAATCTCTAATCAGATAAGGAGCTTTCCATACAGTAAATTTTTAGAGATTTTAAAATGTGATATAGAAATTATTCATTTGTTTTATAACACAATTGCTGCTTGCATGTAATGCTAATTATATGGTAATGATTGTCCGTGGTTATTTTAACGTCCATAATAAAGGAATAACATGTCATCTTTCCAAGGAACTTAAAGCTCCGATACAAGCGTGTTTTATCCTTTGTCAAAAATAGAAAAAACAGACGTAGATAACTGTTTCGCAGCTACGCCCGAGCTGTATTATCAATGACAGGCTGAAATCAGACTAAGAAAGCACACAAAGTATATTTTTTTTTAGAGATTTGCAAAGGAAAGGGATAAACAACCGCTTTACCTCCGAACATTATATACAACAAAACCAAGAGTGTAGCTCTAGGGTAGTATTTAACTCTAGTGGGGGAAAACTAGTTACTTTTATACTATTATTATAATAACAGTTATTTAAATTTATAATATAATATAATAACAGTTTGTCAGCTCTTGAAGGGAAAAATCTACACCTTGATAATTAAAATAAATACTGTGTGACCGACTTTAAGAATGATAGAAATGAAAAAATTCAAAGCAGCAATGTTTAGGTTCCCGGAGGAATCAAAAGTGTTACATAAAATCAATTAAATTCTAAAAATGCCTATTACTGAAAAAAAAAAGTTCGAAAACACAACGAATGGAGTTTGAATGAAGAACGAAGATATCGAAATATAGACACAGAAGTCAAAAAACAAAGAAAGAGAAAGCATTAATTACAAAGAAACAGCGAAAAAGTACAAAACGTGCCTGCCTGTTCCCGTTAAGGGCGAAATAATTTATTTATTTATTTAATGTTTTTTGGCACAAAATCCTCGGGGGATATGCTGTGCCATACAAGTTCTGTTAGAGTATAAATACAAGGTACGCCTAAAAGTTTACAAGAAAAAATACAAAAATACAATTAAAAATCAAACTGTACATAAGTGAAGTGTTCCAAAGAGACTGGTAACAGATCATATTTCATATAACAGTCCTGAGCGGCGGAGAAAGGGAAACAAACCCGCATGCGGTGCTTCCCCAATAATTGTTCCAAGAATAGGCGACTGAGTTTTAAAATATTCTAAATACATCCGCCGGAAGCAACAACATGAAGTGAGAAAGTGTGCAACTGTTTGGGGTGATTTGCAAAATGCACACAGGGGAGGTGCTTCCCCAAGTAACAAATGTGCATGAGTGAGCCGGCAGTGCCCCACGCGAAGACGCGTGAGAACTACGTCGCACCCTCTCACAGACAGCGGTGGCCACATATTCAAGTGTCCCATGATGTTGCGCAGTTTATTTTGCTCTTGCAAGTCCCAACGTCGCTGCCAGTCAATGCGAGTCTTCTTAACTAGAGTTTTTACGTCGCATAAGGGAAGATCGTTGTGCAACAGACTTGACGGATTTTTTGCCGCATTATCGGCAAGTTCATTCCCATAAATTCCAACATGACTTGGGATCCAACACAATATAATTTTATACCCCCTACGCTTCAGACAGTCATGGATAAGCTTTATTTCGATAACAGTGTGGTGACTATTTGCTTGAGAATTCAAAGCTTCTAATGAGCTGAGCGAATCAGTGTAGATGACGAAAAGTCTATGTTGGTTATGACCGATGTATTTGAAAGCCTCCCGGATGGCCGTCAGCTCGGCAGTGAAAACTGAGCACGCAGAATTCAAACGTCGGCTCTCAACATGGCTACCGCAGACAAAAGCGCAACCGACACAATCTGCCGATTTTGAGCCATCGGTGTAGATGGCAGTATAGGTAGGATAACTCCCCCGGTGAGCAGCAAACAACTGTTGAAAGATTATATTGCAGTTGTTGGATTTATGGAATGATTTAAAAGGATTAACAAAAGGGATATTGGAGAAATTCCAAGGTGGAAGTGCGTGTAAAGGAGTGAATATCATTTCAGTATTCTGGAGCACCGAGCCATGCAACAGGTCACGCATACGCTTGCCAAAGGAGGGAGTGCAAGATGGTCTGTTTTCATATAGTTTGTCGAGATGCGTGTCCTCTATTAAGCTTTGCAGAGGGTGTTTTTTTTGGGAAAGTATGCGGAAGTAAAAGGATAAAGATATCTGGTCTCTCGTGAGGTTTAAAGGTGGTTCATTGCAGATGGCATATAGACTGTCAACAGGTGAGGTTCGAAAGGCTCCGGAGCAAATGCGCAGAGCAGTATGATGAATGGTGTCTAAGTATTTCAGTACATAGTACCTGGCTGAACCATAAGCAACACACCCATAGTCGATCTTTGAGCGTATCGAGACACGGTAGATGCGCAGCATGCAGGTACGATTGGAACCCCAGGAAGTATTTGATAAGACCTTCAGTAAATTTAGTGATTTCTCGCACTTTTTCCTCAGTTGTTGAACATGAGGGAGAAACGTCATCTTTCTATCGAGCGTCACTCCAAGGAAGCGAACGGAATCGACGACAGATATGCGTGAATTGCCCAAATAGATTTCCGGGTCAGGGTGCAAACCACGGCGACGACAAAAGTGGATACACGTAGTCTTTTCAGCAGAAATACTGAAGCCGTTATTATCGCACCACTTCAGTAGACGGTTGACAGTGCTCTGGAGCTGTCTCTCAATAAACCGCATATCGGACCCCTCGCACGAAATCTGAAGATCATCAACATATAAATTCCCAGAAACATTAGGCGATAACTGTTTCAGTATAGAATTTATTTTCAGGGAGAACAGCGTTACGCTAAGGACACTGCCCTGAGGCACGCCTTCCTCTTGTGTAAAGGTGCCAGATAAGGTAGAACCAAGACGTACATTAAAAGTTCTCGAAGATAAAAAGTTTTCAATAAATATAGGGAGGTTCCCACGGAAATTTAGATTGTATAAGTCATTTAGAATTCCCCTTCGCCAAGTGCGATCGTAGGCTTTCTCGATGTCAAAACATATCGCAACCATGTGATTCCTCCTCAAAAAAGCGTTACGAATTCGTGACTCCAGAGCAATAATGTTGTCAATTGTAGACCTGCCTTTTCGGAATCCACTCTGATATGGAGAGAGATAGCAATTGTTTTCTAAGACGTGAACAAGACGGTTATTAACCATCCTCTCAAACAGTTTGCAGAAGCAGCTAGTAAGAAATATAGGCCGATAGTTCGAGGGGTTCGAAAGATCCTTTCCCGGCTTAGGAAAAGGCAGAACAGTTGTTTTACGCCAGGTAGTTGGGAAAGCGTGATCCTGCCAAATGGTATTGAAAAACTTTAAGATGTTCCTGAGAGACGAAGCAGGCAGATGCTGGAGCATAGCATTTGTAATCCCATCAGGTCCAGGGGTAGCAGATTTGGTATAATAGAGGGAGCGTATTAGTTCGGACTCTGTGAAGAGGCTGTTATAAGGTAAGTTTTTATGGGTTTTAAAGGAAATTGAACGCGACTCTTCCTGCAGTTTGAGGGTCAGAAAGGAGTCACTGTAAGCTTCGTTGCTAGAATTATTGGCAATAGACAGCCCTATTGTATTAGCAATATCAGAAGCATCGGTAATAGTGCGTCCCCCATTATTTAAAAAGTTAATAGGGTTTTCACGATAGTAAAGGCCCATGCATTTTTTCGCGCGGGTCCACAGCTCCCTACTGGAGGTGTCGGGAGTTATACCGGAGACGTACTTAATCCATGACTCTCTCTGCGTTTTCCTCCGTACCCGCCGTGCTTCCGCCTTCGTACGCTTATAAGCAATATAATTGGTGTGCGTAGGGTACCGACGGAAGATGTTCCACGCTTTTTTTTGCTTTTTCAGCGCCTTGGTGCATTCCGCATTCCACCAAGGTTTACAATGCTTACGTGGGGTCCTAGATGATTTGGGCATGCTACAATCAGCAGCGGTAATAATAACTTTAACTATCTTCTCAACTGCATCGTCAACATTCCCCCTAATATCATCTTCGGTAATTACGGCACATTGCTTGAACTTGTACCAGTTGGCGGCGTCTTGCACATACCTAACGGGCCCACTCGAAGAATGCCCAGTACCATCTGCCGTGCAAAGGAACAAAGGGAAATGATCGCTTTCATGTAAGTCATCTCCGACATAGAGACTCCACATTGGCAGGATGCCAGGAGAACACATAGCGAGGTCGATTGTGTGGAACGTTTTAGATGGTCCGTGAAAGTAGGTTGGTTGGTTGGTTGGAGTTTTACGGCGCAAGGTCCTGTTTAGGACATAAGCGCCAAGCACAAGGTGTTTTCATAAAAACAAGACCTAACTGATAAAAGAGCCCTAGCGTAATAACAAGGTAAAACCGTACCAGTTTAATAAAGTTATAAAAACGTCTGCAAAGTAAAAACTCAATTACACCAAATAGGTATGTAAAAGGTAAAAGGATAAAACATTAAAAAGCTAAAAGCACAATAAATTTTAATTAAAAGATGTAAAAAATACTAAAACACTTAATCCATGAAAGTAGGTGTTTTCGCCATTATTTAGTAGACAGAGATTTTTCTTGTATCAGCTGTTCGATTTGTCTGCCCCTGTGGTTACAGTCATTCGATCCCCAAAGTGGGCTATGTCCGTTAAAATCACCAATAATAATAAACGGAGATGACAGCTCATCGATCAAGGCATTTAGCGAATGATGATCGATATTATCATTCGGCGGTAAGTATATATTACATACGGTAACTAACCTCTTCAAGTTTATTCTGACTGCAATGGCTTGAAGGGTAGTATGTAACGGTACTATTGAAGATGGGTAAGAGTGCGACGTGAAGATAGCAACGCCACCCGAAGCTCTCCCATCGACGACATTGTCCTTCCTGTGACAACTGTACCGAAGGACCTTGGACGTGTCCAGCGGTTTCAAGAAAGTGTGGCGGTTGTGCGAAGAAGATGCAGACTCCTATGCAAATTCCAAGCGTGATCGCCTGCGCATGCACGACTGCATATAAGCGGAGGAATTCCCTTCGTTTGGGAGAGCGTTGCTGGCTGGCTTGACTGACTTCTCGTGCCTGACCTTTGCGGAAGGATCTCCTGGTCGAGTGCTGCTGAAGTGTTCGACGTTGTCTTCTCCCCGATTGCTGTGGCTCTGAATAAGGCTTCAGACCTTCGTCTTTGATGTCGTAAGCTACTCTCGCTAGCAACCCATAGATTCGAGGAAGGCCTTGCGGCTGATCCAGCGCAGGTATTGCACACCGAACCTCCGAACGCTGGCATATTACGTATTTCATTTTTGTAATTTATGTTTCAAACGCTCACACAAATTGTGGAAAAGTTGAGTATACTTGTATAGCGTAATAAATTGTGTATTTTTATCATACCTCAAGTTTTTTCCTGTTTTGGTATAGATTTTGTTAAGACAAGATTATACAGTTATCGGGTCACGAGTTAAGACTTGTGGTAGGTTCCGAACTGTTACTTAAGTTAAACTTTTAATAAATAGGCTGTAATATTCTCGGGGCCACCACAAAAGTTTCCTGAACTGCGACAACAGCCGGAAGATGGTCCGCAATGAGGGACTTCACATGCGTAACCTTAGAGCGAAGGCCACGACAGTTCCAGGACAAGATAGATGCCATTATGAGGAATTTGGAAGGGGGGCACTGATGCCCGAAGCACCAACATTAGAAGGAGACAGCTCCATGGCCGCCTGATAATCGTCCTCTTCATCATCAGAATCTGTGGAAATCAGATGCAGAGTATCATGATCTCTGCCTTTTAGGTTTTTGGATTTCTTTAACTGTTGCAAGGTATTGTTTTTTGATTTAAGTGTTCTTTGTTTGGTTTCGTAGTTACAAGTTTTTTTATGTTTTTTTTGTGATTTTTCATTTTGGGATTTACGGAGGAGTTCATTTTTTGAAAGTCGCTCATTTAATGGCCTTTGTGCAAAAACACTGCTCACAGACATTGGTTTCTGCTTCGTATTGGGAGAAGTCGAACGCGAAGTATTCTTTTCAGAAGATTTTTTTGGTGAGTTATTTGTCTTATGTTTGATATCGGTTTGTACTGCGACAGTTTTCATCTGTTTAGTGGCGGCAGCATACGAAAGTCCGGCGATGGGAGTACGCATTTCCACAAGTTTTCTAGCTTCTTGAAAGGAGATATTTTCTTTCACCTTCAGTACCTGGATTTCCTTCTCTTTAATCCATTTTGGGCACGTACGAGAGAAGGCCGGATGGTCACCTTGACAATTGACACATTTGACAGCGGTCGAACATTCGACACCATCATGACAGGCACCCGAGCATCTGGGACAAATAGCGTTTCCTCGACAGGATAATTTAGAGTGGTCAAAGCGCTGACATTTGAAGCATCTCATTGGATCAGGTATGAAAGGTCTGATGGGGCATCGAAGGTACCCAGCTTTAACAAATTTCGGTAGGGATGGAGTGTCAAAGGTCAGAATAATATGCTTAGTGGGGAGGATGTTGCCGTCACGCCGGATATTAATGCGACGGACCCCACACACGTGCTGTTCCTTTAAACCTTCTAGAATTTCCTCCTCCGAAACGTGGAAGAGTTCTCCCTCGGAGATGACCCCACGACTGAGATTCAGCGTTCCATGAGCAGAAACTTCAACCGGTATATTATCGAAACTTTTTAATTGAAGAATTTTAGATGCTTGGCTACTATTGACAACTTCTATGAGCAAGTCACCAGATCGTAGTTTTTTGACATTCTTAACTTCACCAACGGAGCTTGTTATGCACTTATCGACGAGGAAAGGAGAGACATTAGCAAAGCTGCCCTCTTTCCTGTGAACTAGGAAAAAACGTGCGATTTCAACATTGCAAACAAAATTGTGTACCTTTTGACCCAAATGGGAAGGTTTATTTGGGGGGGGGATTAACAAATCCATAATAAAGAGGAAGGTATTCAGACCCCGGTCGCACCACCCACCAAGAAGCCCAACAAGGGGATGCGAGAGGCACTCCCTAAAAGGGACAAAACAACGCACCAGTGCTAACCGGGGTCTATACGCCCACAGCTATCCCATACACAGCCTCGACCCAGTAAGGTGAATAGCAGATAGCAGATGGCTTGGCCCAAGCCGGAGACAAAAGTCGACCGACCAGCCGATTGATGCAGATGGGACCAATCTGCACCTCCCGTTTACCCGAAGCAGAGGCCAAAGTAATGTGTTGGTTGCCCTCAATTACCAGGATCCTCCTTTCCGGGGACACGGGTCTCCACGCACGGCAAACACGTGGGCAGTTGACAATTCACGAAAGGCTATGTTCAGAACGGAACATAGCAAAACGAGAAGAGCCCTCACCTTCGAAAAGGCAACCACAACGAGGGAGGAAAAAAAGGTAAAAGTAGCAGACCAGGGGAGAGGAAAAAGAAAAAGGACTGAGAACGCTGGGGTACCTCGGGCTCGCGACACCCGTGTTTACCTAAAGTAGGTAAACCCCCTGAGGGGTGTGAGATAATAAATGAAAGTTTGATGGCAGATTTAGCTGAACTTAAGTTCATTAAAGCTGGAGTCGCTGCGAATTTAACACCAACAAGGAGTCCTATCAATAAATTTTTGGGATTTTTCTCGTTAAATGGATATGCCAATAAATGGACTGACTTTACTAGTGATAGTAACAGCTAAATTTGACTCAAAATGTAAACTATTGACGTCATTCTAGAAGAAATATTGAGATTAAGCTTCGAAAGTAACAATCATTGTTAAAATGAGTTTCTAATAGAATGGTCCTAATAGAAAGTAAAAAGCTCATATTTGAAAGACCGTTCAATCGGAACAATTAACTTATGGAGAAAAAAGTAAAATAAAAAGCAAAATTATAAAATTTCACATCATAAAGCTGAATTTCATATACAGAAATGTAAAAAAGCGAACAATAAGATTCCTATTGAAGACAGGTAAGGGACTATAATTAGGAGAACCGAATGATTACGAAGATCAGAAAACTTGTTGAGAAATGACTTACTCTTCAAGAAACAGGGGGAACACTTAATAAAAATAATTTTCACTCAAATCAAAATTGTGTACGAGTTCAAGAAACGATTCTCTCAGTTTTCCTAAGAACTAGAAGTAGTTTATCAATTTTTGTTCGTGATTTTATTTCTTTAACTATCGACCTTAATTTTGCTTTGCACTTTCCAGCCGTTGGAGAGAGTTATGTGTCCAACCTTAATACGTGTGTTTATTTGTATGTAAATTTGCCTCAGTGCATGATATTATGAGACTGATATTTTGGTCTGACCGCTTAGTCTCAATTTTCAGCCACCGAGTTCTTCAATGATATTGCAACTCCCTTGTAGCTGCAAAACAGTGATCTGACTTAAGTCTTTCTGTTTTGGCCTTATGTTGGCACTTATTACTTTATTCTGACAAAGGATAACTTGTATAAATGTGTATAGACCTATCTTTAAAATATTTTGCGTGGTGATAGTCTAGAGCTCATCGTTGGGCTATCATCATCCACAGAACTTGTCAAACTATGCGATATTGCTTGTTTCTTAGTTGTTTAGGAGATTATTAATCGTCAGATGGTAACATCTTTGGGCTGCACAACTCTGCGCATTACATGGTCTTAGCCATATGAATCGCCCTCATTCTCAAGCTTGTTTTCATCTGCCTTTTAATTCGACTATTCATGAAGATGTTTATTTTACAGACATTCTAAAATAGTTCTCTGCTAGAAGTTCCAATAGTATTAGCCGATGTTTGGCGTAAAGGAAAGATGTTTTCTATTTGCTCTTCCAAGAAATAACGCCTGTAAGAGAAAAAATATTATGTTGCAATAATTTCCTTTATCTAACAGCACATATGAATAAATAAAATTTTAGTTTTATATCATAGAATACAGCACTGATTAATACACTGAACCATACCCTTAGAGGCATTAATTTATATAATATAGAGTACGTCCCTCAAGTGTATCTACAGTTCCGTTTAGATCTCAAATTTTTCACACTGAACCTTCTTGTTGACAACAGGAAGGTCATTGTCTATTTTTACATTCCTCTGGGAGGAATTACAACCCTGAGAGGTTCAATTTCTTCAACCTTTAAAGTGAATTTTTTAGCAACGCTAGCAGAAATGGCAGGTGCAAATTAATTTGCATAGTGTTTTGGACCTTTATAAAATTCCCAACCATTCGTTCGAGAAGTAATTAGAATGAAAGCACGAATTATAAAGCGCATACCGATAATTTACCCTTCGTACAATTTTTTGAAATAGAAAAAAAATATATAACACATATTTGGAGAGTACACAATGTTCTACGTTTGTCTGTTCGGACAGTAAACAAACAAAATATGCGACTTAAAGACAATATCGATTTTTATTGCTTTCACAAAACTATTCAGATTTTAAAACATTTTTACGTAGCAGATTTTTAAATTACCCTGTAAACTTTCAGAATTCTTCTAGAGCACTACCCCAACGTCCCTGAGCTTCAATAAAATATCTACATATAAACAAATCCGAATATAACGGTTACTAAATCTGTCGGACAGAGTTAAATGGCAGTATTTCAGCTCTACTCGGGCAAAGCCCTGACCTAGAGCATTGGGTCTAATCAGGGAAGTTACCAAGTCCAGGGAGCAAAGGCAATATGATAAATGGCTTGATTTTGTTTGGTTTGGAACGCTACGGTATACTCTTTCGCTTTCTAGGTCTAGAAGACTGGGACCTACTGCTTAAAGCCGACTCCGAATGGCTACTAACATCGATGCCAGCAGCGACATTCGAACCCGGTGCCACAGAGCAGCTTTCTACAGTTCGGCCCTCGTTTGGCGAGTAGCGGTAAACATGGTTTGGAGAGTGGTGGTGGGCGACAGTATGAAGATATTTCAGTATTTAAACTCAATTGTAAAACTCCCAAATACTTTTTTAATCACTATCTATTCACATCGTTTTATTTACCAGCCATAAAACGAATTTATGCAAGGGAACCAGAACCAGTAAATATAATCTACTATATTTCCACAAGTTAAGTTGGTGCCGTAAATATTGGAAAAATTTGCACAGCAGCATTCTATAGAGAGCATTAGGAACGAAAATTATTAAATTACAGGTTTGCTTTTTAAACAGCCTTTACCAGGATATGAAAATTCCTTTTCCCGCGATTAATCGCAGCGGAAACAATGAGTGTATTAAATATCGAAACTACTCCCTAAACCATCCTATAACATTGAGATAGGTGCTTTGTTTCGCTTATAATACAGTTCGAGTAAAATTGTTTTCTGTTTTATTATATAACAATAAAAAAAAGTATAAAGCATTCTAAATATTTTAAAACTTTTTTTGCACTAGATATTTTAATTTCAACAAATAGGCTGTAACTACCTCCCGGAACAAAAGTAAAGAGTAAAAGTTTATCAGTTTGGTGTATTAACACTAAACATACCTTATAACGGGTCAAATGACCCTTAAGGTTTATGTAAATAAATGCGATGGAAAATGAATTAAAAATTCTTATTCTTTGTGTTTGCTATACATAAAAACTGACAATATACAATTTTGTTTAATTATAATAAAGTTTGTCTATTTCCTTCCAATTTTCATACATTTATAATCAGAAAAAATAAAGTCCGGTCATTTGACCGGCTATGGTAGAAATAGGTATGTATGAAGTGTTGGTATGTTTAGTGTTAAAAATACGGTAAAAAAAATTAAGTTAGTAAAAAAAAGGTTTAGTAAAAAATACTTAAAGGGGTCTCAACACCCTTAAACTTTCAAAAATTTTAATTAAAAAAATTATAGGTTGAGATGTCCTAGACATTAAAAAAAAAAAAAAAAAAAAAAAAAAAATTACTTAGTTTAACACTAGAATCGCGGGATGGCTCATTTTGATCCAAGATTCATTTGGTTTCGGATTTTCTTGAAAAATTACAAATGGAATTAAAAAGAAAATATTTCCCTCAATTTTATACCAATAACAATCTATGAAAATATACGTTAAACACTAATTAGATTTCTGTTTTTAATACATACCTAAACCGCGGGATGGGTCATTTTAATCCCATTTTGACCACAAACACGAATTTTGAAATTCGATCTTTCCTGGAATGGGAAATACTTTATAGATACTTTTCATAGATGTGTAAGCAGAACAATACCTCAAGGTCAAATGGTCAAGTTACTAGGCCAGAGAGGGAGGGGGGGAATCAGGGGTGTTACCGATAACAGAAGAACAAATGAAGATTTTATTGTAGTGGCGGTAGCGCTTGCTGCAAATGCAAGATTTTGATAAAATACGTTCCTTTGAACGTTAAATAACTGTTTTTCATCTACGACAGGCATCTGGTTATGACTTTCTATGGGAGAAAATGTCTGTTACGTGTTTGAAGTGCACTTTCCGGTGTTTGTGGTTTTAGCCTATCGAATGGAATCTAAAGTCTGCTTATGGGACAAAGTTATCTCTGCGGGTTCACATTAAATTTATAAGATTTAAGAAAAAAAAACTGCTTAACGATTTGCCATACCTGGAAAAAGAAAAAAAACACCGCCGTGAAAACCATACTCTCTCCGAATACGTCGCTTTGTGTATGCTACAAACTTTCGAAAAGAAAGGCAGAAATATCACAACAGAAAATTTTCTCACAACACAGAATCCGTTTCGAATGTTGAAAACGAAGAACACTGGTCTAATTGGAGCGAATGGAATGGAATCTGAAAGAATTACCTGTATTTGCGAAGTAAAGATGTATTTTGTACGATACATTGTTAAGCAAGCATATATACCTTTGACAGTTTATCAAGGAAAAAACGTTAAAAAGGTCTAATTGAGATCCTTTAATCCTACCGTCGATATTGACGATAATATTTAAAAGAAAAAAGAAGGCTTTTGAAATGATATTTTATATATAATAAATGTCGATCCAATGTCAACACTAATTCAAGTTTTAACACTGGTGTCAAATTTATTTTTGTTCTTTAACTTTCCTCAACTGGCCGATTTGTCTATTTTCAAGTACCTAGTAACGTAATATTCTATATTAGCATAAATGCTTCAATCTCCTAGGGATTTTACAGATATATTCTCTCAGACCAAGGATATCAATTGAATTTTATAAATGTGCTGCAAAATTATTTGTACATGCTTTGGTTTGGAGAAATACGGGTAATTACTTGCAGCAAGAGGATTAAATATAATTCAATTTACAGCTAAATGGTTTCGAACGGACGGTACGACCTAGATGACTACAAATAATTTATAGTTGTAGGCTTTTAACGCATACAGAAATAATTTAAAGTCAGCCCGGGTCTGTTAAATGATCATTAAAGTAAATGGATAAATGTGTTTAAATTTGTTTAAACTATAATAAGCTTTATGTTTTCCTGCACTTAATATCTATTAACGCAGACTATAGATTTTTGTTATACATGCAACAATGTGGTCTCCTTTAAGTAGAAGAGCAGGAAACTAATGAAATAAAAGATCTGAGAAAAAAAGTTTGTATAATTTTTACACATGTTCTACAATATTTCCACAAATATTATAAGAAATTTAGACCCATACTGTCATAATGACCTACATTAGTATAAAAAGTAACTATTTTAATATTTACATAAGGATCAAAAACTAACGCAATTCTAACGCAAAATCAAATTAAGTGCAGGTCTCACCAAAGTCATTTAACTGCTAACTGCAATTAACCCATGGTGCCAACTAATGGAGGGACGTAATTCTCCGTTTAAACAGATTAATCGCAGTTAGCCGTTAAACGAATTTAGTGAGACCTGTCCTAACTGGTCCAATTTAAAAAAATAAAATAAAGTGTACTACAGTGAAGGTATGTCCAACACGTGTCCTGTTCGCGTATACAAATTAATCCCGTTTACTTAAAAACTACCAGTTTAGAAACTGATCAATTATTTTTTAAATATTTTTAATCTGGTTGAAACCACAATACAAAGTCTTGACAATTAATCTTGTACTTTCTGAAACGAGACAACTTTTGGCATTGCTTAAATTTTTCGTTTGAATTATAACCCATGCCCGAGAAAAATCAGCTTAATTAAGCCTGTATTCTAATAATTTACTTATTAAAGAGGTTGTGTGGGATGTGAGTGAATTAACGAAGTTTCTCAGTGTTAATTAACAAATGACAATACCCAAATCTTTTCCCTTTTTTTAGTTTTGAGCTAATTTAGGATCAGTCTCACAAGAGTCGTTTTAACGGTTAACCACGATTAATCTGTTTAATGCATCCTGGTTGGCGTCATGGATTAATCGCTGTTAGCCGCTAAAAGAATTCAGCAAGACCGGCTGTTAAGATACAGTTAATTCTGTTCTAACTAAGATTAACACTGATCTATAAACGCATCATAAACTAATATTTGGTTACTTGTGAATAAAAGACTGTTATAAAAGAAAAGTTTAACCTTAACAGACTTTTGTGGGAAAAAAAAATTTTTAGTTAAAATATACATTTAATATCTAAAATAAAACAGATGATTGCAATTATGTTTGATGTAATTCCTATGAACCCGAGTACGATAAACTGGCCAATAACTGTGACCACTCTTCCAATTGATAACACAGAGCGCTATCAGCACCAAAAGACTAAATCTAAGACATGCAGGCACAATTGCATTTTTTCCAATTAACCCTTGAGAAAGTTAACCCCTTGGCATATAAATAAAAAAAGAAATTTGATGTATCTGAAAAAGACTATTTAGTTCTTTGATACTATTTAGGCTCAACAGAACAATTCGGTGCAAGATGAGAAAACGAGCGTTTTAATTTGAAATTGGTATTTCTACCTAATATTTAATAAGGTTAATATATGATGTTAATCGGCAATTAAATAGTATAAAATTAGTATTTCTTTAAAGTATAAAACATTTCGAATCATTTTCGATTAGATAGAATAACTTTTTTGCACTTCTAAGTTCATCCGCTTCCTACATTACTTTGAAGAACATTTGAATCTTGAATATTCTAATCAAATCAGAATAGAAACACACGAGTTAAATGAATTAATTTTATGCTGCACTATGTCTGTCGGAGACAGATATTGACATGAAAGTCTGCTTTGGCAAATGAAATGACTGACATCTCCCAGACGTCATATATCAAGGGATTGATTAACCCCTTGACATACGAATAAAATAAGCGTTGATAAGTCCGTAGGATAATATTTAATTTGGCTCAATAGTGAACGCTTTTGTACAATCTCAGAAACAGGCCATTTTATTTTCGGATTTACATTGTTATATAACATTGAATAAGATGATATATAGTGTTAGTGTACAAAAATTTATAAAATAATATACCCGGTGTTCGCCGAGTTCTTCACTTCTCGGAGAAGTAAGTCTACCATAGCACATCAGATCAGATACTAAAGTCAAAATTTTGGAAAAAAAAAAAGGGAAAAAAAGGGGGAAAAGGGAAGCTAAATAACTATTAGACATTAATGTTTTGATTTTACTTAATGCAAAAGCAAGTACCTAAATATGAAATATACAAGAATCTAAATAACTTCTTATCGATATAAACAAGTACCTAAGTTTCCTAGTAAAAAAAAAAAATTAAACGGATTCAATTCAGATGCTTCTTCAATGTGCCTAGTTAAAAAAAATAAATTTACTAATACAGTTGAACTTTATTATATTAAACTTTGAGGGACCATATTGTTTGTTGTACCTGAACTTTTAAGAAAAATTCTAGATTTCAAGAGAAAGGGGAAAGAGAAGAGAAGAAAACGGAAAGTAAAGAAGAATTTAAAAATATTTTATTTACATATTGCAAAAACAAGTACCTAAATATTAAACCAGAAACTAAATTTTTACTAATATAAACTAACAATTACTCGAGTCTTCTAATCAAAATATGTTCAAAACAGATTCAAATCAGAAGTTTTTCAAATATCATAATTTTTAAAAAAAATCTAGTAATTTAAATGCACATTTCAGATATCAAATTTTTAGAAGGCATTTCTATAAACAAATTTTTAGTTGTGTGACCGTAAAATTTCTTAAATAGCAGTAAAATCTATACCTTAATAATTCGTAAATTTACAATAATTTTCATTAGATTTAATTTTAATCAATGCCTAAAAACTTGTGATTTAAATAATATATACAGTGTATGAGGCTATTTTATTAAGTGGAGAATTAATAAAAAAATTTTAAATAGTAAAATTTTTACGGTGATGATCGAATAGGACGCGCTTTCTTTCGGTATCTGAGCCAATGGGATCGAATTCTACTTTCGAGACTAACAGGTTTGTAAGAATTTAGTTTAGTCAGAGCGCTAGGGTTTATGTTATCCGATGGCTGAAGACATCGGCATTCACTACTTAAATCCGATTTTGAACGGCTACGAACAAAGCAGTGGGATTCGAACCCGTGGCAGCGTCCTACCGATTCAACTGTAGGGCTGATTTTTTATCGGGATTGTCGTTAAAAGTCACGATTTATCATTAGCTAACGTTTCATCAACTTCAATACATGCACTAAACAAAAGAAAAAATATTGGCTTGGATTTTTTAAAAATAACCAACTTCTGTGCATATCTGAAGTTCCGTAAGTTTTTTTTTTTTTTTTTTTTTTTTTGGCAACAGTGAGGTGACCACCTAGCTGCCGTTCCTGTGTCAAGATCGGAAGTGACGTCTTTTCAAAGTTCCCTCAACAGATGCCGGAGCCATCCTTCGTTGCCAGTAGATGTGCCGCCGAGTTTCTCTAACTTCGTCTGAGTAAGTCATATGACTGGAGTCACCACCTCTCATATTTAGATAAATTAATCGCTAAATGCTGCTAGATAATTTAATCGCTAAAGGCTTCTGCCTTAATTCTATCCCGATTGAATAAACATGAAATATTATATAATGATTATAAATAGTAAAATGTTAAGTTTTTAGAATAAAGTGTTAATCTATTTTGGCCAAGCACATAATCTGGGTTAGAGTCATAGGTAGCTCAGTGTTACGAGTATGTGTAGTAAACTATACGCACATTGCAGCAATACCCTTTTCTATTTAATTCTCAGCATATAAAAAATCCACATTCAAAAATTCCTTGTTGTACGCTAATTAGAGTATATTATTTATGTCACTTATGGGTTTATTACTTCACTGGCTTTTCTCTTAAATCTATTATTTTACTGCTATCCGTACGTCTAAAAACCTAAGGTATAAACTTATATGTACTAGTGCAGTGTTTCTCAACCTTTTAGTATTCACGGCCCAATTTTCAATCATAATTTTCATCGCGCCCCCCTCCCCACCGCGTACAATAAAATGTATACAATAATAATGTATTTTGAGCATTATGGCGCTAAACCTGCACTACAACCTTAATTTTAAACTTTGCAAATTACCAAGAATACGGAAATTTATTGACATTTTGCAACACTGATACTCAGCATTGAAAAAACAATCCTATGCCTTTTTATTGCTCTTGCGTCCCGCCATGTCGGGCATTCTCACGGTTTCGCGAGAAGTTTCGATTTGTCTGGAATTTGTCTGGTCAGCTTAAAAGTTAAGTTAGGAGCGTGCGCAGATGTGAACAAATGTTTTCTCATAGGGAGAAGGAGAAAGTTCTATGACGCCAATTTCAATTCCAGACAATCTCATTCGAGTCGATCCTTCTTATCGCTATTGAATCTATTCTTAATGTGTATGTTATATATATTTTCGTGTAATTGCAATTCACGGTATTAAATATTCACGGCAGCAGACTTATGCAGAATCATGGATAAATTTTTAAGCGGGCGTAAGCGAGCATTAGACGATAGACAAGCATCAACAAGTACACAGACGAGCGTGGTTCCGAAAATAAAATCAAGAAAATATTCTCAAGAATACTTAAATTTTGGGTTCACTAGTACTGAAGTAAATGAAGAAGAAAGGCCCCTTTGTATCATTTGCTCAAAAATGTTGGCGGCAGACAGCATGAAACCTAATAAACTTAAACGACATTTGGAAACGCTTCATAGTGAGTACGTAAACAAACCCAGAGAATTCTTCGAATTAAAATTAAAATCATATGAAAAGCAAAAATCATTGTTTAAAAAAACTTTGTCTGTGAATGAAAAAGCTTTAATTGCCTCTTACAAACTTTCATATAAAATAGCCAGATGTAAAAAGCCTCACACCATTGGTGAAGAGCTTATTTTGCCAGCCGCAATTGAGATTGTAGAAATTATGTTTGGAGATAATTTTGCAAAACAATTGCAGTCTATACCTGTTTCAAATGATACTGTTGCCCGTCGAATTGCTGATATAGCTGAAGATGTAGAGTGTCAGCATTTGTCGAAGTTGCGTGACAAATTGTTTTCAATACAACTTGATGAGGCAACAGATAGTAATAAAGATGTTCATTTCATTGCCTATATTAGATTTTGTGATGATTTGTCAGTAGTAGAAGAATTACTTTTCTGCAAACCAATAGAACTCAAAGCAACAGCACTCGCATTATTTGCTATCTTAAATGATTTTATGAACGAGGCAAACATAGAATGGAAAAATTTCGTCGGAATATGCACCGATGGTGCTCGTTCTATGTCCGGAAGATTCCAAAGTATTCAAGCACTTGTGAAACAAAAATCGCCACAGTGCGTCTGGACACATTGCATGATCCACAGAGAAGCTTTGGCTTCCAAATAAATGAGTCCTGGTTTGAATATTGTGTTAACTACGGTTGTAACCGTAGTAAATTATATAAAAATGATACCCCTGAAATCAAGAATCTTTTCCGCACTTTGTAAAGACATGGGTGCAGTACATTCAGCGTTACTATTTTATTGCGAGGCAAGATGGTTATCACGAGGGAAATTTTTGCAACGTGTTTATGAATTAAAAGAAGAAATCGCCGTTTTCCTAGAAGAGGAAAACAGACCGGAAGCTGAGAATTTTCGCGATAGTTTATTTGTGATGAAATTGAGCTACATGGTCGACATATTCGAGAAATTAAATAACTTGAATCTTCATCTGCAAGGAGCAAATACACATATATTGGATACGAGTGATAAAGTTAATGCTTTTTGTAGGAAATTGGAATTGTGGAGCAGAAATTTAAACCAAGAAAACTTAACAATGTTTGCAAATTTGAATGATTGTATTAAAACTTACAAGGCTGAAGAACAACATGTAAAAGTTGTTTTTGCAACCATTGAAAATCATTTAGCAATGCTAGCAAAGGATTTTAAAAAGTACTTTCTTGCTGACGACAAACTGATATCAAGTTACAAGTGGGTGAGGGATCCATTTCAAAATACTCCCGAAGGACTCTCAATTGAAGAGGAAGAAACCTTCATAGACTTCACGGCAAGCGGCGAAACCAAAAGACAATTTAGTAATAAATCACTCTTTGAATTTTGGGCAGGAGTGGATGATGAGTTTTCTGCACTAAAAACAAGGGCATTTCGCATTCTACTACCATTTTCAACATCTTACCTTTGTGAAACTGGATTTTCCGCGGTGGCTTCTTTGAAGACAAAATATAGATCTCAGCTAAATATAGAAAAAGAACTGAGAGTGTCTATTTCTAATATTAAACCCTCCTTCGAAAAACTTTGCTCTGAAAGACAGGCCCAAGGAAGTCACTAATAATCATTAAATTTGTTTTTAATTTAGTAAGTTGTTTTAATTTAATAAGTTAATTATTAAATATGTCGAAATGTATTTTGTTTTGTATGTGTGTGTGTGTTCTTTCCTTTCAGTCACTTAATCAATTTTTTTAAATAACATTTTCTCTTGGATATGCTCGCGCCCCCCCCCCCCATTAGTGTGCTCGCGCCCCCCTAGGGGGGCGCGCCCCACAGGTTGAGAATCACTGTACTAGTGTATTAAGATAAGTATATTCTAATGTTTTAAAAAAAACTTTAAATATTTATTAAAAAACCTTTCGCTTTAAGGCTTTACAGTACAGTGTTTGAATGTGACACCACATAAAGAAGCTTTATAATAAAGCTATTTCTCATTATTTCAGTTGATGTTCCTGCCGTAAGAGTAAATTTATGAGCAAACTTTAAGGAAAAGAAAAAAGGAAAAAAATATGAAGTTTTAATCCAAATTGGAATCCAAAATCTGATGGATTACTTATAAGACTGCCCTCTACCACTGCAAAAAATATACCGCGTTCCGTAAAAACGTAAAATTTGCATTAGCCGGTTTTTTTAGCTGTCCGTAAAAAGGTATGCTAAGCATTAATGTGTTAACAACATGCATGACTCCTCTTCAGTTTCTTTTTAATAATAGTTGCTAATCATCACGTGTACTTAGAGTTTTAAATTACTCCTAATCACTTTTAAAGTACAGATCAACTTAATTTTATAATTCATCAATCATAATTTCAGCCTAAAAACATTAGCTTATTAGGTCGTAAGTTACCTAAAATTTCATTCGTCCATTTGACTCATTCCATCATTAGGTTGGTTGGTTCAAGTTTTATGGCGCGAGGTCCTACTCCCACCATTAGGACTGGCTACTGAATCTTAGATTTCAATCCTCCCCTCACTCTCTCCAAGTTGCTTACCCCCCTTAACTTCTCTTACCCCAACAGCGTTCTTATTTCGGAGGGTCGAATCCTAAGATTACCATTGGTGTCTACCATTCTCTGTATGAATCTCTTAACTTATCTCTTAGAGCTGACAGTTGGTACTGACTTTTGTCCTTTATAGATTTTAAAAATATATTTGTACACAATGCATTTTTCGGTACAATAATTATTTTCATACATTGTTCCACTTTTTTTCTCAACTCAATCTGTTTACGATTCATGTACTTTCTCAATTGAACATTTTTTTTTACCTATTACAAAATTTCCTGATTACGAAAATTTCAACACTTTACTCATAAACGTTTCGATTATCCCCCCCCCACCACCACCACCACCACCAAAGTTTATAGACGTTATGAAATTTTCCGTTATATAGAGTTCAGATTACAATCCAAACAGAAAGTGCACATTTAAAAGTCATAGTCCTACAACTAATAGTTTCAGTTTGGCGAGATACGCAAGTATAGATGCCAAGAATAAATAGCCATGACTAGTTCAAAAATGCTTTAATAATTTAAAATCTGATGTATTTCTAATCTCTTATCTATAAGCGAAATCAGTTGATCTATTTTCAAAATAATTTTTTTTTTTTTTTGGCTAACCATAGACTTTAACCAGATCAAGGCTTCTCGACGTAAAGCGTACCTGATATCGATGGAGCATATTGTTTTTCAGGCGGGCATTTGGGGAGTGACAAAATTGTTTTGGGATGAGACTGAGGTTACATACTCAAGTTCGAATGTCTTTGGAAGGAAACTATTATTAACATTTCAACCTTCATAATTAGTGAAATGTGGTTTTAGTGCTGTAAATGATTTGCTACTGCAGAAAATAAATTTACTAGATATCGCCAAACGAGAGGATATGAGACCGATTTGGTTTAGAGCGCTATGGTCTACTCTTTTGCTACACGACGGCTAATGAGATCGGAGCCAACTGCTTAAAGCCTAAACGGCTACGAACATCAATACCATCAGCGGGATTCGAACCCGCAAACTCAGGTAATGTTCTACTATTCGGCCATTTCTCGGCCTGGATTTGATATGGAAACTAAATTTGTGCCCGTAATTTAAAATCGTATCAATCGCAAGAATCTTGCTTTTTTAAGTTTATTCTATTTTTCTTCAAATTCATTTCGTTAGTCTGCATTCGATACGTGCCTACAGTTCACTGTACTTGAAAAAAAAAATTGAGTTTTTAATTACCTCAGAATTTCTGTTTCTCATATTTAAAACTTTTTTTTTTTTAATTTTTTGAAAATTCATATTAACAGAACTTTTAGTGTAGCGTTGCTGATCAAAACAATATCGGTATAAGTTTAGCCTTGTTGGGTTCAATTCCTGGAAATTCCAGTCATCAAATATGTCCATTCAGTGGGGGCATCAAATACTTAAAAAGCGACTTAGTGGGGCATGGTCCAAAAAAGGTCGAGAAGGACTGAACTAGACTGAAGGACATTTTTATCTAGACAGCCAGTGGTATTAAAAAAGGTCTGACATTAACCCTTTCCTTCTCGTTCCCATTAACACTAGTACCGCAGGCGGGATGCATCATTTGAACCCAAAAACTATTGTCTAATTTTCTCAAAAAGTTACTAACGAAAATGATTTTTTTTTTTTACTTTACTTACTTTTATGCCCATAAAATATATAAAGAAGAATCTATGCCCACGTAAGAAATATAGTTCATTTCAACGCTTCCAAGCGTAAAAACAAAACTGTAGATATTTGTTCTAAGTTGTCGATATGTAGAAAATGTACAAAATATATGTATATATAAAATTTGTCTAAACTGTCCCTGAACTGCGTAACAAACCTTTACTGGTAAGAAACTAACTGCATTCAAAGTCTATATTTTTCTAACTATATATACTTTTCGATATCGTAATATTTCATCAGTATAATAATTTAATGTCTGAAAATTAATATATATCCCTATGTACAGATACAGTAAGCTTTTTGAATAACACAGATTCATATTGATTGGGTAAGTTAGACCCATACCGATGTTAAGGCCGAAACTCTCGCGGTTCCGGCATGGTGAAGTTTCGCCCTCTATTCCCTGCGCCCGTGAAATTTCTGAGCTGAGGTGGTCAAAAGCAGCGCGCCAAAAATACTAAAACAATCTATTTCTTACCCCCGGAATCATGTTTATTTCTCAAACTACACTGGTGTGCAAATATTAAGGACGAGACTGTTTTTTTCAATATAACTTTGTACAAAAGCTTTCCAAATCAACACATTTAATACCGTAAAATCCCCAATACGTAAGGACATGAGTAATGTAAGCAACACTTACTAAAAGAGAAATCAGAGGGATAAAAAGAAGCTTTATTGAAAAAGTAGCATGGAGCGCAATGCGACTGAAGGCCGAAACATCCCTGTGATGGGTGTCCAGCAAGAAACATCCGGTCTTTAATAGGGGATATGATCTCCCCTGAAAGCTAGGCAGGTTTCACAGCGTCTGACCATGCTGAGAATGAGGGTGTCAATGAGTTGTTGAGGTATTGCTGCCCATTGGTCTTGCAGCGCCAATCGAAGCTCCGGAATCGTTACTGGTGGTAAGGTACGAGCTGCCAAGCGTCTGCCTAGAAAATCCCATACATGCTCGATGGGATTGAGATAGGGAGATCGTGCCGGCCAATCCATATGTTCAATATCCTCACTCTCTAAGAGCTGTTCGGCAGCTACTGTGCGATGACATGGTGCATTGTCGTCCATGTAAAGGAACTGCGGACCCATAGCGCCTCTAAAAAGACGCACATATGGAAGAAGAATCTCTTTATAATAACGGGTCCCGTTGACTGAACCTGCGTCGAAGATGTGAAGGTCTGTACGACTACCAAGCATGATGCCTCCCCAAACGAGAACACCGCCACTTCCATACCTGTCCCTTTCAATGATGTTCGAGGGATGATTGCGGCTTCCCCGCTCTCTCCAGATGTGTATGCTATGAGAATCGCTACTCCGACTGAATCTGCTCTCATCTGTAAAGAGTACTCGTCCCCATTCATTGTCTCTCCAATTCCGGTGTTTCCGGCACCATAGAGAACGCCTTCTCCGATGGGCAGGCGTTAGAGGTACACACCGTACAGGGCGTCGTGCAAACAGACCACCACCGTGCAGTCTTCTGGCCACGGTAAAACGAGATATCGGTCGTCCAGTCGCCTGTGTCGTGGGTCTAGCGATTTCTCCCGCTGTCTGCCGCCTGTTTCTTCTGGCCTGTAAGGCAATATACCGGTCATCTGCAGGTGTGGTTCCTCGTGGACGATCACTACTAAACACCCGGATAGCTATTCCTGTAGTTTGAAATTGTCTTCAAAGCCGTGAAACGATGATGTGAGCAATTCCGAACTCTGCAGCCACACTTGTCACACTGCGGCCTTCCTCCAACTTCCCAATGATTCGACCTCGGGTAAAAGCATCCAGATGTCGTCTAATAGATTGATTATTTGCCATTTCTCGCTGAGGCAGCAACTCGGTGTGATTTTAACTGCTATATGGCATGCAATCTCTTTGCCAGAAATACTGATCTTACACCAACAACATGCTTTATACTACTCAGACACTTTCCCATTACGTCTACCTGCATATCTGCGCATGTGCTACTGTACATCACCTTACTTAATCTCCTGATTGGTCTTTCTGTCCGCTCTGCCTCTTCGTTCATCTGATATGCTAATTTTTCGACTTCGTCCTTAATTTTTTCACACCAGTGCATAAACCCGATGAGAGTACCAGACTTTTTGGTGTGTTAGATCAAACTATTTTGAACTCTTATTTACAGCAAAACAGTACGTCTGATACTATTTCAAAAACAGGACGGCTAAGCTTAGATAATAACCCCCACCAGTTTGAAAGGCATTTTATTAACAGATACCTCCTACTGATAAGAAATCGTAGAATAATCCAGCATTGCAACTGTCGTCTAGTAATACATGGTGATATAAAGATAAGAGTAACTGCAGTGTCAAACTGTTTAAATACAAAGGCACAAGTGCTATAGAGTTGGTTGGTTTGGAGCGCTACGGTCTTCTGTTTTGCACACGAGGGCTAATGAGACCGGGACCTACATCTTAAAGTCGTTTCCGAACGGCTACGAACATCCATTCCATAGTGAGATTCGAACCCACGAAATTCGGTACCGACGATCAGCGCCCTAACCAATCGGCCAGCAATACGAAATTTTCGAGCATAGATATCCTTTAACTTGAAAGGAAGACAAGTTGCACTGCAGGAATATCCATACGACTGCTCTAACATTTAATGTAGGTGCACTAACCATGAGTACACATTTTTAGAATATCTGGCATTGCAACTCTTCTAGTAAAGCAGGATAAGACAAACATGAACAATAACTAACATTAATGTGGAAGTATCAGAAAGTCAAAATAAACCGGTGAAACTGACAAATTAACTATAGATTAGCTTGAACTTACTAACAAGACTTAATGCTTCGCTTGAATAAAAATTAGACTGCTGTAACATTTAGTTTAGGTGTACTAGACATTAGTACGGCTGCTTTTAGAATATTATTGCAATATCATAATATTACTAGGCATTATTTAAAACACTCAAAGGTACAATTATACTAACGAATGTTTCATTCCGTACGTTCGTATCATTTTTTTTTTTTTTTTTTTTTTTTTTTGCTGTGTTTTAAAGTGTAGATTTATTTATGTGTATATGTTACTGCGAGTGTATATTATGTGTATTACATGTATAATAGGAGTATCTTTTTTACATAATTTACATTAAAATATTAAATTATAAAATTATTTAAAAATATTATAATTTAAATATTATAATTAATTTAAATTATAATATTAAATTATTAAAATATTAGTTATAATAATATTACATTTTACATAATTTTTTGTTGTACTACGGTACTTCACCTAGGACAGCTATCAGCCTCCTCGTGGCGCCCCCTGGAAACTAGGAGTGTCCCTCCTAGGCCAATGATAGCCGTCTGCAACCTCAAGGGGTATACCTCCTTTAGGTATACTCGGGTTTCACGAACCCAGTGTTTCCTGAGTGATCCTTCTCTTCCGACTTCCCTGGTAGTCCCGAACTTACTGTTGTAGTATTGTTCCTTACTGAAGTCGTCTACATTAATTTCGAGCCACGACGGAGCCTCGCGTAGGTCAGCAGCAGCTTTGTAGCTGTTGTGGCGACTGGTCTTCAGTATTGCTGCTGTATGGGCGAAATGCCTGGGTCAGCGTGGGAATTACCTTACATAATTTACATTAAATCATTTTACTCTATACTTAAATGCACTTTAGTTCTATAAGGGAAATTTTCTGCTATAAATATGCAAGTAGTTTTGTTTCTTAAATGCAGCAGGCAACACAGGCTCTTATACCTTTATGCTAATACATGGCTGCGAAGCTGTTACCCATATAGCATCACCCGAGGGGAACGTGTTGTTTCAGAAATGCTGAGTTCTCGTAATTTAGAAGCAGGGACCAAGCGAAGACCCATAGGGTTGGTTTGCCCCCCCCCCCCCCAGAGGTATCGTTGGAGAACTTTAAGGGCATTGCGACCACGAACCTATTTTACGTGGCCCAGTCACCTTTAACGAACACGGCGGATCTTAGGCCGTCTTGGGCTCCCAACCCGCAACCTTTCAATTACGCTGCCTTTGCCGACTGATCTACCGCGACTCGTTATAAAATGTCATAATTTTTTTATATTTATTCTTACAGAAATGCAAAGTAAAATTTCATTATGGAATGGAACATTTTGAAACCTTAAATTGAGTTCTATTTAATGTTTTATGGGTTTGTATCAATAGAGGATGGCATTCATCGTGAATATGAATGTTTTAATCAAATAGGATCTTTTTTTTGTACATTGTTAAGGCCACTGGAGTCGAACCCAATCCCGTTTGGTTTGGAGCGCTACTGTCTTTTTGCAACGCGAGGACTAATGACAGCGGGGCCCTACTGCTTAAAGCCGATTCCGAACGGCTATGAGCATCCATGCTACAATGGGTTGGTTGGTTGGTTGGTTGGAGTTTTACGGCGCAAGGTCCTGTTTAGGACATAAACGCCAAGCACAAGGTGTTTTCATAAAAACAAGACCTAACTGATAAAAAAGCCCTAGCCGAATAACAAGGTAAAACCGTACCAGTTTAATAAAGTTATAAAAAAAGTCTGCAATGTAAAAACTCAATTACACCAGATAGGTATGTAAAAGGTAAAATGATGAAACATTAAAAAGCTAAAAGCACAATTTTAATTAAAAGATGTAAAAAATACTAAAACACTTAATAGAAAAAAAGTTAAATAGACCAAAATAAGCCTATAAAACGTAAAAAAGATAAAAGACAGGGATGCGGGGGTTCACCTAGTAACTCCGTTAAGGTAGGATGCCGAGTACTAAAAAATAAGACATACGCAGGCTGTAACTGACTACAAGATGTAAGTAAATGTAAAATTGTTAGTGGGGCCTGACAGAAAGAACATTGGGGTTTGGGGTCATTAGAAAGATAGTAATTATGTGTGAGACGAGTGTGCCCAATACGCAAACGAGTAATTAAAACGTCGTGCTTACGACTAACATTATCCGGGAAAGATCGAATGTCCTCAGTAATGTTGTGAAGCTTATTGCGGACACACAAGTCCCACTCGTTCTTCCACATAATATGCAGCTGGCGTTTAATTTCACACTTCAAGTCAGAAAGGGGTATTTTCGATGACATTAAAGTACTGGCATTCTTTGCTGCATCATCCGCAAGCTCGTTCCCGGGGATCCCCGCATGCGCTGGAACCCAGCAGAATAAGACTGTAAAGCCTCGTTTATATAGAGGTATACAACTTCTGTATATCGTTGATAACAGGGTGCAGCGTCTCATCCGAGTTCAGAGAATCTAGTACACTGATTGAGTCTATGCATACTATAAAGTGCCGGTTCTTCCAGTGCGAAATGTGCTTTAGAGCTTGGTACACCGCTTTACATTCAGCTGTAAAATTAGAGCATTGTTGAGGTAATCTCCAACACCTCCTAACAGTGTTATATACAAAGCTGCAGCCAACATATTCGTCAGTCCTAGAACCATCGGTAAAAACAAGATCATGCCCAGAATATTTAGCTATGTGGGCATAAAAGAGCCGTTGATAAACGATATCACTAGTCTCACTTTTTAAGTAGCCTGGACAAGGATGAGTATATGATATCCGATAATTTTCCCAGGGAGGACAGTTGAAGAGTTGTTGGGTTTCCACTGTTAAATCTGCAAGACTACTCCCCTGTAGCAAACGACGAGTCCGCAGGCCAAACGGAGATACGCATGATGGACGATGTTTATACCAAATATCTAATGTAGTATTCAAAAGGTGACTTCTGAACGGATGGGCCAAAATGCGGTAGTATAATATAGTAGACAATCTGTCACGTATAGAGTTCAGACATGGTTCATTGCAGTATACGTATAGGCTTTGAACAGGTGACGTCCGGAAGGCACCGGAGCAGATTCGCATCCCAGTATGATGTACGGTGTCTAGATACCGTAGGACAGAGGGGCGAGCAGAGCCATAAACCTGACAACCATAATCCAGTTTCGAACGGACAAAAGAGCGGTAGATCCGTATCAAGGAACTACGATCCGCACCCCAACTGGTGTTTGATAGTACTTTCAGTAGATTTAAGGCACGCTCGCACTTCCTTCTCAGGTGTAAAACATGAGACAAGAAGGTTAGGTGGTTATCCAGATAAATACCAAGAAAGCAGGTAACGAGCTCGACACGTAACTTTGAAGTACCAATATAAATTTCGGGGTCACCGTGGAGGCGACGCGAGCGACAAAAGTGAACGCAGCAGGATTTATCTGAAGAGAAGGTAAAACCATTTTCCTCATTCCAAGATACCATACGATTAATCGCTGTTTGTATCTGATTGATAATAAATGCCATGTCACTATTTGCGCAAGAAATCTGCAGATCATCCACATACAGATACCCATGTACGGCAGATGGAAGTTGACGCGGGATATTGTTTATCTTAATTGAGAACAGAGTTACACTTAGCACACACTTCCTTGTGGTACACCTTCATCTTGAGTGTAGGTACGAGACAGTGTACCCCCAATGCGAACATTGAAGTACCGGGTATGCAAAAAATTCTTTATAAAAAGTGGAAGATTCCCAACGAGGTGCCGGTTGTGTAAATCTCTTAAAATACCGTACCTCCAGGTACGATCATAAGCTTTCTCGATGTCGAGGAACACAGATACCAGGTGTTGACGTCTCAGGAAAGCGTTCCTTATTTGCGTCTCAAGAACTATAAGATTGTCCATTGTTGACCTTCCTCGGTGGAAGCCACTTTGAAAGGGGGAGATATAGCTCTTCTCCTCAAGAAGGAAAACCAGTCGAGTGTTCACCATCTTTTCAAGGAGCTTGCTTAAGCAACTTGTAAGGGCAATAGGACGATAATGCTGGGGATTTGTTTGATCTTTCCCAGGTTTTGGAAAGGGAACAAAAATAGCATACCGCCAAGCAGTAGGGAAAACGTGTTCCAACCAGATACGATTATATAAACACAGGAGTTGTTGTAGAGACTCTGCAGAAAGATGTGTCAACAAAGTGCAGGTTATCCCGTCAGGGCCTGGTGATGAGTTGACTCCTTTTCAGACACCGAAGCATCTCATGCATTGTAAATGGGCTATTATACGCCATTTGGGTGTCAGAGTGAAAGTTCAAGTTCTGCATTTCTGCTTGATGTTTGTAGCTGAGAAACGGTTCGGAATAAACACTACCGTTTGAAACAGCAGCAAAGTGGCGACCGATGACATCAGCGACCTCCGCCGGAGTAGCGAGTAGCTGCCCATTTTCTCTAATACAGGCTACTTGACGGTCAGGGGAAATTCCCATTGACCTTTTTACCCGGGTCCAAAGCTGACGACCATCAGTAGCGCCACTGATGCCCGACACATACTGTATCCAAGATTCTTTTTGACTACGTCTACGAATCCTCCTGGCAGCAGCACGTGCACGCTTAAAGGCAATTAGATTTTCACTTGTGGGAGATCGTCGAAAGAAGTTCCAAGCTTTTCGCTGCACCCTGATAGAAGTTTGGCACTCCTCATTCCACCAAGATTTCCGATGACGGCCACGGAAGGGGGAACTTTTAGGAATAGTCAAATCGGCCGTATTCAAAATGATACGAGTGACGGTATCAACGGCATCATCAATATCACCTGCAACCATGTTTGAGGTTATAACAGCCTGAGACTTAAACGTTGGCCAATCAGCTCGGTCATAGATATAGTATGATGGCTTGAAGATGCCATTTTCGTTATCAGCGGGCGAAACAAAAATCGGGTAGTGATCACTGTGAAATAGCTCAGAACCCACAAAGAAATTGAAGTGTGGGAAAAGTGAAGGCGTACAGAGGGCAAGGTCCAGACAATGGAAGGTCCTACTGGGTTCGTGAAAATATGTATTCTCCCCATTATTTAGAAGACAGAGGTTATGATCTGCAATAAGTTTTTCTACTTGTTGACCCCGGGAATTGGTATCTTTACTACCCCATATCGGGCTGTGTGCGTTAAAATCGCCAAGTAAAATATAAGGTTCAGAGAGTTGCTGCACTAGATCATCAAGTTCATGCTGGTCAACAGAGATGGAAGGTGGTATGTAAATATTACAAATAGTGATAAGCCGCTGGGTATGTACCCGTATGGCAACAGCTTGCAGTGAAGTTTGAAGAGATATGGCTGTGGACAGATAATCATTCGAAATGAAAAGAGCAACACCGCCATATGCTCTACCACCGCTGTCATTATCCTTACGAGAACAAGTGTAACGGCGAATTTTAAAATGATCAGCAGGCTTCAGGTAGGTTTCCTGAAGTGCGAAACACACAGGATTGAAGTCCCAGATAAGGGATTTAACATCGGCCCAATTAGGACGAAGGCCACGGCAGTTCCAGGAGATAAAGGAAGCTATCAAGAAGTGGATGACAAGCAAGACCCAGGCGCAGAGGGGGGTAAAAGTGGTGGCTCCATGCCAATGTCCTCGCTTGAAGGATAGAGTCTAAGCTCCATCTCAGAAGTAGCAAATTTCCGGAGATTTTCCGGATTTTTTAAAAATTTGGGGTCTCTCTGCTTTCGAGAGCCTTTCTAAGGATTTCCTCTGCTTAGTAATTGTTTTCATGCTAAGCTTTGGAGAGGAGATCACAGGAGTAGCACGAACAGTTTTTGAAAGGGGTATTTTAGGATTTGGACTGGATTTTGACGATTCTGTTTTGGACGGTCTGGTCGATGACTTGATTTTGAAGTACCTTTTGACTGACTTCTAACAGGGGAACTCGGTAATGAGTGTTTATGTCCAAAAGATACATCGGTGTGGATGCCTATATGTTTCACATATTTAGCAGCGGTACTAGCGTATGATATCCCGACTTTCGGGGTCGAGATTCAACCAATTTCCTAGCCTCTAAAAACGAAATATTTTTATTAACCTTTACGACTTGGACTTCTTTCTCATATAACCACTTCGGGCATTTTCGAGAGTATGCTGGATGACTGCCTTTGCAGTTAGCGCAGAGTGGATCTTTTTCACAGGCATCTTTATCGTGTCCAACTTCTGAGCATTGCGCACATACTGTTTGGTTCTTTCGACAGTATGTCTGTGAATGTCCATACGACTGGCATTTGAAGCAACGCAGAGGGTTAGGAACAAAGGGTCTAACCTTGCAGTTTAGATATCCAGCTTTGATACTATTCGGAAGTGCTGGAGTGTCGAAAGTAAGCACCAAATGTTTTGTAGGTATATTTTCGCCATTTTTACGCAAAATGATACGACGAACGCCACACACTCGTTGATCTCTGAGGTTTTCGAGTATCTCGTCTTCTGAGGTTCTAATCAGTTCTTGCTCAGATATAACACCTCGGGAAGTATTCAGTGATCCGTGAGGTTTCACAGTAACTTTGAAGGGACCAAGAGATGTACACTTAATGCATAGGCTTGTTTTTCCCCACCAGCTTCGACCAGAAGGTCTCCAGACCGGAGCTTTTTGATAGCCTTTAGAGTACCTATAGAGGTCTCTAGAGTTTTCGTTATCAGGAATGGCGAGACAGTTTCAAATGACCCATCACATTTTTGGATAATGAAGTACCTTTTGTAGTAATCTTTGACAGCACAGGACATAGAGAGCGTTTCATAAACCATGATGAAAGAAAGGAATTCAGACCCCGACGGCACCACCCACCACGGAGCCCAACAAGGGGATGCAGAAAACGCACCAGTGCTAGCCGGGGCCTATACGCACACCAAGTATCCCTAAAGCGCCTACCACCCTTAACGCAGGGCCTAGGTAACACCAAGCGCACTTGACCCTAAGCCGGACCACAAAGGGTGACGACCAGCCGATTGATGCATACGGGCCAATATGCACCTCCCGTTTACCCGAAGCAGGGGCCAAAGTAATGTGTTGGTTTCCCTCAATTACCAGGATCCCCTTTTCCGGGGACACGGGTCTACACGCACGGCAAACACGTGGGCGGTAAACAGTCCTCGAGAGGCTATGCTCAGTATAGAGCATAGCATCACGAGGAAAGCCCTCACCTCCGAGAAGGATACCGCAACGAGGGGGAAGAAAGGAAAAAAGTAGCAGACAAGAGGAGGGGAAATAAAGAAAGGTGAGGAGATCGCTGGGGTACCTCGGGGCTGCGACACCCGTGTTTACCTAAAGAAGGCAAACCCCCTGAGGGGCATGCTACAATGGGATTCGAACCTACGAACTCTGGTACCGCATATTAGCGCCCTAACCATTCTGTCATCATTCGGCCCAAGCCCATTTGGAAGCATAACATAACGGTAATACAGACAAATCAGTTTTAGATGACTAGATCAGTACCCCCCCCTCCTGGAATTTGCCTACAAGAGAGAAAATGTGATTTACAATTTCTAACAAGGGAGTTTTACCGTATTATTTGGAATTTTAAACGCTCAGAAAGAAGACTAAGTATAAAAAGTAAATTGATTCTCTTACCGTGAATTTCCGAAAGAAATTGTCTAGAATAAAAGAGATCCTTCGTTCCCTGAAAAATATTTCATTTTCAATTTTGACCTTTTTTAAATCAGCCGCCACAATATTAACGTAGAAACGTAAGCAGGTATAAAATTTTATTAATTTTAAGCAGTTCGTATGACACATTATTTAAAAAATATTTTAGCATTTTTTGTAGATTTTTCTCAGTACTACGTACACACTGCATCTCATTAAAAAAATAATAATAAAGTAGGGTTTCAAATTTATGGATAAGAATTTGAAAAACAGTATCCAAAATATTAGGTAAGATTTAAATAAAAATGCACTCGGAATGCACGAAGTTACAAATAAGTTACCAGATACATCAAAATGAGAAGGAAATCATGTTTTGTACCCTTAATAACACGGAAATATAAATTTTAATGAAATAAAATGGACATTACATTTCAAAAGATTTCACTTTATAGCAGCTTTTTAATAGTTTAAGGTAGGTGTAAACACAAAATACACACTATGTTTTTCTTAGTCTACCATTTTTAAGGTACCCCCGTACAAAATCAAATATTAAAAACCAGTTTTTTTAAATTTAAGATTAAATCATCCTGAAAACTAACTTTTATATTTTCCGTGAATTAAGGAATAACTATCGATTTAATATATGACCATAATATTGGTAAAATATGATTAGTGGCTAAAATATAATTACCAATATTGCATGTGCAAAAATAAAAGAAAAAAATCAGAAATGAACAAGAGTTTAACTTGACTGGTGCAGAATAAAAATTAAATTTCATCATCAATTTAAAGGGTTTGGTTTGGAGTGCTACGGTCTACTTTTTGCAACACGAGGGCTAATGAGACTGGTACCTACAGCTTAAAGCCGATTCCGAACGGCTACGAACATCCATGCCACTGTGGGATTCGAACCCACGAACTCCGGTACCGAAGGTCAGCACCCTAACCAATCGGCCATCGTTCGGCAACAATTTGAAGGGAAAAGATTCTTTTCATAAGGCAGCTGGCAATACAGGCACTTTATGCCTTTATACCAATAAAAAATTGCAAAGCTGTTACCCATTTAGCACCACCCAAGTAGCAAGTGTAATTACGGTCGGAGGGAAACGAGTTAAAATGCTATTCTTTTAATAAAAACTGAATAAAAAATAACTAAAAAAAGACTTATACACGAGTTCAGAATGAATAAAATACACATTCGTCAAGATCATGCCAGGAGTTCAGAAAACTCCGCGGGCCATATTGGGAGTGCATCTCAGGTCGGTCAGGTTATTGTATGTCCTATGTATGTGTACACTTATATTTGAGGTAAATTAATATATACATTAATACATTAAAGTTTTTAGTATTCATAAATTAGAAATGGAGCAATTATTTGCAAATGCGCATGATAGTTATAATAATCAGTAAATCAATCTAAATATATATATTTACTATAATAAATACATTGTGAATTCCATCAAGGACCAAGAAATTTTACTACTGGGACGCTATAAACCACACCTGATGGAGGTAATAAACTTTTTAGCCATTAACGTCCTTAAAAATAAAGCTTATTATATATATTTAAGAGATACAAAATTACCTACCAATGCTACATGTTACTAAAACATGATTTACTATGAATTTCCTAAATGCTAGTGAAATTAATTGTAAGCTGAATTTTCTCCCCTATTTAAACATATCATCAGCAGTTTAATAACACTATTTAACAGATCAAGATGCCTTGATTGTCATTTTTAAAATATTCAACATTTGTCTTAACTTATGAGCTTAAATGTTGCTTAAAGCAAATGCTACTCAAATCTACAAGATAAAAGTATTTAGATTTAGATACAAAACATTTGCTTGAAAATTGAGACGCCCCTCAAAATTCACTAAATATTTCTACTGTACTTCATATTAACTATTTTCATTTTTTCACTGTAGGTTTGGTTTCTATATTATACTAAAAACCCGGGTATCAGTGCCTACTTGCGTTAAATAAAATTTACATAAAAACTACTTTTAAGTATATGCTATTTTAGCATCCTCTTTTTTTTTTTATCTGCTTCGTGTTATTAAACCCTGTAACTTGACAAAATCCTGTGAAATGAAAAAAAACTCATACTCAGTTTATAATTTATACACTTTAATAGACACAGCACAAAAATGTCAGTAACATATAAAAGTAATTATAAAACTCATTAAATATTACGAAGTCTAAGAAAATAAATCATACTAGGAAATATTAAGTAAAATAATAGTTGATCGGAAAGAAGGTGTTATTGAAATAAAATAATCAGTTAACTGCAAATTTCGTTTCACTAACAAACTTCTGCCCAGATTGCCCTTTTCAGGATTATATGAATTATTTAGTCGAATTACGTTATTTTAAAGGTCCTTTGTCCACATAAAGTCGTTCATAAAACTCAAAGAACTGACAGATATTAAAACTTACTTGCTGTTTACAAAATTTAACATAACACCAGACCTGAGTGTAGATTTGTTTCGATATGACCCTATATAGTTTTAAAATACATAAAACATTAAGCGTGCAAAAAATTATTGGTGTTATTCGAAATGCATAAAGGTTGTATGTAATGCAACTATTCAATAAAAATGAAAACATTAGCGTTGTATATAGAAAGAAGATCTGTATTCTGTGACTTATAACCATATTCCGACAATAACGCATGAAAACATGTAATTCGTTAAAAAATTATAGGAGTTTATTTTATAAACATAGTATATTAGTCTATTTTACTTGCTTTTAAACTGAACAAAAAATCATTAAATAATGTATTTATTCTAGCATACGTAACTTCCATTTTATATGATTCTGACCGAATGCGGCGTCCTTTAATTCCCTTACTACCTACCTTCGGAGTTTTCCAGCATACCATCCACGAATGTGTTGATATAACATTGTTAAATTTACTAACCCCGGAAAAATAGAAATCTGCTTAAAATAACGTAACGCATAAGAACATTTAAAAGAAGTAGCGTAGGCTTACCTTAAGAGTCCCAGGTTAAAGTTACTGTTCAAATTAAAATCCAAGTGACTTAACAAAGCAAAAAATTCTACCACGCTTACACACATTCGGAGAGCTAATTAACTATTCAAATACAAGCGTGTGATGTCATACAGACAGCCAATCACATTACATGCCCGTTTAAATGAGTATAAAAATTATAAACATCTGCCCAAATATATCGTATTTTAAAATGGAAATATCGAATTTAAAGCTAAATAAAAAAAAATTTCTTGCATTTTATTTCTTCCAATATTTCGAGTAGATTTTACAAACTGCAAAAATGAATTATTTGTAATAACAATGTGTGTAATTAAAATCATATTTACCTTTAACAGTTTAATTGATACTATAAAGTAGTTTAAAAACTCCGTCAGTTCAGATTCCAAAGTTAAATTCCTAGATAAAATAAAGACTGCAATAAATTGTGGATAATAATGTAAATTTATCACTGAGAATACTTAAGTTTCGGCTCATCATTCTTGGTTAAAGATAGTCGGTAATTGTCTACAATTTGATGTTTGGCGTTTAGGGCCGGTTTCATTAAAGTCGCGATTAACCCATGGCGCCAACCAATGGTGGGACGCAATACTCCGTTTAAGCAGAAATTAATAGCGGTTAGCCGTTAAACAACTTTGATAAGACCGGCCGTTAATCTGATTAGCTCACAGTTTGTTTTGCTAATGTGAAACCCCAGCTAAGTGACGTTTAAAATGAGTTTTACTACTTGTATCTAAAGTAAGTTTATAAAAGTAAGTTTGTTAATAACCTCGAAATATTTGTCGCGAAAGACTAGTGTGAACAAACTTGATAGTGAAAGAGAGAAATAGACCAGGATCTACTGCTTACAGCCGATTCTGAAGAGCTACGAGCATCCATGCCAGAAGTGAATTTGAACACATGAACTCCTGTGCCAAAAAGCAGCGACCTTCCCATTGAGCCTTCGTTTAACCAGATATGTATTGGAAATTACAAGCCGGAAGTCCTCCTGAGTTTAACCGAGCTCTGTATTTTGTTTAATAGCTCACTACTACCTTTCAAAAACTAGCCTCACATAAGTCGGATGATGCAAATTGAATCAATATATTCTTTCTTTTTTAACTCGGCATGCTCGATTCTTTTTTTAAATCCTTTTTAGATTTTTTTTAAATGCTTTCTTTTTAAAATCGACAGGTTTGTTTCTAATCGATAACCCAAGGCAATTCTGGCAAGTCAATAACTTAAACTGTTTTGAATTTGTGCAAATGTTTACAACTGTTTTGAAATCATACTCGAGCTACGAACTTCCATACCACAGTGGGATTCGAAGATTAGCGCCCTAACCATTCGGCCGTCGTTCAGCCTTATTCCTTTAAGGTAGAATCAATTTTAGCTATTTCATTTTATCTATTGGCATTTAGCTAATTTATTTCTTTTGACATCTGTTTGACTGGTAATATATTCCGCTGCTAGAATAGTAAAGTTTGCAAAATTAAAAATAATTAAAGTGTCTTTCATGTTAAGTGCTTAAAATTATTATTTTTAGGATTTCAGATTTCATCTTATGTGTTTAAGAGCATAGGGTTGGAAAAGTTAAAGGTGTTAGTTTCTTTCCAAGTGAGGAAAAAAGTACATTTTACTGTAATACAGTAATTTTTTCAGAATTTATCCTATGAGTTTGATATCTGAAGGCTTCTATTGCATTCAATAGTAGAATAAAATTTTTATACTTTGAAACAGACTATGATGTGAGATTTCAAACATCGAGGTTATGATTTCTTTTACAAAATTGTTCTCTATTTCAGTCAAGACATTTTGTGTGAAATAAATATTAAATGCTCATCTTTTAGTATGTATATATAGGATTATTAAAATTAAATTTTATTCAGAAATCTTACCATAATTTATCAATTTCCCTTTCATGATATAAAGCTTTATATAGCAGCCATTTCATTTTTGAAAGATAATATGGTTGTGTTTCACTTTTATACATTTAGCTGTTTTTAGATTAAAAAATATGCACTCATAATAAGATATTAAAACAAAAATATAAGATTATTCTTACTTTGTAGTCCAACAATACATCAATAATTTTCTATTCATGCATTTAATTTACTATTATATTTATCAATTATTTTCTATTATTTTCCAACTAACTCTAAGCACATTTTAAAGTATGTCAAACTGAGCTAATAGGACAGTTGTTACAAAATTTTCCTTGAACTCAAAATTTATGAGAATTATTTTTAAAAATTTAATGTAAAAAAACTTCAAAAACCCTCCTTTTAACTTTTTTAAAGGTTTAAATTTTTTTTTAAATTGAGTAATTTTATATGTAAAAAAAAATAAGATTCAATAAATATTTTTTTTTGTTCCTTACATTATTGTTTAATGAAAATTTAATTTCTGATTTGATCTTATTGTGTGTTTGAGACCATAGGGTTTGGAACAGTTGAGAGGTTTTAGTTTCTCTCTAAGAGAGAAAAAAAAGCATATTTTGCTAGATTATTAATTTCAAAAGAAGCACAGTTCATTAGCAGATGATGCACATATATTTATTCTGTGACAACAACACACATAGAAGAACAGACAACAAACTGTAACTACTACATTGAGTAATGATTATAATGAAAAAAGCATGACACACCTTGAGGGTGAATCCACATAGTAACAAGACGAGTGAGAGCTGGAATGGGATCAAATTGGTGTCCCAATATTTTCCTCCCCCATCAATAGAAACATTCCACAAACACAATAAAAAATTTCATACAACACATCATAAAATATTTTAACAAATCTCAATAACATGTATTTTTTTTGTGTTTCTGATCTGAAAGTTCCTTTGTCAAAATGTCAGCACCCATATCTTTTGTTTCGACACATTTTAGAGTAACTAATCCATTCTGTACCACATCTCTTATGAAGTAATGTTTGACTGACATTGATATGTTTTTGTTTATATTATATTCGGTTTTTAGATAAGTTAATTGCTCCCACATTATCAGTGTGTATAGTAATTATTGCATTTTTATCCAATATTTCATTAATCAGCTTTTTTAAAGTGCTCTTTAGCTCCCTCAGTTAAAGCCATAATACTTACCTCAGTGGAGAACAATGTGACAGTATACTGTTTTTTACTCCCCCATCTTACAGAGCTTACACTCAAAATGAAACAATATCCAGTATATGATTTTCTATAGATTAGACAATTTCTCCAGTTGGCATCTGTATACCCATACAATTCTTTATCTGAATTATAAAACACCAAACTGTAATTAATTGTGTTTTTGAGATATCTTAATATGCATTTACCTGCTTTCCAGTGAGTTTCATCACAACAATCGAGAATCTTACTTAAATAACTTACGTTATGAGCAATATTATGTCTAGATGAATGTTGCCAAATACATTAGTCTACCAATCAACTCTTGGTAAAAATTATGATTCTTGTCATGTTTCTTAGATTTTACTAATTTTGACAAGGGTTTGGTATTGCTCATACCAAAACGTGAAAATAACTCTCAACTCATTTTAATTTTACCATCCTCTTGGTTAAAATTTATTCCTAAATATTCAACATTACCCATATATTTTAAGGAAAATTTACTGTGTAGTTAAATTTCAAAATCTTTTACGCAACTTTTATTTTAAGATATTATTATGTCATCCACGTGTATCATTAAAACAGTTAACTCATTATCATTATACATAAAACAAACGAGGGGATTCACTTGAGATTGAGTTAAAACAAAATCAAATAAAATCTGTTGTAACTTAATATTCCAACAGCAACCTCATTGTTTTAACCATGCAAAACTTTTTTAAGTAACATGACTTTTTCCTCTGATTTTAACAACTTCAACATATTAACACTGATAAAAACTTTTTTGAAAATATTTTTTGATTAAATCTGTTTAGAAAAAAGAAATACATAAGATTTCTTTTACTCTGTATTTATATAATATAAATTGTCAAATAATTTTCCATTAATTTCCTATATTTTGATTAAAGGTTTGCTTCTCAACTAACACTTCTATGCACAATTTAGATTATGTCTCTATCAGCAAATTGGATATATTTTGATACATATTTGTCCTTGAACTCTAAACTTTTCATACTCATTTTTAAAATTTTAACACTGTAAAAGTCATTATAAAAAACACTTCTCTATCTTTTACTTTAGGGTATTCTTTTTTCTCAGAATTTATGTATAAAAAAAGAAGACATTCAATAATCATTCTCTATTCCATGCATTATTATGTAATAAAAATTTTATGATTTCTTATTTCACAGTATTATGATAGTATGTTTTCTGAATTTCTATTTACATTCTCTTCATGTATTTATAATTGTATTCAAATTCGTATAGATATTGTTTAATTTTATAGAGAAGTATTCAATAAATTCCAGTAAGAGAGGTGCTTATATAGTCTCTTTTATTTAAGTCTAAAATTTCATCATTTGCACTATAATTTTTTATATTTTTTATGTAGTTTTCTTTTTTCTATACATGTTTAACAGTTTTATTCTTAATTTTGTAAGCTTATATTAAATATAGATAATATATCTGATTAAAATTTATTTTATAAATTTATTACAACACAAATATTTATAACAGTAATCTATTGCTGTAATGTGTATACACCAAAAGAAATGCTTTAAAGGAACAAATATATTTTACTAACAAAAAGTTTGGTAATTAAAAAAAAATATTCATTGATAACCGTGTGTGTATATGTAACGTGACCAGACATCTTGTTTTGAATGAGACTGTCCCTTTTTACAATTACAAGTCCCGGTGTACCCGAAATGGACTGTGGGTCGCAAAATTGTCCCGTTTTCAGAAACTGTGCAAAAATTTCAGTAGCAGACGGCCAGTCGCCACAAAGCTTTTCTATTTTAATTGAATATATTTTAAGTTTGCCATCTACAAATGTTCCAGTAGAAAAAGTATGTTCTATTATGAACAAATTGTGAACATCTGAGAAAACCCAGTTACAAATTTCAGTTTTAAAGATGATGTTGATAATTAAGATGAATAAAAAAAAAGTACCAAGAGTTTCATTCTTACTTGAAATTGTCACCAGCTATATTAAAACAAACTTGTTCTTCTGATAAATATATGTATAACTAAACATTTTGGGTACCTATATTTTGTGATTTGTAACTTTTAAGCCAATTAACTTTTTCTGAACTTTAAAAAAGTGATTTTTTTCATTGACTACCTATGATTTGAACTAAATAAACCAATGTCCCATTTTGAGTCAAAAAAATAAATGGTCACGTTATGTGTGCGTGTATGTATGTATGTATATATATATATGTATGTATATGTGTGTGTATATATATGTATCCCCGGGCTGGGCAAGGTTGACTCAGCCTTTCATCCCTTCAGTGGGTAGATAAATTGAGGATTAAGCGTGCTTGGGAACTAAACACTGGAGGTTCTGCGTAAGACTGACCATCTAACCAGAACATAAGCCTCACACCCCAAGCCCTTGGTCACATAAACGGAGATTGGCACCGTAGGCCTTGGCCCCCTAGGGGCTGTTGCACCGAGGAGTTTCTTTTATATATGTATATATATATATGTATATAAATATATGTATGTATGTATATATATATGTATGTATGTATGTGTATGTATGTATGTATATATATATATATATATATATATATATATATATATATATATATATGTATGTATGTATATATATAAAGATACATTCACTTATATTTGTATATGATATTTCATTTATATGAAATGTGTACACATAAAGAGTATGTATTAAGTTAAAACTATCACATGAAATGTGTTATATTTAGGTATACTTTGCAAAATTTCTAACAAAAAGATTATTGAACTTTAGGTGCAGGTGGGTAAAATGTATTATACAAGAAATTGAAGCAGTTTAAAGTCTGGGGCAAAAGAGAGAATAAATAAACTAAGAATGTTAAGAAGTGGAAATTTTGTTGAAAATTTTTATATTAAATAAAGACTTTTATTAAAACATTTTTTCTTTCTTGCTGTATAAAAATTACATTAAATGTTAATGAATGGGAATGAGAGTAAATATAATCCTAGATTAATTAGTGAAAAAGGTAATTATAATAAAAATACAATTCAAGCAGAATAGGTTTTTTTTTTAAATAAATTAATATTTATTGATATAATTTTTAAAATTTACTTTATCAAGAATTATTAAAGTTACTTTTCTAAATGATGGCCAAAATATAAGAAAGATTGAACCAGTATACAATTGCAGGTTAGTGTTTTTGACAAACATAAAAAATCTGGTTTGAACAGACAAATAATCACATAGGCTATTAAAAATGAAGAAATTATTTTAAAGTAAATATAAATGGTAATTCAACATTCATTTTGTCTTAGTCATGACATTTTTGAAAAATCAATATATGCTCTTATCTTCCATTCAGTTTTTGAATTACACAAGAAGTAATTTGGTTAATTTTCTTTTATTCATAAATTTGAGAATGTATTAACAAGTTTTAATATAACAAATTACTTAAACATTTATTCCTATATTAGATGGTTTATGATGTAGGACGTCATTACTTTATCACAACATCACAAAAAATGGTGGTAAATATTCAGAATGCAAATTTATCTAGAAAGCTTAGAATTATTTAATTACTAATAGATGCATCACAAGAACTTTAAATTTTATTCATATGCTTCTAATTTTATCACATGGTAAAACAAGTCTGGAACAAGGGTTTTCTATCGATAAAGAATAAATAGAAGATCAGACACATTAAAATCTGTTCATTTTAATAAAAGATTATCATGCTACACATTAGATTGTTGATGCTTTGTAGTTCATTATAAGTGTTGCTTGAAATTCAGACTCTTTGTATGTTGCTGATCTTAATCAAAAATAATGGAAGAAAAAAAAAAGGTAATCACAAAAGAGATACCAGTGCTTCATGCAAAGAAACTTGAAATTTAAGTAGAAACAAAGATTTAGCTAAAGGATGCAGAATAAATTAAAAAGTTAAAACTTTTAGATTTGGTTTAGTATTTAACTTTTATTTATTATCTATCTGGAGAGGGAAAATTAAAATCTTAGTTTCACAATGGCTTAGTAAATACATTATGTCAATTCAGGTTTTATTAACTGTCCAGCTGAAGGATAACAATTATACTAAGATAATTGTGATGTAGAAACGTATTTAGTTTTATTCTCAAAAGCACTTCCAAAAGAAATATTACTCATTTTTAAAATAAGCTTTAAAAGTTTATATAATTGGCCGTATCCCAGTTTGGAAGGTCCCAGTTCAGTGGGCACACCAAGTGTAAGCGATATAGCTAAATTCTAGAACCCAGTTCTCTGGCAACCTTTTCTTTTCGGATTCTTCCGTTACCACCGAAAAAAGTGGGATGTAAATCGGTGCCTTTATTTTAGGGTATTGGGGAAAATAACACGTGATTAGAAAACCTTACTATTATTGGTTCTTGTAACTAACAATACTTCAAGACTGCTGAATTTGGATTTTCTAGCATCCATTTTGCATATGTTCATTTTGATCGTGCCCTTGTAATTTTTTATACATGATTTTCAAAGCATATTTTGAACAATAAAAGGTTTGAAATGTTGCTAAGTCAATACAAATGAAAACTTGAGGTTTTAATGTATTTAAGCACGTTTTTGTACTGTCAAATATTAGTAAATAAGTTGTATCCTCCAAATACATAGGATACCTAATTTAGGTAAGTGCAATGTTAATTAAATTTCACATTTATATTTTTCAAACCTTTTTATTCAAATTGTACCTAATTTTAATAAATTTCTTTAAAACAATTATTCTATTCTTTTCTTTCAGGTTTTAAGCTGAATTTCTAACAACAATTTGTAGCGTACTTTATTACTTTATAATTATTCAATAGCTTAAAAATAATTTCATTAAACAGCAACAGTATTTTATAAGTATAACTGCCTAAATATATTCACGTTATGTTTATATTTTGCTTAATTTGTACCTATTACAGAAATTCTGCACTGTTTAGTTCAAAAAAACAGTACAAAAACATTAAAAACACAAATTTAAATTTATATTCACCTTAGCAAAAATTTCAAACCTTATTTTGTTCAAAATATGCTTTAAAACCAGGTTTAAACTTAATACAAAACAAAGCACAAATTGTAAACATCACTTGGCGATCACTTGTACAAAAATAGAGCCAAAAACATGGTAGCGGGTCCCCGGAACGGGGATTCTACCACATAATTCAGTATTCAACACATCTTTTTCTGAATTTCTGTAAGATAATAAAATTTTGAGTATTAAACAAATATGTATAGTTATATTAAATTGTTAATAACTAGAGTCTGAACAAACTTATGACATTTGGTATGCTTTTAAAAGTTTAAGTTGATTTATGCTAAAATGGTCAAATAAAATTGAATATAAAAATTATGTATGATATATAATATGCATATATAATTCTTAATAAATTAGCTTAAATTATAAGAACAATTCTGCACAGCAATAATTGCTATAGTAATTTTTAAAAGGAAAGTAAATTTATGGAAGTACAGAAATTAGTATAAAAATAATGGTATATGTATTATTACTAACATAATAATTAGGGTGTTAGCTACCTTGAATTTTTTTGAGGCAATACTACTAAAAATTATTCAGATTTCCATAACAGTTCTTTTTGATACAAATCATATACACATTCATATTTATATAAAATATACACAAGTAAAAATGAACCTTTTTTTATAATCATTGCAAATAGTTTTTCTTAATTGGTAAGTTTTGAAATTCTAAGTGATTTGTTTTCATGAATTTTATGATATAACATGTTTAAAAATTCATTTCCTATAAAAATTCACAAAATTCTTGATTTCTATGTACACTTGATAGGATGGGGCATTTCTTTAGCTCTATAAAGCAAGTTTGTCTTCAGTCTATTTTAAATAAAGCTATAAATATTACAGATTTTATAACTATAGTAAAACTAGACCTGGACATTTCAGTCCATAAAAGTGTGAATTTAAATGCCTTATGTACATTTAAAGTTATTAAAGTTGCATTTTTTTTTTGGGGGGGGGGAGTGGGGATAGTTTCATTAATTTTGATTGAAATAATAGAAATATAACATGTGAGGAATGTGGGGTACCACTAACTTACATCCTAATGGTTGATGACAATACCTCAATTACAAATATTAGGAACGAGCTGGTTTACAAAACAAGTTCTCAAAATCAAATACTTTCTAAAATAATAAGAAACATACATACTAATATGCGTTTTTGGGGCATTGATATCGAATGAAGAACACTCTGATATCAGCAATGAAATGAATTTTAAGTAATATAAAGAGGTAAAAGTAAAATGTTTATTCTTATGGCGATAAAAATTCGAAGTTTATTATACATTTCTTAAAAAATAAGTCCTAAATATTAATCTACAATGCATATTCAGTGGCTACACACTTGGAGATTAGTATTTTAGTAATTAAGAGTTTAAATACAGAAATTTTTTTGCTTCAAAATGAAATATTCTTATGTTATGTAATCTCAGCTTGCAAGCTACAACTAGCACACGTCTAATAGGTTCGCCATGACCGACATTCAACATGAAATGAGTACATTTCGACCTTATGGGTAGAATTATTTATATAAAAGATATTAATTACATTTCTAATAACAGAAAATAAATGGAAATTACGTTATTTATTCGCAAACTGCGACTGGACTCAAATCTGTTCTTCAAACGGGATCGTATACATTGATCATAGATATTCAATCGAACAATCTTATTTAATCGATTCTTTCTCGTATATCTAGTAGTATAAATAGTCTTTATAAAAATTACATCACATTTACAATTTAAAAAATGATTTAAACTATAAACACTAAAACCAATGAAATTTTAATAATTAGTTTTTAATTAGTTTAGTTTCGGAAACACGAAATATTAAAATTGTATAGTTATTTTAAAACATGCTAAAAATTAATAAAAATAAAAGAATGTTGTTTTTGTCATAAGTTAATAAGTTTTAAAATATCTATATTATTCCATAGAATATAAATAATGAATATAATACAGAATCGAAAGAAAGGATTAAATAAAATATTTCGATTCAAGGTTTCGATTTATAGACTGTTTACATTCTAATTTTGCGTGATCAGTGGTTTCAGATCTAATGCGATTTTTTCAATTAAAATAAATGTCTAGACAGTGTTGCCAATCATACGATAATTATCGTATATGTACGATAACTTAGGACTCTGTACGATGAAAAATAATCTCAAAATTATGTGACATAATTCTGAAAAACTGTACGATAATTTCTTGATTTGTACGATAAACCACCAGTAGACTAATGAAGAATTAAAAAAACAGGTAATTTAACTGTAACTCTCTAACGAGCAACGACAAAAAATTGAGAATGTCTAATTAATTTTTTTATCACTTTTTCCCATCAAATAATTATTGTTGTAGATTTTAGAGCAGCTTAAGAAGCATGTTTTGAGGTGCTTCTTCATTAAATAAAAGATCAATCCTGTAACAGAAGTTGAGAAAGGCCATCTGTACCGTGTAATAATAGAAGGGAAACTGTCAATTATTTAAAAAAAAAAAAAAATGTATATTTGTGAAATTGAATATGACCTAGGTACTAATGTTTGATATTATTTGAAACTAATATAAAATAAAGAATTTTAAAAATGGTTATGACCAGTGTTTTTACCTCTTAGTTATTTAAAATTATTTAAATCACTCTTATCTATAAATACACAAAATACAAAATTGTTAAATGCAAAATTACTGAATATTCACGATTATATTGGAGATATTTCTTTAATGATTACATAATTATGGATAATTAGAAGTAATTTTGCATTTCACTTGTTCTATTGCAGTTTTCACTATAATATGGTATTTTTAGTAATTAAACCGATTATTAAATAATAATCGGTTTTATTACTGGATTTTCATATTTAAAAGAACCCGCGGTAAATAATGAATTATAACCTTATTAAAAAGTGTATATATATATATATATATATATATATATATATGTAGAGAGAGAGAGAGAGAGAGAGTTTTAATTTATTTTATTTTAGGAATAATATAAGATTATATAATACACACACACACACACACACACACACATATATATATATATATATATATATATATATATATATATATATATATATATATATATATATATATATATATATATATATATATATATATATATATATATATATATATATATAGTGAATTTAAATGTAGACTCATCTTAAATATTCAATTATGAATTTTTTATAAATATGATCTTTACAGATAAAACTTGTAAAAGTAGTTTTTATCTACAACAGTTATAATGGTAGAGGGGCATTTTTTAATTACAAAATTACATACTAGTTACATAATGGTAAATAATAAAAATTCTGCCACTTCTATGTTTTTCCACAGTTTTAAAATCTATCTGATATTAAGTTTCAATTGATTAAAAATATATCGTACAAGCGCCCTCTATTAACACTATTTTGAACTAATTACAAAAATGTACGATAATTTATAAGCCAATGCCATAATTTTAGGACCTAGAATCCATAATTTTGCCTGTGAAGGTTGGCAACACTGTGTCTAGACAAGAGAATTCAGACGGCCCTTTTAACACCACTGATCATTTCCACACTTGGAAACAGTCTCTGCTAAAAACCAATGAGAATGGTGTGACCCAAATGGTGTCCCGAGTAGTAGTTTACCTGGCCAACTCCTTCGATACGCACGCCGCGTATCGAAGAAAAACATGGCGGACCAAAAAAAAAAACATCCCTGACAAGCGGACGGAAGCGGTGTGTCTATCGAATCTGTTTCCCGAAATTTTTCTATCTCTTAGTAACCCCTTATCCCTTACTGGAACAGGTTTTTCTCCCTAGGGTAATTCTCTCCCTAGACCCCCGATTTTTCTTTGCCTCTTCAGCTCAGTGTCTCCCCACATGTGCTTTAGCTTGCTTGTTTTTTTTGGTGGCTCCGCTGCTGGACTTGATTAGTATTATGGCCAAAGATATCAACTTTAAATTTCTACATGCCTTAGAATTATCGGGCGAAAGAAGGGTTATTGAGTGGTGTATGAGTATCAGTCTCATTTCCGATAGGTATGAATGTCCCACTTGCCATTCTAGCATGAATCTTTGTGATCATAGAGAGATCAACGATGAGTGCGAATGGCGGTGTCGAGTGTATGGGGCATCCCAACGTGCAGTTATAAGAAGTATGAAAGGAGCAACATGCCGGCTAGTCTCATTCTACAGATTATAGAAATGTGGTATCAGAAATGTTCCAACGATTACATTATGGATGAACTGAAGGTCAGTTCCCATACGGTAACCGACTGGAAGATGTTTTGCTGTGAAGTGTGTGTTGAGGTATGTTTGAGAGAGAATGGCACGATTGGGGGCCAAGGTGTTACTGTGGAAATTGATGAAAGTAAATTTGGCAAAAGGAAGTTTAATCGTGGACATCGAGTGGAAGGGAAATGGGTGTTTGGAGGTTTGGAAAGAGAATCGAATAAGTGTTTTTTTTTGCAGTTGTAGCGGATCGTTCAAAAGATACGTTACTAGCAGTACTCCGAAATCATATTTTACCGGGAACCACTATTATTTCAGATTGTTGGAAATCGTATGATTGCCTCAGAGATGAAGGCTTTGTGCATCTGTGAGTAAACTGCAGTCTTGATTTTGGGGATCCGGTTACAGGCGCCCATACGAACTCAATTGAAGGCTCATGGAGTGCCATTAAAAGAAATCTAAAGAGTACTCGGCAAGTAAAAGATCAATTTTATTCTTACTTGGCCGAGTATATTTGGCAGAGGCAAAATAAGAGCAATCCTCTTAAATTTTGGGCATTTTTAGAGGCAAAAAAAGTTGTTTATCCCCCCCCCCAAAGATAGGGATTAAGAGGTAAGTGATGTTTATCATGTCTTGTATTTTATTGTTATGTCTTCTATCTTAATTTTAAGCATTAATTTTTTTTTATCTAATTGCTAAATTTCAATTTTCCCGTAATAGATTATATATTTTTTGTCTGTAAAAAGTTATGTTGATTTTATATTTATTCTGGGGATAGTGTGCTTTCAGTGCCGCTTTCCTAGGTTGGCGCGTTTTGTTTTGGCGATAATTATTTTGATTTATTTTTACACAACGCACGTGGTAATGCTTCATTTTTACAATATTATTGATATTAACTATTTCTAGAGCAAATAATATTAACTATTTTAGTGCTGTTTTATCTCTTGCTAATATTAAGTAGCTTGTTCATTTTTATGTTGTATACGCAATGCACATGGTAATGCTTCATTTTTACAATATTGTTGATATTAACCTTTTCTAATGTTAATAATATTAACTATTTTAGTGCTGTTATATCTCTTGCTAATATTATGTCTTGTTCATTTTTATAATTGGTAGGGGGATGGATAATATTGATAAAGGAAATGTGAAGTGTAAGTATCCAAGAAAATGTGAAGGTTGTTTAAAAACTTAAACATAAATCATTGTTTAGTCGGCATAAATGCAAATTAACAGAGAATACATTAAAATGTAACCTTTGTTCAAGGATATATCAATCACAATCTTCATTTGATGCCCATACAAAAAATTGCTTAAAATTACTGTGTGATATGTGTGGTAAAACATTTAATACAAGCCATACCTTCAATACACGTAAAAAGAGTTGTAATATCAAATACACATGTGTAAAATGTAATTTATCTTATATAAACAAACACTCATATCTCAAGCATTCAGGTATGTGTTCTGAACCTAATCCCATCTCTTTTGATTGTATGTTAGCATGTTCATTGTCATTTATCAAGTTTTCCTCCTTAATCAAACATTTACTTGCTGATCATAAGGTTGATTTCATAAAAAATTTTACATTTGATTCTCTAGATATATTTCAAAATTGGTTGGAGTCTGAAATTTCTGAAACGTTTAGTAGTTTCAGAAAATTTAGTTGTAAGATAAGCAATAGTAAGGGTTACTCTTATTATTATTATAGCTGCCAATTTGGAAAGAATCGTAAAAATTTCAAGCCTATCACTAGTAGAAAAAATAGCAAAGGAACTCTTCCAAGAAGTCTTAATTGTCCTGCCCGAATATATGTTTTACAAAAACAGGGTGTTGTATATGTGGTGTATTTTTCTCATCACAATCATCCCCTTAAATTTGAAAATTGTAAGCATCATCGCTTATGGCAAACAATTAGACATTTAATAAAAGCTCATTTAAGGCTGTCAGTCCCTGTTCACAAGATTAAAGAGATTTTTCAAAATGGGGCTGGATTAAGAAATAATAGAGATCATTTTCATTGCAAAGAAGTATTTATTCCTAATAAAAAAATTAGTTCGTATAAAAGGCATATAGTTAAGCCGTGACATATTGATAATGATGCAGTGTCTGTTTCTTCAATTGTTGAAGGCTTGAGAAAAGAAAATTATAACCCTGTTTTAATATATAAACCACAAGGTATGTCTACATTATGTGGCCCATGTGATCTTGATGATTTGCCAAATGATAAAAAAATATTTGTCTTAGGTATTCAAACCTTAGAGCAAAAGAATGTAATGATTAAAGGTTGCCAAAACAATATTTATGCATTGATGCAAACACACAATACAAACCAGTATGGATTTCATTTGATAAATTTAATAGTTCCTGATGAATTTGGCATAGGGTATCCAGTAGCTCATTTTATAGCTAATTTTGCAGACAATGATACATTAACATGTTTATTTAAAGCAATATACTATAGAATTCCAAAACTGGACGTTAATTGCATCATGACAGATGATGATAAAGTCTTGTCTTCATCCTTTAAAAAGGTGTTTGGTGCAAATATTAAGCAGTTATTATGTTATTAAAAACTGGACAGGTTTACTCAATAAAATTGTAAAAAAGAATATTTCTTGACAAATAGAATACCCTCCTCATTTATTACAAGTTGATAATTTTAATTGTGGTGTTTTCATACACATCAAATAGTTACTAATGGCAGTCTAATTCAGGAGTTTGACACAGTACTTTTTCGTAAGCACATATATTATTTTCTGGTTAATGATTTTGAAAAAAATTTTATCTCATAACTAGAATCATCTATCAATTTTAGATCTGAAATGATTTTAATAAGAAAACAATGACATCTACTATGTTAAGATTCATGATATAGAATTGATACATATATGTTAAAACCCATAGACCCATTTATAATTGATGTTTGTATATGTAGCTGTCTTTAAATAAAACTAAATGGCAGTTTACGCAGAGTGGCCCATGAGGTCTCCTGTTGAATTCAGCTTTTTAGTAAAAATCTGTTTTGAAAGTAATAGGTAGCAAACATTTTTCACACTTCTATCAAAAAGATTATTCCTCTCCCTAGATGCTTGTGGTGAAACTAGCAAATAACATTTTTAATGTTGCCTTATATTGAATCCAATACACAAATAAAAACAATAGTTATATATTAGTAAATAGTTATATATATTTTTGGATTTACATTAAATATTATCATTTATGAAGGCTTAGGTTTCTAAGCAAGGCTTATAACCGTAATGCTTGGGCTCTTTTAGGACATTTCCCAGGGCCTCCACATCTGTGATTGATATAAAACCTTTGACGATAGATTTAAATTATATTCCTTGTCTGACAATCTTCAATTTTAAGTTCAATTTCACCTTATCAGTAAATATGTCCTCAAACTTTAATATTTTAGTATTCTTTTATTTCTTTTTTTAAGTTTGGGAGGCTGCTTTTAATTTAGTAATTAATTTCACTTTTCCCTTAAGATATACTCAAACAAAATATTGTAATCAGAAAAATAAACGTTTATGTGAAAAAAGATGTCTTAGTCTCTTTACCTTATTAAATTTGGGAATTCAGTACTTAACAAGTACAGAATATATATTGTAAGAAACTCAATATTAAATGGAAAATAATCTTCAATTGTACACACTGAGTTAAAAAATACAATGTTATATTAAAAATGTTCTGTATTAAATAGATACAACTGTAATTCCTAATTAAATTGAAATACAGTTTTAAAAATTTATTTGTTGTGTTTTAAATGTTCTATACTTAACTTTGTATAACATTAATAGAATGTAACGTTTAAAATATTGATTTTGATATGTATTATAATTAATTTCCTAATTTTTATCTGAACCAGTAAAGCGATATGTATTCTTAAATATTCTATTAATGTTTCAACGTAACTTTAGCATTACTACTAACATATATAAAGTTAAAAAACATCGTAAAAATTAAGTAACAATAATTTTAATTTCTGTTTATACACAGTATATTATTTTTACTTAATAGAATATAAATAAAAATTAACAAGGTTTATTTATCCTTTACGATCGGTTAGTAAACATAGGTCATACGTGCGTACTAGTTTCAAATACTATGTAAACAAACACATCTTCCCGAGTAACATATCAACAAATGAATTTTGTAGATACATAATTTGCCCTAAACTGCCAAAATATTGATACAGAGCAAGATATAACAACCATACCCTCACTAGGATTACCATAGCTTAAAACGGTTAGCAATTTTTTCTCATTATTGTATAAAACTCCTAGTATTTAGGGCCTTACTCTGGGAGTTGCAGTTCATACCGCAACTCCCAGACAGTGTTATCTGCATTATACATAACCATCTCCCATGCTTATGTTGATGAGAATGGAAATAAGAGTTGAAACATATAGACTAAATTTTAATTTAGTAACAATAAATAATTGTAAAAAATAGATAAAGAATAGTTGTAGATGTTATTCTAAAAATTCTATTAGAATTTACAAGAATTACGTAACGTAATCAGAAATAACTCTGAGATCAGCACATCCATAGCAGTGTCTGGTACTATGGATGGATTTGATGGCCATCTATATTACACATAACAATGTCAATACATTTGTTCTCTTTAATTGATCTGACATATTTTGTAATTTTTTTGCGCCAGCAGAAAAATAACTTAATGTTACCAAATGAAATTTTTTTATCACTTTAGATATTTCCTATGTTCATGATGAAAATTAATTTTAAATGAATGCGTTTTTCATTTTACGATGGGTTGTTTTATTTCCAAAATTACTTATATTTAGTCTAATATAATCTAAAAACTAATTTGAACTTTGAAATAAATATAATCTTTATTGGGAGCTTTAAGTATCCAGAAGAAAGGCTGGGTCCGAAGCAGCAAGTAATTAATAAACTTGGATGGACATAAATCTCATTTTTATGTGTATCAATACTATTATTTTAAATTCATTTATTTCAGCTGACATGCATTGGTGCCTAAATAATAAAATCTTGATATGTATATATTAAGGATCCAGATATGTACTAAAAATTTATTTTTAAGACAAATTACTGCAGGGTTCCCACTCTTTTTCCAGAACAAAAATTAAGGACTTTCTAAGGACCAACATAACTTTTTATAAGGACCTACTTGAAATACACGACATAATGGCATAAACCCTATCTCCTGAGGAACATATTTTAATGATTATGAACCAGACAAGGCATGTTCAATAAATGCCTTACAATATTTCAGAATTAAGTTTTTAAAAATGCCTAAAAATTAATATAAGATAAATCTATTTGACAAAACCTAATTTTGAAAAATCTACATCTAAACTTTTTTGTGAATATTTTTGTGAACCAGCATAAAGTTAAGAAATATTAAAAATTAGGTCTCAGAGAGACCAATAGCTGACATAAATCTAAGTAGCAATTTAACCAGGAAGTTGATCAGCTCCCACGGCTTGATGAAGTGATATCCAAGAAATTCAAATCTCTTGGCAAAGTAGTAGTCGCATTCACACAAAATGTATGAGGAACTCTCCTCCGCCATATGGCACCCCCTACATACTGTCCGCAATGTCAATAATGTTAAGGTGCCTTTTGAGGCAACAATAGCCAGTCAACAGACCAATGGCCACCCTCAGCTCATTCCTATTCAGCTTATGTAGCTCATTCGCCCTCATCCAGAGATAACCTTTGTTAAGCTCCTTGGCCTGCCTTTGATTACCAAAATCAAGCAAAGCCCCATGAGTCTCCCCCATTAGAAGGTCTTCAACAGTCTTTCACACTAGATTATGATTATATTACTGATGTATGTATGTATGATTATATTACTGTGATATTTTATAGCAACACTTTGATTTTAATTGTGAATTTGATGTTTTCTAATAGTTTCACTTAATATATTGTTATATTTCTTTTAGGTGCATGTTTTAATTAAAACATAATTGATGCCATTGTTCAGTTGCTGGAAGTACTTAGACTACTTTCAAAGTATGAAGTTTGTATGAGCTATAAAGTTTTATAACACTTAAAAAAGAAAATTGCTGTTTGATTATGTAAGACAATTTATTATATTTTTCTGTATGTTTCCACCTGTAAAGAGAAATGTTTATAACTTACAAAATTTTTGTATAATGTGTAAATAAAAATATTAAATATGTATAACTTGCAAGAGATAATTTATTTTTAAAAAAAGCAGATCTATGTAATAATAAACTTTTTATGAGTGTTTTATGATTTTTAAAAATTGTTGGCATAAATTAAAGTGCCTAAGTTTTTTAAAATTAATCACCTATCTCTTTACTCATTTTAATTTTTGACAATTAATGACTGTATTGTATTTCGATAATATTTTTTATATGTGTTCAAGATCATTTATTAATACTGAATGTACAGTGACTAAAAAATTAGAACTGAAATTTTTTGATAGAATTTAAGTTTGAAGAGTGCAATTAGATTCCCAACAAATATTTGAAAAAATAATGTATCTTAATACAAAAGACATTTGAATTATATATTTGCATAATTCTGATTAAGATTTTATTTTTGTTTCATAAAAGCCAATCTGTTTCGAGAATTAAATTTCATTACATTCATTATTACAATTTATTCTTCCATTAATTACAGATTTTTTTGTGTTAAAAACAAAATATGGATCATTTTGTTCTAACATTTTGAATATTTGACAAGGAAATATGTTTATACATATATAGTAAATATGTAAAATTTCTAATCAGTTGCACTACAGTTCTTAATATACTGTATTCGAAAAAAAAAGTGATTATAGAATTTTGGTAAAATAAAATTTACAAGCTATTTACTTCAAACAAACAAAAATAATATTATGTACTTATGAATATGTACATAAATATGTTTATAGATACTTATTCAGGTATAATATAGTATTCATAAAATCATTATCAAACAATAAAAATTTACAAACTTCAAATTAATATATTAACTTAAAATTTGTAAATTTTTAAATTAAATATAAATATAGTAAATTAGAAATTGAATGAGGTGCAAATTATATTGTCATGTCTTAAATTCAGAAGTATAATAGATGATTTATTTTATTGAGATGATACTTTAAATGGATAAACTATTTATTGTAATTATAAGATCTTAAAATGTAGTAATCGCAGGAAATTTGGATTTGGTTTTCAGAACTACAGTTAATTCTTTTCTTTGTTTTCAAGAGAAAAATAATTAAATTAGAAGTAAATGATAAAAATCGTCTTAATTAAATACAACAGATATAAGCATATAGAAAGATAATATTAGTCTATTTAAATAACACTCCATAATTATGTAAAAATTCTAAACTGTCTTTATAAATATATAAATTTTTTCCAACATTATAAAAGATGTTTAAAAATATGTAGTTTCCTTCCTTTAAATAGGGAGTATTGCATTATTTTGTGTACAATAATATTATACATAGATTATACTATACTTTCTCCAGCAGCTTCAAATATTCTACTCAAAGTCAGCTAATCTAAAATTTCTGATTTGTCATTCTTTTATTAACTTGATTCTTCTATTTTTTAACTAGAATTTCTGTGTGAAGTAAATACTTACTGGACATCTTTTAAAATGTATATATAAGTTGATTAGAATTTTCAATCAGAAATCTTAACCTTCTTCATCTGTTTCCATTTCATATGATAAAGTTTTTATAGTGTACAAGTCATAATAGATGTTCCTTTTTTGAAAAATAAATTGGTTGTGTTTAATATTTATGAATTTTAATGTTTATAGACTTAAATATTTGCACTAATTTGTATAAAATAATTTGTCTTAAGAATTTAAATGTTTATGGAATATATGTTCTATTTCTTAGGTACTCACCAAAAAAAGCTTTGATTGAAATGATGTTATAAGCCAGAGAGACTAATGTATAATTATACATTTTTGCATTCTTCAGGTATTTATGTTTATATATACTATATTAATTTTATTTATAAATATTTTTTAGAATCAAGCATTAGAATCAATATTTAAGGTTAATTTCTGTTTGTATTTCTATATTATGAATTGTTATCATTAATTTACCGATTTTGTCTCTGTATGTAATTAAAGTTTGCTTTTAAAATAAGAATTATATACACTATTTCCATTGTGTTTGTTTGAGCAACAGCGAATTGGATATATTTTAGACATACAATTGCCTTGAACTCTAAATTTATGACATTCATTTTTAAAATTTTAACAATGATAAACATAAACAGAGTTTAGAAAACACTACTTTTATAGCTCTTCTATGTTAAATATTTTAGGTTCTTTAATCTAGGTAGTGATATTTTTCACAAATACTGCATATAAACCAGACTATAAAAATTTTTTTACTTTGTAGATTGACAATATCATTTTTCATCATAAATTTTTCGTTAACATGCACTAGCTGTAATAAGTTATTTGATTATGTATTCATAAATGTATATTGTATATTTTTGTTTAGCTTAATTATTTATATTTTCTAGTTACCTATCAAAAATACTTTGATTACAATGAAGTTATTTTGAGCAAGAGTCACTCTATTTCTGTAGTATTGTATTCTTGAGGTATTTAAATTTATATTTAGAAATATTTTTTCATGTGTACTGCATGGAAACTAAATTATGACACTGTTTTTACTTTATAGTTTAACAATATGCATTTTCACCATTCATATTCTATTATTTTCCTATATTTTAATAAAGTTTTATTTTTTAACAGTCAACTCTATGCACACTTTCTGTTATTTCTGTAAATGTTAATAGTGTACATGTTAGGTACGAAACTCCCTTTGAGCTTTAAAATTATATGAAATCTCTCTTAGAATAGGAATTTAGTAACAAAAACTTTAAAAAATAGTTATTTTTATTCTTTTTCTTTAAAAGTATAAATTTCTTTTGTCTCAGTAATTATATATTATAAAAAATTAATGCATTTAATAAATCTTTCTTCCATTTTGTTTTTATAATAAAATTTTTATTATTTCTGTTTACTTCTTATGTGTTTGAGAATATGCCATTTGGAGCAGTTAAGAGATTTTAGTTTCTTTCTGAGTATGAAAAAAAGTACTTTTAATATTAAAAAGTACTTGTTTAATCTAGGTAGTGATATTTTTCACAAATACTGCATATAAACCAAAATATAAAAAAATTTTTTACTTTGTAGATTGACAATATCATTTTTCATCATAAATTTTTCGTTAACATGCACTAGCTGTAATAAGTTATTTGATTATATTCATAAATGTATATTGTATATTTTTGTTTAGCTTAATTATTTATATTTTCTAGTTACCCATCAAAAATACTTTGATTACAATGAAGTTATTTTGAGCAAGAGTCACTCTATTTCTGTAGTATTGTATTCTTGAGGTATAATTTACCTCAATTATACCTCAATTTTCTCTTAATTTACCCAATCATTTTGATTTGGTATATTGGGAGGCTAATATTACGTCCAATATTAGAATAAACTTTTTATTTTTAAAAACAGAGATTAAGATATGTGAATATTTTATGAAATTTGTTCTTCTTTTTATTTGTCAAAATGTTTCTTGTTAAGTATGTATTAAATATTCATCCTTTAGTATGTATGTTTGGGCCATTAGAATTAAATTTTTACTGAGATATCTTATCCTTATTAGTGTCTTTCTATTTCATGATATATAATTTTCATATAACACGTTCTATTATTTGAAGAAAATATCTTTGCGTTTAATATTGAAAAACTTAACTGTTTTTAGGTTGGAAAATATCCACTAGTTTTATTCAAATATTTGTTAATGTTTTGCAGAATATTTTTTTTTACTTTAATTATCATTCAAACTTTTTCCATACTTACCAAAATTAATTTGATTACAAAGAAGTTATTTTGAGCCAGAGTGGTTCCAATTCTGTAGTTTTGTATTCTTGAGGTATTTAAATTTATGTAAAGAAATAGTGTATTACTAATGCTGCATTTAAACCAAAATATGTAACTGTTTTTACTTTGTAGATTGACAATTTCATTTTTCATCATTAATTTTTCATTATTTAGTTAGATTTTAATAAAATTTTATTCTTACACAAACAACTCTTTTCACAATTTCATTAATTTATTTTAGAGGTAAGAGTGTATATGTTAGGTACAAAATTTCCTTTGAAATTTTATCTCTTATGAGAAAATTCTTTTTAAAATAGGAATTTTGTAACAGAAACTTCAGAGAATACTCCTATTTTAAATCTTTATTCTTAAAGTATATATTTCTTTTATCTCAGTAATTATGCATTTAAAAACATTAATAAATTCAAGGAATACTTTTTTTTTATCCATTATTGTGCAAGGACATTTTGTGATTTCTGATTTGATCAATATGGTATGAGAGGATAGGTTTTGAAACATTTATAGATTTCAATTACTCTCTGAGTGAAGAAAAATGTACATTTTACAAAAGCACAATAAATCTTTTAAAAATGTATTGAATTATTTTTGTATTTGAAGGCTTCTAATGTATCCTATGTTAGTTCAAAATTTAAATTCTTCGAAACATAAATTATCATGTGTGAATATTTTTTTACCTTCATTGTTCTTTTTTTTTTAAGGCTTTTTGTGTGAATGAAGTATTAAATGCTTTTTTTAGTATGAATATCAACATTCATTTTAATTAAATTTTATTTAGAAATGTTACCATTAGTTTTATTTTTCTATTTCATGATCCAAAGTTTCTATATAGCATCCATTCCATTCCATTTCTGAAAGGTAATATGGTTATGTTTAATTTTTATAATTTTATCTATTTTTTCATTACAAAACCTGCACTAGTTGTAATAAGTTATTTGATTATAAATTCATAAATGTATATTGTATATTTTTGTTTAGCTTAATTTTCTATATTTTCTAGGTACCCATCAAAAATACTTTGATTACAATGAAGTTATTTTGAGCAAGAGTCACTCTATTTCTGTAGTATTGTATTCTGGAGGTATTTAAATTTATATTTAGAAATATTTTTTCATGTGTACTGCATGGGAACTAAATTATGACACTGTTTTTACTTTATAGTTTAACAATATACATTTTCACCATTCATATTCTATTATTTTCCTATATTTTAATAATGTTTTGGTTTTCAACAGTCAACTCTATGTACACTTTCAGTTATCTCTTTAAATGCTAATAGTGTACATATTAGGTATGAAACTCCCCTTGAGCTGTAAAATTATATGAAATTTCTATTTAGAATAGGAATTTAGTAACAGAAACTTTAAAAAATAATTAATTTTATTCTTTTTTTTTAAGGTATAAATTTCTTTTATCTCAGTAATTATGTATTTTTAAAAAATTAATACATATAATAAATCTTTTTTTTCTTCTATAATCTTTTCATAATGAAATTTTTATTATTTCTGATTAGTTCTTATTATGTGTTTGAGATTATGCCATTTTTAGCAGTTAAGAGATTTTAGTATCATTTTTATATTTGAAGTCTATTGCATTTACTATTAGAATATACTTTTCATATTTCGAAAGAGAAATTATGATATGTGAATCTTTTATGAAATTTATTTTTCATTTTTTTTTTTTTTTTTTTTTTTTTTTTTTTTTTTTTTTTTTGGTCAAGCTTTTTCTTGTGGAGTGAATATTAAATACTCATTTTCTAGTTAGTAAGTGTAGGTTATTTAGGTTTAATTTTTATTTAGAAATCTTATTTTTATCATATTTCCATTTCATGATATAAAGTATGTACATATCAGACATTTATTGAAGATAATGTTGTGTTTAATTTTTATAAATTTAATTGATAATAAATTAGGACTTATGCATTTATTAAATTTTAATTATTAAAATTTTAATTAAAATTTAATTTATATTTAATAAATTATTGTTATTTATATTTATATACTGAATATTTGTGAATACTTTTACTGTTTTTCTGGTTTATTATTATTATATTACCAAAATTATCCGAGTGACTCTAATCCTGTAGTATTATATTCTTGACGTTTTTACATTTATATTTACTTTCTGATTTTATTTTAAAATATTTTTCATGAATTTTGTATTAGAACCAAGATATAAGATTATTTTCACTTTGTATCTTATCAGTATGGATTGTTATCATTAATTTTTGATTATTTTTAGTAGTAGTGATATGTTTATTTATGCCTTCACTTGTGTATTGTTTAATGCTTAATCTTTTATGTTTAATATATTTATTATTTACTTAGTTTGAACTTGGAACAATTGGGATTCATTACAATCTTAGATAAAATAGTCATCATGGATTATGTAATTTCTTTTTTACATGTATTTTCATGAAAAGTTTTACTTTAAGTTTATGCCAAAATTAAAATTTTTGAAGCTATGTGATTTTATTATTGTGATAATTTTATACAAACACTTTCATTTCAAATGTTAATATAATTTTTTCTAATAATTTGGTTTAATATATCGTTATAATTTCTCTTTTCAGGAGTGTGTTTTTATTAAAATATTATTTATATTATTGTTCAGTTGCCATAATCACTTATACCACTTCCAAAGCATGAAATATGCCTGAGTTGTAAAGTCTTACTACACTTAAAAGAAAATTGCTGTTTGATTGAGAGAGACAATTTTTATAATTTTGCTGTATGTTTCCACTTGCAGTAAGAAATGTTCATAACAGTATAATAATTTTGTATAATGTTTGAATAAATATTAAATATATCTAGATATTGTTTTATAAATATCTTCATTTTGAGTTGCAACAGACAAACAGACAGAGCTATTCAATAATAAACTCTTAATAAGTGTTTAAAATCTTTAAAAATTGTTGGAATAAATTAAGGTGCTCAAGGTGTTAAAAATTACTATAATCATCTATCTCTCTAATCATTTTAATATTTAATAATTAGTGACTGTGTACTTTATTTCAATAACATTTTTATGGCTGTTCGAGAACTTTTATTAATATTGAAAATACAATAACTAAAATATTTGAATTGAAAATTTTCTTATATAATTTGCTTTTGAATAGTACAATTAGATTCCAAACAAATATTTGAATAACTAATGTATCTAATACAATAGAAACTTTAGTCATTTTTGCATAATTCTGATTGCAATTTTACTTTTATTTGTTTTCTGAAAGTCAATCAGTTTTGAGAATTAAACTTCTTTACATTTTTTATTACTATTTATTCTTCCATCAATTACAGATATTTTGTGCGAAAAAGAACATACATACAAAAATCATTAAGTCATAACAATTTGAATATTGCTGACAAAGTATGTTTATATTTGTCATATATTAAAAATATAAGAGTTTATTATCTATTGAATTAAAGTACTTAATATACTGTATTAGAAAAACAAGTGATAGTAGAATTTTGGTAAAATAAAATGTACAAGCTGTTTATTTCAAACAAACAGAAAGATGTATCTAAGCTATAGATACTTATGAACATGTACACAGATATGTGACATACATTCATGTTTACTAGTGGTTATCAACAGGAACAAAACCATCTCAGGGGCTGGGGGGATGCAGTGAATTTGTTTCAGGTGGTAGTGCTGCTATGTGAGCAGGTTTTGATTTTCAAACTTAATTTTATTAATACCAAATAAATTTATTACATGAATTATCCAATTTACACGATTTTTATCAGTAGTAAAATAAAGTTACTCGGTGGTTCTAGAATCAGTTACTTTCATTCCCTATGTTTTGCGTTTAATTGGGCCAACATTAAAAAAAAAAATATATATTTAATCAACAGCATTTGTTTGGTTTGGTTTAGAGTGCTACTATTTACTCTTTAGCAACTTGGAGCTATTGAGACCGGGGCCTACTACTCAAAGCCACTTTGGAACGGCTACAAACATCTATGCCCTAGTAGTATTCAATCTCCTGAACTGCTTTACACTCCTGCACAGTTTTATGTGGTTGAAAAAGAATACTTTTTTCTTGTCGCCCTGAAAAAGTCTGTATGAATTGAGTGCGACCTGTGGTCTCTGTTCCATTACACAAACTAGCTCTCCATTGTCTAAATGTTATTCAATTCCTGCTGTATAAAAATAAATAATAATAATGGATGATAGAAATATCTGCAATATAATAAATATTGCTGAACTCTACATTTCTTAAAACTGTATGAAAGTTCACCATAGGCATCTTATGAACATCAAAAGAGGATATAACCTGGAGATAATATAACTTCAAAGGTGTCTAAAACAGAAGGAATTGAAAACATAGTAAACAGTGTATATTTCTGATACGCCAAAAAAAAAAAAAAGAATGAAATCAGAAGTCATATTTTGAAAAGAAAAGTGGTAGTGCAAACAGAAAATAAGAAGAAAAACAGTACAGGAAAATTTATAAATTGAACCTCCATGGATGGTGGCGCTATCTATGTGTGAGAATTTTAAATTTTAAGTAATTTTGAATTTAAGGTAATGTTATGAATGTAATCTCTGCAATGAAAATCGAAAATATAAAAAATAAATAAGTTTAATTTTAGCAAAACCTATTGGGCCTATCAACTTGATCTTTTAGATTCACTGCATAAAACATGTTCTCAGGCATATCTAATTACTACATTTCATAAATAAATGTTTTTAATTAATGCTACAAGTGTGACATTACATAGGTATGACAACAATTTTACTAATTCTCTACAACAACTTTTTGTTTTGGATTTACTGGATAAAACCTGTTCTCAGACATATGGTTCAATGGCTAAATTTTATAATTAAAAATGTTATAAAATTTAGTGCTCAGCAATTAATTTATTTCCAAGTATTACTAAAAAGGTGGTTTTTGTTATATAATTTTAAATTTGTGACAGATTTAAATTATTTATTTTTATTATTTTTTATATAGTAAATGCATTAATTTTGTTAGGTAATGGAAACATTTAAAAGCAGAAGAGCGAAACATAGAAAGAGACGCTATTAAAGTAAAGGAATATTTTGGAAAAGAAAGATGTGATAGGAAAAGGAAAAAAAAAATATAGAATGCATAAGCTAGTAGTATAAAAAAGTTATTGAATGACTAAAGGAAGCGTCATGCTGAAAGACAGAAAACATGTTGGGAGAGGAAAAACAGAAAATTAGGAACGCTAGTCCATTATCAAATCAAAATAAGAACCCATTTAGTTTTTATCTCTGTAAACAGACATATAATAAAGCTTTAAGGAGAGGTAAAGCAGAGAATTGAAGAAATCATTGTTTTAGATATTTTTGTTCCCGAACTGTTAAAATAAGTAAGGTTTTGCTTTTTAAATATGTCTTATTCAGTTCTTACACGGTTTGGATTTAGTTTTATATTAAAGCAGAAATATAATTTTTACCCTTTTCCCCAAAACTATACATTTGGCGAAATAAATCGTTTTAAGGCTGCCCACCTGTTGTAACCAATCAGCAGCGGCGCTTGATGACGACATGGAGAGAGTAAGAAACACGTCACCGTACGCGTTTCTGATTGCCTTAGAATATATTTACTTTTTTTTTTCCTAGGCTCTTTTTCCGAGAAATTCTGACGACCTGGCGAAAATGAAATTTTTTTCCATTTTCATCAGGTCGTCCACCATGCCGTTTCTTGATTGGCTGGAATAGGCTGACGAGGATTTTGAAATAACAAAGACTCAAGGCCGCACCCAGAAAATAATTTCGTTGTGCATCCGTCCTATACAAGATAAAAATTTAATTTTCTGATGCGATGTAGCGATTAAATTAGTGTACGAATAATTTCATGCGCTTCAGAATAATAGTATTTATAATAATTGTTATATAGCACAATGATTTACACAAAAATATCTAATTAATAGATGAAAATGTTTACTTAAATAATATAATTTCAGAGGGGGTGGATCCATAGGAAATACCATTCCCCTGTTTAAAGATCTATCGGGAAAGGTGTGACTCAGTTCACCTTACAGCTTTTTTACTTTCGTTTTTCGATAGCTGCTGTAAGCGTACTAAGTTCTCGTCTAGCAACTTGTTTCTTGATTCAATACATTAAGATTTTGATCTTTATTCGTTCGGAGGTTGAAGTGGTGCATTTTTTCAATACTAGGCATTCAGTAAAAACCAACTACCTTGACCTTCACCTTGGTGCTACTCAGTAATTGCAGAAGTTGGGTTGACATCCTGAGCTTACTTAACTTGTAAATGAGACCGCTATGCCAATCCCTGTCAAATGCCTTCTCAATGTAAAAAAATGGATTTAGTTTATTGTTTGAAACCCATTATGGAGGAATTCTGTCATCCTAAGCAAACAGGTATATAGTGGACTGTCCGGCTCTGATATCAAATTGGGCGTTAGCGATGAGGTTGTTAGTATTAAGGAAGCCACTGATCTAAGAGAACAATATAGGCTCGACCAGCTTGCATAGACAAGAGAGCTGACTAAGGGCCGATCCCACCAAAGTCGTTTAACGGCTAACTACGATTAGCAATGATTAACCGTGGCGCCAATCAATGGGGGAACGCAATTCTCACTTTAAACCGAGATTAATCGCGGATAGCGTTAAACGACTTTGATGGGATCGACCCTAAAGGGTCTATGGTTTGGGGTACATGCGTATCATGATCTGGCTTTTTGACAGGTAAAATCACAGTACGTTTCCAGACCAAGAGAAATATTTGGCATTAACATTGCAATTAATTCAGTAATGTAGTATACTTAAGTTAAGAGTAGTTAATGTAGTATACTTAATGGTATTTTTATTGATCTCATCAATACCCGGATCTTTTTAACTAGGAAGATTTTAATGGCAGAATAAATTTCAACAGGAATAACAGACTCAATTTCATCATTGTTAATGCAATGTCGGAAATCAATATTAAATTTACGAATTATATCCTCTTATCATTTGTTTCAGCCCAGAAAATACCGGTGGTTTCCCCAATTCAGTGCTGAAATTCCAGCACAAGATTGGGGAAGGAGGAGAACTGAGCCTCATAGTATTCCTTCTCTGAGCCATGGTAACACTCACTTGTAGAAGCAAAAGAGTTTAAAAGTTTTGTTAAAAAATAAAGACGATTTGACGCAAACTATCCCCGAGTATTTTGCTGTCCATTGTATGTAAAAGGATCTATAAAATTTTCAGTGATGTTAAAGTTCAAATTTTATTCTCATTCAGAGCCGTACACAAGAGAAAGTTTAGGGTGAAGATTACCCTCCGAAATCAAGATGACATGACTCCTTTGGAATTTGAAGATGGTATTGCCGGGAGATTTCTGAGTGAGGTTTATCCCCATTGTACTTCAGGTGGTTAATCTTTAAAGAGTGTGTAAAAACAATACCAAATTTCGTCTTAACTTGAATCAATCTCTCTTTTACTGGGGAAAGTTTTCATTACTCTTACTAAGGGCCAGTTAATTCTCCTAAAAATAGTATCTTCCGTTAGCACAAGATCTCGTTTGAACTCCAATTCATTAAGATTTTTAGAGAATCATCTTAAATGGCCTAGTTAGTGAGCACGGAAGAGTCTTTTTAAATCTTGACATAATTTATACCCATAAGCATTTATTTTCTTTGCATCTATTTGGTCTAAATATTCTACATCAGTTTATCTCCTGTTAGAATATAGGTGTTATCGCCACATAGTTTTCTGTGTCTTCTGAAATGTATATTAATGGGCAAATAGTTGTGATGCTTTCGGTATAACAGAGAATTGCATATAATTCTTCGTGATGACGAATTGGCTTTTTATATTAGCGTTTTCAATATTTTTCTAGCATGCCTGTCCTCTGTTTCGATTTATTTACCTCCGTACGTCTAAAAGACGTCTAGACAGAATTATTGATCTGAGATTTTATTCGAAGTAGATCTTGCGCAATTCTGTACACTGGTTTCGAGCGAACTTGAATCATTCCCCTTTCTCCCTTCAGAGAAAAGATGATTCATTATACAGATAAATATTTAACCTTTTGCACTCCGTTGTTGCAAATATTGCGACATTTAAAATAGAAACTTTAAATACAAGAATACAAAGGGTTAATACTGTCAACCAGAAAAAAAGATATGTAAATTGTTTCGCCCTTTTTTTTTATTATTATTACAACGATTTTTATCACACCGCTATAAGATGAACATGGCTCATAAATAAAATTTTTAAATAGTTCAAAAGATGTAAAATCCTTTTCTGGGGATTATTCGCCCCTTTTTTTACCATTAACCTTAAGGTTTGGAGAGCTATGTCTATTGTTTTGCTACATGACGGCTAATAAAATCGAGTCCTACTTTTCAAAGCCGATTCCGAACGGCTACGAAGCCGGTATATTTTGGGCGTCTATCTTGCATAATTACTATGGCTAATTGCACCAACTTTAATCAAAACATCTTTCCCTACAAATATTTTTGCACAAAACTACCTTAGGCTGACAGGGAGGTATTCGCGATATCGACACAAAATTCGAAATTACGCTCTATTACCGATAAAACGAGTATTTTTATTTTTTATTTTATTTTATTTTTTACTTTTTCGTTCGACACTGAGGATTGTTTCAGGAAGTGTAGTTTTTTTAAGTTTCAAAATATAAACAATTTTCGAATGCGTGCACATATTTTCGAGTCCATCGTGTATCACAATACTGACACAAAACTCGAAAATTACACAATACCACTTAAGAATACGTAATTTGCTTTTACTATTTTGTACGGAACTGTTGTAGAGGATATCCCAAAGATTTAAAACATACAAAATTTTCAAATACACTCACATTTTTCGCCTCCATCAGGGTCACAGTATGTTTTCCTGAAATCTCGAAAAATCTGCGCTATCACCTGTAATTAAAAAAATGTGTATTTTATTATTATTTTTTCATTCTTTCGTTCCATAGTGGTGAATGTTTCTCAAAGATAAGTATACGATAGCATATAATATATAAAATTTTAAAATTTTTCACACAATTTCCTTCGGGGTCGATCAGGGATCTCCATAAAGATAAAAACTTCATGAATATGCAAAAACAGTGATGCAAGATGTACATTTTTTCACTTTTTCGTATGATGGTATTGACTTTTTGTAAACAGTAGTTCATTAGGGTTTACAATAAATAAAGTTTTCAAATACATGCACAATATTTTGGATTCATTGGGAATCCGAATTCGATCACAGAACTAAGAAAGTACGCGCTTAACACGCAAAAACGTGTATTTATCTTTCATAAATGTTCCAGGAGATTTATAATAGATATGAAATTTTCAAATATGCTCACATTTTTTCAGATTCATCGGGGGTCACAATATGGACAGAAATCTTAAAAAATCCAATCTATCGCTTACAAAACGTGTAAATCGTTTGTAATCACTTTTATTTAACTTCAGTTGTGTGTCAGTTGTATTTTGTAATCATTTTTTAACTACCTTTCTAAATAGCTAGATATCTGAAATTTTGCACATAAGTACATTTCAGGTGATAATACTATATACAATTATAAAAAAATTAGATTGGAGAAAAAAAATTCAGTTTTGGTATATGGAAAAAGCTTTTCTTTTATGCGCCTTCCCTCATTGCTCAGGACATCGCTCAGGAGCTCTCGTTCCTGACTTCCCTTGGCCAAGCCCTCTCAGTCAGATTACTGTGGATGCATGGAAATGAGACATAACTGATAAATTGCAACACGATATTATAACACTTCCCTCTGAGGCGCGGAGGTAATGTATGTGACTCCTGACTTGACTGCGTGGTTTCGATCCCACTCATGTTCACCGTACTGTAAAGTGCGTTTTTCTTTACCGGTTTTTATCAAAACGGTAATCATATTTATACTATGGGATAACATATGTTTTTATCTAAAAATGTGATTTACATTTATGATTTTTAATTATGTAAATGAAAGGTAATTATAGCCTTTTAAATAAATTATTACCATTTTTGAGTTGTTAAAAAATATTAAAATTTTAAAATTCCTTTTACCATTGTTATCCTGCAATGTAAAATTTACACTTAATGAAAAAAAAATAATTTGAAAATTTTTAAATGTCTGATGATTGATTTAGCATCAGTTGAAAAAATTACAGATGAAAATTGATTACAAAATTTGAGACTAAAAAGGTTGAAGATGAAATTAATATAAGAACATTATTTAAAAAAATCGCTTTTATTTAACAAAAAAAAAAAAAAAAAAAAAAAAAAAAAAAGAAAAAAAGAAATTAAAAAGGCGCTGAATAGAAAAAAAATTGCATGACAGAGAATTTGTGTGAAAAGCTCCTATAAGAAAATTTTAATGCGTATTTATAGAGAAAATACTTGAGGAGCTTCTATAGGATAAGGGCTGGATGTTATGTTGGCTTATGCGACTAAAAATAAAAGCGTTGGACGCAATTGAAATCAGTGTCAATGTCAACATATTTTAAATACAGATATTATTATAAAAGGAATATTTATATTAAAATACTTATGTGATATGTAGTTCGTATATGTTGAGCGCCCCAAGCTTTTATTTTTAGTCGGAGAACCCGTCATAACATCTAACCCTTATTCTACAGAAGCTCCTCAAGCAACTCCTCTGTTTCAGCACATTGCAATTTTCATATAGGAACTTTCTCCACAATTTCTTTTTCATGCGCTGTTTTTAAAATTATATTTTTACCATTCAGTGCATTTAATTTTTTTTTTTTTTGTTAAATAAATGCGATTTTTCATAAAAATACTTTTTTTATTACCTTTATTCCTGTATCTGTATCATAGTGGTGAATGTCTCCTAGAGAAGAGTTAACTAGGCCATGAAATCTATAAAAACTTCCAATGTATGCCCTTTTCTTTTCATTTGAGTCCTTTCGGAAATAACGTTTCAGTCACAAAATTCGAAAAATACGCTCTATTACCAATAAAATACTAAAACTTTTTTTTCATTTTTACATGCGACACTAGTGATAGTTTCAGGAAGCGTTGTTCCCCAAAATTCAAACTATGAAGAAAATAAAATTTAAGAAAACAAAAGAAGGACTTACGCAAAATACACGTGGAAACATCCAAACCCAAGCCGGAGAATCCAAAATGGGCATCCAGAAAACCAAAGTAAAAACAAAGAATGTAGTACTTTAGGCGGTACTAGTGGGGAGAGCCTCCACAATAATTTATCCTGTATTTACCACACCCTTAAAAAAAAAGGATTTTGTGAAAGAGAGTGGTAACTACTACTTAAAACCGATTTCAAATGGCTTCGAACATCCACGCCATTAGTGGGATTCTAATCCATGAACTCCGAAGAGCAGCTCCCTATCCACTTGGCCATCGATTGGTCATGATCATGGAGATCCTGTATGAATATTTATATTTAAATTACAGCTATTGCGTCCAACATCTCTTCATAATTCAGTTATTTGACCATGGTCACGAACTAAATCTTTATTAAAATCATTTTGTCATATGTAGTCAGAAATTTCTTTTTTTAACTGTTCTTCCCTGAGAGGTATGTTATCATAGGTTTAGAATTTCTAAAAATGTTCTGAATTCTCAATTCTATACACAAAAAGAGTTTTAAAAAAAGGTCTGCTGCATATTCAACTTTCTAAACGACATGTTGGTCATACGCTCTCCTTCGAGAATAACAGCAGTGCGACTTCAAACTGCGCCATACAATCACACTTGCTTACTAGTGTGCTGTGTTATTTTACGAGCCCACTAGTACTTTTTTTTTTTTTTTTTTTTTTTTTTTTTTTTTTTTTTTTTTTTTCTTTTTGCAAGCTTGGAACTTACACCAAGCTGTTAACTTCTTTTTGCGGATAGATCTTTCCTACATTTCATAATTTTTTTTAAAATTTAAAATGTGGGAATATCAGTCTTTAAACGATTATGAATCCTACCAAATTCCTTTGCAGACTCTCCTTTTCCGTTGTGCAAGCTGAATGTTTCGTAATGTTACTTCAGACAGCACATTTCAGAATGCCATTTTAGTTACAGTTCAAAGAAACACCTTTTATTCTGAATGTCTTCCCTATTCCCCTTCTTTTCAACATTTCTAGATATCTACAGTTAAAGTCTAACAGTTAAAGCAAAAATATTTAGACTATGTCATAAACAAAATTTGTCTTAAAATACTTATATAACAACATGATGCAGAAAAATCCTCTGGTACGAAAAAAAAAAAAAGTATTCGATTCGTTTTATTTTATATGAATCCCTCTAAAAACTACTTTAATTCTCCAACCTACCAATAAATTAGTATAAATGATGCATCTCTGATGAGAAAGAATGGAAATTTTAACTTGTCTTATAATTTTATAACATACTTCAGTTCTGTTTTATTTTCTAATTTCTGAACGTAATCTATCTCCTAACCACTCTTAGTCCCTCAAAAGAATCGATAGATTTTAATATCTTTTCTTTTACTTCAAAACCATGTTAATTCACTTTATCGCCCCATAAAAGAATTCCTGAAATTCTAGGATAAGGGGATTCCTATTATTCCTAAAACAAATTTGACAAAACTCGTTTTCAGACGTGGCTGTAGCTCGTCGAACTGGAACTTAAAAAGAATTCATGTTATATTCCTCCCCAATCGTAAGAATAAAAAAAATTGCTAATATACACGTTAGAAGCACTTAAAGCAGAAAAAAAAAAATGTTATCAAGGTTACTTTGCAGCATGTGAAAATTCTCGTGTGAATCATATACATTGAGGCCTAATTAACAGATATGATTTCAAAAACAATGATTTATCTGGCTAGACTAAACACTGATGTCAGAAGAAAAAAATACGACTAATTGGAATAAATTGTCTAGCTTTTCAATGCAGTTATTGATATACGATGATCATTGCTTGCAAATAAGCAATTTAGGGAGAGCAGAAAAATTAACAAAATCTCTTTTTGTATATGAAAGTTTATTTGAGTGGTCGGTTTGCAGCTCTTATCAACGATGAAAATGGATTGATCTTAGGGGGTGGCATTTTGCTCTTTTCTCAATCTTGTTCTTTTCTCTATGAATGAGAATTGCGTACATAATAACTCCTTTTAAGCTTGAAGGGGGTTTTTTTTGGGGGGGGGGGGTGACTGGAGGGTGGTTTTTGTTTTTTTATTTTTTGTTTTATATTTTCTTTTTTATGTTTTTTTTTTTTTTTTTTTTTGTTTTTTTTTTGTTTTGTTTTAGTTTTTTTTTTTTTTTTTTTTTTTTTTTTTGTTTGGTTTTTTTTTTTTTTTTTTTTTTTTTTTGTTTCTTTTTGCGACGTTTTATAGGTTTTTTTTTTTTTTTGGTGGTTTTTTTTTTTTTGTTTTTTATTAGAGGGGGTAAAAATTAAAACTGCTATACAAAGGGTAAACGATTTGATTACATGTTTATTTTGAATTTCGCCCGTGTCAGATACAGGCAAATGTGTTAATGGGTTAACCTAGAATAAAAGTCCAAGAACTTAAAGGTTAACTGTTTATATTGCTAAGTTCCCCACGAACATAGAGGTGTAAATACAGGGACCGATTTACCAAAATTGCCTTCTGGTATCATAACGACATTGTAACAATGCTTTTCGGAAAGTAATGTAATTTGTATTATTTTGAAGTATAGGCCCAGTTGTCCACACTCGAAATTATTTAAAGACAGATTTCCAAGAATCAAGATCGTGTTGCAAGCAAAAAAGTAGATCATAGTGCTCCAAACCAACCAACCAACCAAGCGTCACAGCTTCACAGATATCATTTGGCACAGAACTTCTTGGGCCTAGCCCTCTAGTCCTGTGATACGTACTATTTGGGTAAATAACTAATAGATTTGAATTGGCTATGAATGGGTAATGGAAAAATAAAACTAGGCAATGGTTGCTTGAGTTTGGGTAGAACACATAACACAAAAACAAAATTAAGAATAAATGGGAGAGATAAGTACATCAGACGAGATGCCAGGTAAACAGTGTCTAGCCGATTTAAGATTAAGCGCTGTAAGGTTACACATGAGTAAATATTTTTTCTTTTTAATTTAGAAAAACTAGGGCAAGGTAGCAAGGCTACAGGATCGAAGACAAAAATTTTATCCTAGCAAACTAGGAAATCAACCAAGAATCAAAATTATATATAAATATATATAATGTAAGCGAAATAGAAATGTATATTTGCTTTAAAGATAAGATAGCTGAAATAAAATCCCCAGTATAAAAACGAAACTATATCAGCATTATATATTAATAAAAAATCGTTTAAAAGTAAATATTTTTAAATAGCAAGGGAATGATGTACCTGAAAATGGAATGAAGCTGCGGTACCTCAGTCACCAAAAGCGTCAAACTCATAGCCGAGGAGGGTAGGGGTATGGATTCGAGGCTCAAGCCGTCCAAACACCGTGTGTTCACTAATGGGGTATGACAAGTAAAATAGGCGCTTGGTCCGGATGCTCTTCTGGGTTCAAACGACAGACCAAGCCTGGGGCCCTTCTGCTTCCAAATTACGGGGACCAAACTCACTTCCGTAGCAGTCCTTGAAGCTGTACGTGCTTCTCTAGTAATACTAAATGAGTAACAGCTTTC
>CM063502.1:33199121-33204121 GCA_032207245.1 Pardosa pseudoannulata | reverse complement strand
ATTACTTCCGAAATTCGATCCGGAAGAAACGGATATTAGCCTTTACCTAGCCTTGTTTGAAAGACAGGCAAAACATGTAGAAATTGAGCAATCTGAGTGGGCGTTTCAGTTGCTTACCTTATTACCTGTTGATTTACATCAACTAATTTTAAGAGAATCGGAACAAGATTCTCAGGATTATGGTAAGGTTAAAAAAATTCTCTTAGATAGATTTAAACTCAGTCCAAAATCTTTCCGTCAAAAATTCGTACAGCATATTCGTAGGCCCAGTAGCCGGTGGAAAGATTATGCATACGAGCTTCAAAATTACTTAGAAGGTTGGTTAGAAGGACTCGAAGTAATGAGTTTTGAAGACTTAAAGGCATTAGTCATAACTGACCAGATGATAAAAGAGGTTCCAGTTGAAATTAAAGACCGGTTAATAGAGAGCTGGGGATCAATAAAGTCACCATTTACTTTAGCTGACAAAGTTGATCATTCAGAGTCTGTGGCTAAAATAGTTAAGAAATCAAGTAATGCGGGAGAAATGAGAAGTCAGTGGCATAAAAAAGAACCAAAAAATAAAGTTAATAACGGAGAGCAAGTAAAACGGGAGGATCAAGTTAAAAGGTCTCCGATTAAAGACTCGGAAAAGGCAACAGAATTTGGAAAACGGAAAATTTTCAGGTGTTTTGTTTGTCAGAGTCCGGATCACCTCAAACCAAACTGTCCTTTCCGGAAGGAAAATAATCCAGAGTTGTCAAATAGGCTCAAAGTCATTAAAGGGGTAGAAGAATGTATGACTCCCTTTATTAGTGAGGGTTTCGTAAACAGTACGAAAATGTAGATTTTGCGCGACACTGGCGCGTCTATAGATTTGGTTCCACGAAAGTATATTTCCCCTGGGATTTCACAGGAGAAACTGTCTGGGTAAAACAACCTTTAGACGCCCGTCCAAAATGTTTACCCATAGCTCAGGTCTGGGTTAGTACCACAAAGGGATCCTGCATTCGCACGAAAGCGGCAGTTATTGATAATAAATTAGATTCAGGTATTTATCTTCTAGGAAATCGTTCAGCGATACTTCTAGCTGAAACGAAAGAAGAAAATAATCAGAGTATCAGTGCGATGACACATTCTCAGGCGAGGGAGAAATTGTGTAGCGAAGAAGGGGTAAAACCAAAAGGGGAAAATTCCCCAGTGAAGTCAGGAGCGGAGCCCGGTTCGGTTTCAAAGTGTGATATAAAACTCAGAGGTTCCGAGAAGTTTGAGCAGTCCGTCGCAGAGCAATGTCAAAAATCGCAAAAGAGTTGCCAGGATTTGGCACCTCGGCAAAATATATGTGAAATTCCTAACGAAAATTCAATCGGCAATGTATCCGATGAATCTATAAGAATTTCGCCTTCTGAGTTAGTCTTAAAGGAAAATTTGAAAACCCATGAGGTCACTCAAAATAATATATCCTTTTACTTAGCTAATGAGTTGGGTTCCAATGGTTTTATTAATGATAAATATGGAAAGTTAAATTATCAGAAAGGTGTAAAGGTAGCTGAAAATGACTTAAGTCCAGTTGAAAGCATAGTTTTGGTTTGTACACCAGTAGTTGATCAGCATACATTTGGTGTGGGTGTTTTAGAAATAACAGTTGAAGGTAATCATGAGAATGGTGGTAGAAGTCAAGAGGAAGAATTTGTGAGGAAAAAAATTGACACCCTAGAAATTTCCCCACAACCACATATTATTAGAGAGTGTTTAAAGGAACATTCCTCAGAAAAACTGTCCATTCCGCGAGAATTATTCCATCCTCTAATATCTGAAGTTCATTCTTTAAAACAATTAGCTGTTAATGTTATAGTTAATACTTCAGAATGTCAAAGAGATCAACTCGCCAATGAAATCTTATGCACTAGAGATAATCATCAAAATGTTGTTTTGGCATACGTGCCAAGTATAAGGGGTAAAACAGAGACCTCAGAATCTCTTAGTCAAAGCCCAGAAGTTGGAAAATTACTTGATGTCAGAAGTAGAATTTTTACTCTTATATCATATGCTGTGGCACATTACTCTGTTGAGCAGCAAAGGTTGAGCATTCCTAAAATGGATGATTCATTGAAGGAGTTATCTCCTGAAATTTTAGCAGTAGAAACAAGGATAATTGTAAATATAATGTTTAATGTAAAACCGCTAGAACATAGTGAAATCTTAATGATGACTACTCTCTTCAGAATAGTTGACGAAATGACTAGACATTTGTCAGGTGCGGTCACTTAAATTACATGCTTATATCCTTTGTCAAAATGCAGGTATATCAATGTGTCTAATGAAAAGAAAAGAATTTCTAATGTTTAAAAGATATTTTTACAATTATTTTCATATTTCATTATTTTCTTATATATGGAAAGGTATTAATTAAATCGTGTTTGCATGAAAAGTGTTACTTAGATTTGATATTTCATTGTGTATTTTGTATTGTAGTGTGATTTTATAGTTCTGTGTATTGAAAAATGTATTCTAAGACTTAAATTAAGGCCGCGGTAAGAGCGCGAATGAAGCACTCTAGCAGCCTTATGGCAGAGGAATATCGGAAGGTACTAGCTAGAAGTGATCACACTTCGAGGAGATGTTCGTTCTCAGTTTATCTCCCCCACCCCCTCCCAAAGGCTCCTGTTGCCGAGGAGGTGCTGTAAAATATTCTATATTTTCCCGCCAAAAGCTAGCCCCCTCTGCGGGAATGTTGGTGCGTCTTTTGAAACATATACTTCTCCTCTCTGAATAGCGGGGAAATCCTTACCCCCCCCCCCCTCGGAGTGGAGGCGAATTTAAGCGCCTAACTAGAGTGAGGCTAGGGGGCCTGGGATTGGCTATAAAGGGCTTTGTCCGAGGAGGTTAAGCTCCGTGTGCCTGATGCAATAATACACCTGTTATACCACTATCTTTGCAATCGTTCCTTCAAAGTCCGTGTTAACAACACCTACTCTAACAACAGAACAATTACTGCTGGAGTCCAACAGGGCTCCATCCTTGGTCCTACTCTTTTCAATATTTTTATTAACGATATCCCTAAATCTGACTTAACTTCTCTTGCACTTTATGCTGATGACACGGCAATTTTTACTTCTGCCCCACACGTAAATTCAGTCTCTTCATATATTCAATTTCACATCTCCGCTCTGGAAACTTGGTTCACTAATTGGAAAATAAAGATTAACCCTAGTAAATGCCAAGCCATTTACTTCAGTCGCTCCTATAAAATGCCACCTCGGTTGAGTTTGTACGGTCAAGTGATCGAGTGGGGGGATTCAGCTAAATATCTCGGGGTAACTCTCGATAAAAGGCTTACCTTTAAAAAGCATATTACCAATATTAAAAACTCCATGAACGGTAGGATTGCTGATCTACGCTCACTACTTTTCGGCCCCCATCTTTCCATCAATAATAAAATGCTCCTGTACAAAACAGTAGTTTTACCTACTGTTACGTACGCAGCTCCTATTTGGTCGTTTGCATCCCATACCAACATTGAAATCCTCAGCAAAATCCACAACAAAACGCTACGTAGAATAGCTCGTGCCCCCAGGTATCTCCACAACTCTATTATTCGAAGGGATTTGAATATTGATACTTTTAAAATTATTTGCACTAAGCTTTCTTCAAAATTTTATGGACGTGTCTACAGCTTGCCCAACCCGATCGTAGCCGAATTACCGGACTACGATCACAGGAAGGCCAAGCATCGTAAGCGGCCCAGAGCCGCCATGATTATTTAACTTGATAGGTTTTCATTCCCTTCTTAATTCTCCCTTTACACTGTCCGAACGCGCGGCCACTCAATAGATGGCGCCACAGAACCTGGATCGAGCTTCTCTACTTTAATTTTAAGCTGACTTTTATTTTTATCATTCTCTTTTGGTTAGTTGCTTTTTAGCATACTTTTCTTTTCTTCTCTTCCTGGTACTGTTCATTTGGCAGTACTGTTTTTATTAAAAAAAAAAAAATAAATTATAAAATCATTTAAAAAATGAAAATAAAAATTTTAAAATTTTATAAAAACCAAAAATATTCTTACTATCTCTAAACTTTCTTCTTATTTTTCTATCCTTAAACTTCCTTCTTATTTTTTATATTTTTATTTTACTTGTGTTGGGCCTTGTAACTTATTATTATTTTTAACTTAAAGACCTGCATTTATTTTTTAATTGTTTAACATCTTAAGGACTGGACACTCATCATAAATTTAACAGCCTTACAACAGGGGATAAGGCCTTTGGCCAAGGAACCCCAGTCAACCCTTCAACTGGATCCTTATTCTCGGACGGTTCGAAGTTCGTGACCCGGCGTTCGGGGGAGAACGACGCTTGGTTTTCTCGAAGGATGTTCGCGCCTAGCGTAACGGAGTTTAAATGCTTATAATGCTCCTTGTAGATAAATATGTAAATAGTGATGTAATGTACATAGCTGTGAGTGTTGGAATAAAAACCAGAAAATCCAAGAAGCTTGTCTCGGCTCGCTTACTACGTCACAATATATATATATATATATATATATATATATATATATATATATATATATATATATATATATATATATATATATATATATATATATATATATATATATATATATATATATATATATATATAAGCTTAAATTGAAATATTTAAAAATAATTTACCAATATAGGTACACTAATAAGAAATATACTAGAAAAACTTAACAATTTGAAATACAGAATGACGGTTACTGATTTTACCGTTTCTAATTAAATTATTATAATGCTTGGAAAAGAAAACTAAAAAGGAAAGCAATTATTGCATTACTTAAATTAGATAGTATTAACATAAAATAAATTTGTTTTAAATGAAATAATAAATACTATGACTGCAAATAAATAGGAACGTCAATTCTATTAAAGATTCTCTTTATTTCAAAATAACATAAATGCAAATTTATTTCCAGAACAAAAATTAATATTCTTTCTGAAGCAAAGACCTAAAGTGTACATAAAGTTAGAAAAACACAGA